>OU342745.1:92592339-92983052 GCA_910589775.1 Avena eriantha | reverse complement strand
GTTTGTGGAAAGAACACACATACAATGATAGTGGTTGATCCATGTGTTGTTTGTGGATAGAACACACATGCAATGACTCTAGTGCTAGTTTAGTATAAGAACACACATGCAATGACTCTAGTGGTTGATCCATGTGTGGTTTGTGGAAATAACACACATGTAATGACTGTAATGGATCCATAAGTGGTTTATGGAAAAGAACACACAGGCAATGACCACTGGTGGATCCATATGTGGTTTGTGGAAAGAACACACAGGCAATGACTCTAGTGGTTGATCCATGTGTGGTTTGTGGAAAGAACACACATGCAATGACAATGGTGGATCCATGTGTGGTTTGTGGATAGAACACACATGCAATGACTCTAGTGCTAGTTTTAGTATAAGAACACACATGCAATGACTCTAGTGGTTGATCCATGTGTGGTTAGTGGAAAGAACACACATGCAATGCCAGTGGTGGATCCATGTGTGGTTTGTGGATAGAACACACATGCAATGACTCTAGTGCTAGTTTTAGTATAAGAACACACATGCAATGACTCTAGTGGGTCCACATGTGGTTTGTGAAAAGAATAGACTTGCAATGACCACTGGTTGATCCATAAGTTGTGTGTGGAAAAGAACACACATGCAATGAGTCTAGTGGATCCATGTGTGGTTTGTAGAAAACAGCACACATGCAATGACTCTAGTGCTAGTTTGTGGTTTTAATATAAGAACAAACATGCAATGACTCTAGTGGTTGATCCATGTGTGGTTTGTGGAAAGAACACACATGCAATGACTCTGGTTGATCCATATGTGGTTTGTGGAAAGAATACATATGCAATGACCACTGGTGGATCCATGTGTGGTTTGTGGAAAAGAACACACATGCAATGACCACTGGTTGATCCATGTGTGGTTTGTGGAAAGAACACACATGTAATGACAGTGGTGGATCCATATGTGGTTTGTGAAAAGAACACACATGCAATGACTCTAGTGTTGGTTTTAGTATAACAACACACATGCAATGACTCTAGTC
This sequence comes from Avena eriantha, assembly GCA_910589775.1. NCBI lineage: Eukaryota > Viridiplantae > Streptophyta > Magnoliopsida > Poales > Poaceae > Avena > Avena eriantha. The sequence goes on along the minus strand of OU342745.1, from coordinate 92,982,022 downwards.
GTTGATCCATGTGTGGTTTGTGGAAATAACACATATGCAATGACTCTAGTGGTTGATCCATGTGTGGTATGTGGAAATAACACACATGCAATGACTCTAGTGGTTGATCCATGTGTAGTTTGTGGAAATAACACACATGCAATGATTGTAATCGATCCATAAGTGGTTTATGGAAAAGAACACACATGCAATGACCATTGGTTGATCCATATGTGGTTTGTGGAAAGAACACACATGCAATGACTCTAGTGGTTGATCCATGTGTGGTTTGTGGAAAGAACACACATGCAATGACTCTAGTGCTGGTTTGTGGTTTTAGTATAAGAACAAACATGTAATGACTCTAGTGGTTGATCCATGTGTGGTTTGTGGAAAGAACACACATGCAATGACTCTAGTGGTTGATCCATGTGTGGTTTGTGGAAATAACACACATGCAATGACCACTTGTGGTTGATCCATGTGCGGTTTGTGGAAAGAACACACATGCAATGACTCTAGTGCTGGTTTGTGGTTTTAGTATAAGAACAAACATGCAATGACTCTAGTGGCTGATCCATGTGTGGTTTGTGGAAAGAACACACATGCAATGACTCTGGTTGATCCATATGTGGGTTGTGGAAATAACACACATGCAATGACCACTGGTGGATCCATATGTGGTTTTTGGAGAGAATACACATGCAATGACCACTTGTGGTTGATCCATGTGTGGTTTGTGGAAATAACACACATGCAATGACAGTGGTGGATCCATGTGTGGTTTGTGAAATGAACACACATCCAATGACTCTAGTCTTCGTTTTAGTATAAGAACACACATGCAATGACTCTAGTGGTGGATCCATGTGTGGTTTGTGGAAAGAACACACATGCAATGACTCTAGTGGTTGAACCATGTGTGGTTTGTGGAAATAACACACATGTAATGACTGTAATGGATCCATAAGTGGTTTATGGAAAAGAACACACATGCAATGACCACTGGTGGATCCATATGTGGTCTGTGGAAAGAACACACATGCAATGACTGTAGTGGTTGATCCATGTGTGGTTTGTGGAAAGAACACACATGCAATGACAATGGTGGGTCCATGTGTGGTTTGTGGATTGAAAACACATGCAATGACTCTAGTGCTAGTTTTAGTATAAGAACACACATGCAATGACTCTAGTGGGTCCACATGTGGTTTGTGAAAAGAACACACATGCAATGACCACTGGTTGATCCATAAGTTGTTTGTCGAAAAGAACACACATGCAATGTGTCTAGTGGATCCATGTGTGGTTTGTGGAAAAGAACACACATGCAATGACTCTAGTGCTGATTTGTGGTTTTAGTAAAAGAACAAACATGCAATGACTCTAGTGGTTAATCCATGTGTGGTTTGTGGAAAGAACACACATGCAATGACGGTGGTTGATCCATGTGTGGTTTGTGGATAGAACACACATGCAATGTCTAATGGATCCATAAGTGGTTTATGGAAAAGAACACACATGCAATGACTCTAGTGTTGGTTTTAGTATAAGAACACACATGCAATGACTCTAGTGGTTGATCCATGTGTGGTTTGTGGAAATAACACATATGCAATGACTCTAGTGGTTGATCCATGTGTGGTTTGTGGTAATAACACACATGCAATTACTCTAGTGGTTGATCCATGTGTGGTTTGTGGAAATAACACACATGCAATGATTGTAATGGATCCATAAGTGGTTTATGGAAAAGAACACACATGCAATGACCACTAGTTAATCCATATGTGGTTTGTGGAAAGAATACACATGCAATGACTCTAGTGGTTGATCCATGTGTGGTTTGTGGAAAGAACACACATGCAATGACAGTGGTTGATCCATGTGTGGTTTGTCGATAGAACACACGTGCAATGACTAATGGATCCATAAGTGGTTTATGGAAAAGAACACACATGTAATGACTCTAGTATTGGTTTTAGTATAAGAACACACATGCAATGGCTCTAGTGGTTGATCCATGTGTTGTTTGTGGAAATAACACATATGCAATGACTCTATTGGTTGATCCATGTGTGGTTTGTGGTAATAACACACATGCAATTACTCTAGTGATTGATCCATGTGTGGTTTGTGGAAATAACACACATGCAATGATTGTAATGGATCCATAAGTGGTTTATGGAAAAGAACACACATGCAATGACCATTGGTTGATCCATATGTGGTTTGTGGAAAGAACACACATGCAATGACTCTAGTAGTTGATCCATCTGTGGTTTGTGGAAAGAAAACACATGCAATGACTCTAGTGCTGGTTTGTGGTTTTTAGTATAAGAACAAACATGCAATGACTCTAGTGGTTGATCCATGTGTGGTTTGTGGAAAGAACACACATGCAATGACTCTAGTTGATCCATATGTGGTTTGTGGAAAGAACACACATGCAATGACCACTAGTGGATCCATGTGTGGTTTGTGGAAAAGAACACACATGCAATGACCACTGGTTGATCCATGTGTAGTTTGCGGAAAGAACACACATGCAATGACAGTGGTGGATCCATGTGTGGTTTGTGAAAAGAACACACATGCAATGACTCTAGTGTTGGTTCTAGTATAAGAACACACATGCAATGACTCTAGTGGTTGATCCATGTGTGGTTTGTGAAAATAACACACATTCAATGACTCTAGTGGTTGATCCATGTGTGGTTTGTGGAAATAACACACATGCAATGACTCTAGTGGTTGATCCATAAGTACTTTATGGAAAAAACACACATGCAATGACCATTGGTGGATCCATATGTGGTTTGTGGAAAGAACGCACATCCAATGACCACTTGTGGTTGATCCATGTGTGGTTTGTGGAAAGAACACACATGCAATGACTCTAGTGCTGGTTTGTGGTTTTAGTATAAGAACAAACATGCAATGACTCTAGTGGTTGATCCATGTGTGGTTTGTGGAAAGAACACACATGCAATGACTCTTGTTGATCCATATGTGGTTTGTGGAAAGAACACACATGCAATGACGACTTGTGGATCCATATGTAGTTTATGGAAAGAACACACATGCAATGACCACTTGTGGTTGATCCATGTGTGGTTTGTGGAAAGAACACACATGCAATGACAGTGGTGGATCCATGTGTGGTTTGTGAAAAGAACACATGCAATGACTCTAGTGTTGGTTTTAGTATAAGAACACACATGCAATGACTCTAGTGGTTGATCCATGAGTGGTTTGTGGAAATAACACACATGCAATGACTCTCGTGGTTGATCCATGTGTGGTTTGTGGAAATAACACACATGCAATGACTCTAGTGGTTGATCCATGTGTAGTTTGTGGAAATAACACACATGCAATGATTGTAATCGATCCATAAGTGGTTTGTGGAAAAGAACACACATGCAATGACCATTGGTTGATCCATATGTGGTTTGTGGAAAGAACACACATGCATTGACTCTAGTGGTTCATCCATGTGTGGTTTGTGGAAAGAACACACATGCAATGACTCTAGTGCTGGTTTGTGGTTTTAGTATAAGAACAAACATGTAATGACTCTAGTGGTTGATCCATGTGTGGTTTGTGGAAAGAACACACCTGCAATGACTCTAGTGGTTGATCATGTGTGGTTTGTGGAAAGAACACACATGCAATGACCACTTGTGGTTGATCCATGTGCGGTTTGTGGAAAGAACACACATGCAATGACTCTAGTGCGGGTTTGTGGTTTTAGTATAAGAACAAACATGCAATGACTCTAGTGGCTGATCCATGTGTGGTTTGTGGAAAGAACACACATGCAATGACTCTGGTTGATCCATATGTGGGTTGTGGAAAGAACACACATGCAATGACCACTGGTGGATCCATATGTGGTTTTTGGAGAGAATACACATGCAATGACCACTTGTGGTTGATCCATGTGTGGTTTGTGGAAATAACACACATGCAATGACAGTGGTGGATCCATGTGTGGTTTGTGAAATGAACACACATCCAATGACTCTAGTCATCGTTTTAGTATAAGAACACACATGCAATGACTCTAGTGGTGGATCCATGTGTGGTTTGTGGAAAGAACACACATGCAATGACTCTAGTGGTTGAACCATGTGTGGTTTGTGGAAATAACACACATGTAATGACTGTAATGGATCCATAAGTGGTTTATGGAAAAGAACACACATGCAATGACCACTGGTGGATCCATATGTGGTCTGTGGAAAGAACACACATGCAATGACTGTAGTGGTTGATCCATGTGTGGTTTGTGGAAAGAACACACATGCAATGACAATGGTGGGTCCATGTGTGGTTTGTGGATTGAACACACATGCAATGACTCTAGTGCTAGTTTTAGTATAAGAACACACATGCAATGACTCTAGTGGGTCCACATGTGGTTTGTGAAAAGAACACACATGCAATGACCACTGGTTGATCCATAAGTTGTTTGTCGAAAAGAACACACATGCAATGAGTCTAGTGGATCCATGTGTGGTTTGTGGAAAAGAACACACATGCAATGACTCTAGTGCTGATTTGTGGTTTTAGTAAAAGAACAAACATGCAATGACTCTAGTGGTTAATCCATGTGTGGTTTGTGGAAAGAACACACATGCAATGACAGTGGTTGATCCATGTGTGGTTTGTGGATAGAACACACATGCAATGTCTAATGGATCCATAAGTGGTTTATGGAAAAGAACACACATGCAATGACTCTAGTGTTGGTTTTAGTATAAGAACACACATGCAATGACTCTAGTGGTTGATCCATGTGTGGTTTGTGGAAATAACACATATGCAATGACTCTAGTGGTTGATCCATGTGTGGTTTGTGGTAATAACACACATGCAATTACTCTAGTGGTTGATCCATGTGTGGTTTGTGGAAATAACACACATGCAATGATTGTAATGGATCCATAAGTGGTTTATGGAAAAGAACACACATGCAATGACCACTAGTTAATCCATATGTGGTTTGTGGAAAGAATACACATGCAATGACTCTAGTGGTTGATCCATGTGTGGTTTGTGGAAAGAACACACATGCAATGACAGTGGTTGATCCATGTGTGGTTTGTCGATAGAACACACGTGCAATGACTAATGGATCCATAAGTGGTTTATGGAAAAGAACACACATGTAATGACTCTAGTATTGGTTTTAGTATAAGAACACACATGCAATGACTCTAGTGGTTGATCCATGTGTTGTTTGTGGAAATAACACATATGCAATGACTCTAGTGGTTGATCCATGTGTGGTTTGTGGTAATAACACACATGCAATTACTCTAGTGATTGATCCATGTGTGGTTTGTGGAAATAAAACACAGGCAATGATTGTAATGGATCCATAAGTGGTTTATGGAAAAGAACACACATGCAATAACCATTGGTTGATCCATATGTGGTTTGTGGAAAGAACACACATGCAATGACTCTAGTAGTTGATCCATGTGTGGTTTGTGGAAAGAAAACACATGCAATGACTCTAGTGCTGGTTTGTGGTTTTTAGTATAAGAACAAACATGCAATGACTCTAGTGGTTGATCCATGTGTGGTTTGTGGAAAGAACACACATGCAATGACTCTAGTTGATCCATATGTGGTTTGTGGAAAGAACACACATGCAATGACCACTAGTGGATCCATGTGTGGTTTGTGGAAAAGTACACACATGCAATGACCACTGGTTGATCCATGTGTAGTTTGCGGAAAGAACACACATGCAATGACAGTGGTGGATCCATGTGTGGTTTGTGAAAAGAACACACATGCAATGACTCTAGTGTTGGTTCTAGTATAAGAACACACATGCAATGACTCTAGTGGTTGATCCATGTGTGGTTTGTGAAAATAACACACATTCAATGACTCTAGTGGTTGATCCATGTGTGGTTTGTGGAAATAACACACATGCAATGACTCTAGTGTTTGTTTTAGTATAAGAACACACATGCAATGACTCTAGTGGTTGATCCATGTGTGGTTTGTGGAAATAACACACATGCAATGACTCTAGTGGTTGATCAATGTGTGTTCTTTTCCAGACCGCAACGCATTTATGCGGTCACTGAACCTAGCGGCGGCGTGCGTGTTTTGGACCCGTCCATTTGGGGTGAGTCATGGTGTCATATAGCATGTAAAATCCCATTAAAAATTATGCTTACTGACTGTTAGTAACACGCAGGTACCCACGGAGCCCCGCGCATAATTCTAGCTCCGGTCATCGAAGATGCAGTTGCAGATGCTGAGCTTGGGACACGACGCTGGTTCCTGGCACCTCTCGGACACAACCCGGAACATCATGATGAACTCTTGTGGATTCATATCAGGGGAGCACTAAACAGCGTTGGTGATACAATAGAACATATGGGGACACAACTTTCTTCATACCCATCGCTGTGGTGTCACGTTTTCTCGAGATCCGCATGCCCATCCGAAGACCCAGTAGAGCAAGTCTGGAGCAGAGTCAACATTCTAAAGGCACAATCTGTGTTTCTTGGGATCAACTACCCTTTCTTTGTCGGAGCCCCTAGAGCTGTTGAACCTGTAATTGCTCAGGCAGCCCTGGCCCCTACTGCTGCTGCTGCTGGTGGTGGTTGTGTTGGTGGTGGTGGAGCTGACGAAGAACTAGTTGTTGCTGCTCCTGGTGAAGCTGACGAAATACTTGGTGATGCTGTTGCTGGTGAAGCTGATGAAATACTTGCTAATGCTGCTGCTGGTGAAGCTGACGAAATGCCTGCTCAGGCTGCTGCCAGAGTCCAGGAAGAACATGCTGGTGTTGTTGCTGAGGTTCCAGCATTTCCAGTGTTGATAGCAGACTGTGTGTTTGCTGCACACTCACGCGCCTATCATGTCGACACTCTAGATCCGACCTGGAGCCGAATCCATGCCGGGGGGAGGGGTCCTACAAGTGGCTCATCAGTGGGGTCGTACTATTTGAAGGAGAATGAAAGAAGGCTAAACACAACATTCTGGTTCGTTCCGACGATACCACCAGCTCCAGGGACCTAGTGCTCATACTAGCAGATCCGATGAACCATTTGTCTTTATCGTTATCATTAGTTACGCTTATGTGTGTAAAGACTAAGCTATGCTTATTTGTGTAAGACTAAGTTAGGCCTAACTGTGTAATATTCAGTGAAACCCAGCTTTTCTTTCCACGCCCATAACAACAGAATTGCAGCATAGAACATACAAATGTAATGTGCATACCAGGCATTTTTTTCTCAGGATAACAACCATTTCCAGCAAATGATACATCATGTACGAATTTGAACGCATCACTAGAATGTGCCATCTATTGATGATTGATGACATGGATCTAGCTTTTCTGCGCTTATTTGCGTTGAATCGCTCATTGATTTGTTCACATATTTTTTGGCAATGGCTGATGAACTCCACTCTCTTGGTAACTTGCTTCGTCAGCGAGCACTTGTTGATGCAATGCAAAGTACAGAACATGGTCGTCATCGTCATTCCATTTAGGTTCTCTATGTTTTGTCATCACGGAGCTACGAATTTCAAATGAAAATCTAGTAAACAATATATGTGTACATTGTTAGAGTATGCTACGGCCACGGTACATACATGTTTTTCCTACAATCAAAAGAAGTAAACTTGATGCATTTTAACCTTGTTGGCATTGTGCCGAACTGGGTGGATGTGGCTTTGGGGTTCGGAGAGGAAGGCGCCGTGGCTGGTGTGTGTGCGACCACGGCGATGGCGAGCTTGGATTCTGGAGGAGACCAACATGACCGAGCATGGTCGGCATGGGTACAGATCTCACCCGGGAATGAATTCCCGGCCCCGCGCCATGCCAATGGTGCGGTCATGGTGAGGGCGAGCTCCGATTGGGATGGGGAGGAGAACGGGCCAAGCAGGTTTGTCCAAGTCCTAGCTCCGCGCCATGGCCGCGACCATAGATTACCGCCCCGGAGGAAGATGCAGACGCGTAAAGGATGCATGCGCCAATGCTGCAAGCCTACATGGCAGCGACAACGACAGCGACATAATGGCAAAAGCTGACAGGAGGGACCCAACTTGATGGCCGTTAGCCTGATTTTTTGTATTGAAACGTAAAGTTGAATTCGGGACGAAAAGGACCCTCTGAGTATTTGGCACGCCAACTATAGTCATCGCGGATGATATCAGGGAACTCGGGTATCGCGTTGCCTAGCCACCCCAACTTTTGGGCCGCAAAATGATATTCTCGGTGTCACGAGGTCGCTAGAGGGAGAAGAGGGATGAGAGAAGAGAGAGCGAGAAGGGTCTAGGTCGGATGGACCAACCTAGTGGACCATGAAGTGGTTTGGCCCGATCGTGGGTTGTACTGATCTAGGCTAGGCTGACCCATGGGCTAGGTCCAGGCTACAGGTTTTAATAAAAATCAAAGAAATAACAAATTACCATAATACCCCTTAGAGTATTTAGGCTTGATACATTGCAAATGTATCTATAATTTTTGATGTTCCATGCTTGGTTTTATCTACTTTCTTGTGTTTTGTCCACACTTTGGAGTACTTTTCATATGATTTCTTGGACTAACCTATTAACAAGAGCCACAGTACCAGCTGCCTGTTTTCTGCTGTTTTTGGTTCCAGGAAGTCAGAAAATGAATATTCTCGGAATTGGATGGGACAAAAGCCAAAGTTATTATTTTACCGGGGGACACTTGGAGCCAGAATACGAGACGGAGCAGGGCCAGAGGGTGGCCACACCACCTGGTGGCGCGGGCTATGCCAGGCCACGCCAGGGGGTGGTGTGGGCCCCTCCGGCACCCCCTCGGTCTCCTCTTTTGCCTATAAGAGCCTCCCGATGCATAAACCCTAAATCATCAAGCCTCCAGCCATGAAAAGTTCCGCAGCACCACCGCCACCGAAGGGGCGATTCGGGGGACAGAAAGTCTCTGTTCCGGCACCCTGCCGGGACGGGGAAGTGCCCCCTGAGCTATCTCCATCGATCTCCACCTCCATCTCCATCACCATTGCTGATTCTCATGATGAGGAGGGAGTAGTTCTCTCTCGAGGCTAAGGGTTCTACTGGTAGCTATGTGTTCATCTCTCTCTCTATGCATGATCTTATGGAGATCATGAGCTTGTAATCTATAGATCTTCCTTGCTACTCAAGTGATTTAATAGATCTCTACTCTCCCCATGTGATGAAGTTGACAGTGTGCACACCATGGTGGCACTTAGGCTAGAGATTACAAATACTTGTTATGAGTTATATTTGGAGTTGGATGTCTTTATGAAATTGTGGTGTTTGTTGGACCCATCTAGTACTCAAGGTGATAGTGTGGGGTTATCTAGATGGGAAAGATGAACTTTGAGGTGTGTTGTTATAGCCCTACCAACGATTAGAGTGTCCAATCGGAGAGTAGTTAAGAGTAGTATCATGAAGAGAAGATATTTATATGAGAGTGTTCACTAGTGAAAGTATGATCCATAGGCCTTGTTTTTAAGCATTGAAACACCATTTGCTACTAGATCTGTTACATGTTTGCTTGCTTCCATATTTATTTTAGTTTGCCTTTAGTCTCTTCCACACCATCAAGCTATTTTCTGGCACCGTTGTCTTATACCACTTGTATTTTACTATCTCTTCGCCGAACTAGTGCACCTATACACCTGACAAGTGTATTGGGTGTGTTGGGGACACAAGAGACTTCTTGTATCTTGATTGCAGGGTTGCTTGAGAGGGAATACCTTTGACCACTTCCTCCCTGAGTTCAATAAACCTTGGGTGATCCACTTAAGGGAAAACTTGTTGCTGTTCTACAAACCTCTACACTTGGAGGCCCAACAACTGTCTACAAGAATAGAAGTGCATAGACATCAAGGCTCTAGAAAAATAAATAAAAATCCTAAAAATATATGTGATACCTATAGATGTTCACAAAAATATAAGTTATCTAATAAAAATACTAACTTGTCTTTTGAAATTGTAAAATTTAAATTGATTATTTAGAGACAGTACTTCCTTATGGATTTTTAGAAAAATAAAGATAATGCCTCAAAATAAATAAAAATCATTTTAAGATCTCGACTAAGTATATTTTACTAGAAAAATACTAAGTATATTATTCCAAAAGGTTTTAAGATTTCTAAAGTAATAAATCCTTATTTCTCTATTTTATTAAAATAAAATACTTGTTTTGTCATATGTTAATTCTTAAAAAGTATTTCCTAAGTAAGAAATAATCATATGTCCTTATAAAATACTGCAATCCTGAAAAGAATTCTTTAAAGTCTAAATACTAAACCTAAAGCTATAATTGTGGTTTATAATAAAACTTAAGTGTAAATTGTTAAGTATATAATACTCCTTTAGAATCTCAAATCAATTATAAACTAATAACCTACAAGCTAATATTATGCATCATTCACTTATATTGAGGGTGAATGATCTCATATCTTTAACCATACTTAACATGATTTTAAAACTAAATAGGAATTAAGCAAACCATAAAATGAGATCACCATAACGTATAATTAGTTTAACTCTATAACTTACCTGTCATCGATTTTGCTAGATTTAGATATGTAGAGTTATACCCAATACCTATACAATTTCATCACCGGTCGTACTTAGGAAAACTCTTGAAGTCGAAAGCAATACAAATCTATTGTATCTTAACTCTAAGAATCTTTTATAGTTAACTTTGGTCTGTTACTCAACCATCTAGGTTCTTATAACTTAAGATCTTTAGAGCGATTCAAATAACCAACGATTGTGTTCCAAGAACACTATGAATTTCTTAACTAGATACAACAAGTATTTTCTTCAAAAGTTATTTTTTTGCCACTTCAAACAAAATCTTTAGCAAATCTATTAAAACTCACTAACTTTAAATGTGATCATTCTTAGGAGTAATCATTTATCAATATTCAACATTAATCAATGTTGTGTTTTACTTTCATAACTTGTTAATTACTTTTAGAATCAAGTATATATCTTATTGTGAAGTACACTTTAATGTAACATGGACATTTCATAAATCACCAAACTCAATCAATAATTAAACATGGGGATTTACTTTGGGATTTATACAAGATGCATATCATTATCTATGAATAATAGCATATTGCTTCTTTAAACATTAGTCATTATTATACCAATGATGCTATGTCAGATATTGGAGTTTATACCGACTAGAAGACCTTGGCTACATACACTTATAGTCAAAAAGGCAAGTTCACCCTTGTTCATGTCCTTTGGTTATTTTATATCAATTATTTGTAATATATTATTGTTATCACCTACATTTCAAAAAAGACGGCAGAAAACATTGTTTTCATAATTAATGTGAACTAATGGTTACTGATATGGGGTTGTTAGTTAATCTATTATGACTAGCAATGGAACTACCATTGTACGAGAATGTATCATCTAGGATTTATCAACTAATGTCGCTAGTGATTCTTGCGCCGTATAATACGCGTTAACCATGAGATCTACAATGGCTCTGGGAAGTCAGTTGTATCTTCTTTGTTTCGTGAGTCAATGGACGACCTTAACGCAATGCTAAGATTCCTTGCACGGATCCAGCAACATGGGTGGGAAACCTTAGATCCTCGTGGTTTTGGTGTCTATATTATCTTGTGAGAGGCTGTCAGAGGTGTGGTCGGCCATTTTAATGGAACCTACCAGGGGCACAACCGACTCACAGAGTCTTAAGGGGCCTATCAGAGTTGCAGCGGCCTGAAAGGGGCTTAACCGAGATGTGGCGGCCTGGAGGATCTTGTTGGCATGTAGGGTCGTGGAGAAGGGCAGTGATTGGCTTGGGTCCTTATACCAGGCCCCGTACCAAGAAAGTGTGGACAAGCTCGCGACTTGGATGTGCAACATGGATAAGGATCTCTCATGGGTAAACCAACGCACATATGCGGAGTGCAAAAAAGTGTGACATGTTACTCCCTGTTTCGGGAAGGAGATGTGAATGCTGCAGGAAATGAACTCCACGAAATTATGATCAACCTTGGAAGCTTGATGGATATAGCTTTTCAGAATAAAAGCAACGTTTGAAAAAATGTTTACGAAAACCTGTATAACCTACGACCTTTGGTCCGTGGTTGTAGATAGGGCATCAAATAGTCCTTTTTAGTAACCTTGCTGAGTACGCTCGTACTCAACCGTACCTTCTTAACCCTTACTAGGTCTCGGAGTATTCAACGACAAACTCAACAGGAGAACTACTCTGAAGAGTTGAAGATATCCAGTAGGGATCAATGAAGTCGACTACTACATCAGCAGGAATAAAAGAAAAACTGAAGAGTAGTGTATAGATAAATCCTTAGATACTAGAACCTACTTCTATAGAGCATTGCTTTAACAGCAATCGCAAGCCATACATATATGTATTAAGAGTAGTATTCTTTCTAGAATAGAGTTCGAGGTATTATTTCTGGATTCTTGTGTGTAGTTTTGTCCCCACTATTTTGAGGAATATTTTTTGGATCTTTTATAAGATTTGAGTTGTAATCTATAGTCATGTCTTGGACCGCGATGTTTCTGTTGTACAACTCTAAGAGATGTAATACTAGTGGAACGGTGTTTTATTGGTGTTATATTAACGAGTATAGTATACTACATCATGCAGTGGTATGTTGGGTCACCGCATGCTACAAGGGTGTGTTGGGTTTTCCGACGAGATCTCCGGCGAAGTAAGGGGTTCATACAGTATAAGTTTTTTTGCTACAACTGTTTTGTGGTTTTGCTACAATAGCATAAATTTTTGCTACGATATCTCCAGCGAGATCTCATGGCATAAGTCTCCGGCGATATCATTTTGTGCTACATAGTCTTCGGTGAAACTCCGGTGAGGTCTCCGGCGAGATTCGTCTTTTTAATTTTTATCTCGTGGGCGAACCGTGTTTTTCTCCTGGTAGCACGCTATTTTGCGTGCTACAGCGTGTTTGGAGAGTCAACACTATTTTTTCAAGGTTTTGCTCGCTATGACACTATTTTTAAATAGCTTGCTATATCGCGCTAAAACATCATAGCGTTAGCGCTATTTCAAGTATAAGACTTTTTTTTGTTGGCGGGTGTGGAGTTAGAGAGCATGTGACGAATGTGTGTAAGCAAACATACGATACAAATTTTGATTGTTAAACTTAAGTGATCGCCGTCAAGCCGCCGCGGTCTGCTGCAGCACCCGACGATGCACCTAGATTTAGACCTCTCGGTTCTCCTCCAACTTAAATAGGGTCGGAATTTATTTTGCATGTACAAGTATTACTCTAGGTAATTTATTAGATGCTGAAATCCTTGATATTCATGATATACCTATTATAAATTTTAAATTTTACAAAACGTTATTTTATAAAATTGCGCGTTATTAGCACGCTATAACTTTCATATCATCTAGAAAAAGCCACGGTAAATTAAATAGCACGCTATTTTTTCTTGGTTTTGTTACATATAGCAAAAGCAGGACATTATAGCAAAAGCGGGTCAGTTATAGCAAAAACGGGATTAAGAGGTATTTTTAGCACTGCCCTAAAACTTTGCGCGCACACATATAACCTCTGGACACCTGCTAGCCTGATTTGTTTCAGAATTTTTATCTGAAATGTCGATTTTTATAGGTGCATATACACTCGAGCTCACATGAGAATGTTCTTGATAGTCCTGTTTGGCACCAGTAAATTTTTTTGGGGACTATAATCAGTTGGCACCACTATTACGGAAGGACCTAGCGCGGCTTTGCTGCGCTGTTCGTGCTGCCTGGAGTTGTTACTTCACGTGTTGTTTGCGCATTTGTCTTCACCCGAGATTTTCCATAGTGTCGCTATAGAGGCTCGTCTTTTTGTTTAGTGGATCTGGCTTCAAGGTACTCTCAAACATATGTCCAATCAGTTGAAGTATATCCAAATTCTATTAAGAAGGCTAATTTCTGACGGAGCGGAGCGAGGTCCGTCGCAGGGAGATTTACGGATCGTTGATGACCTAGGTTGCCACCGCTATATATACCTTGTAAGCCGCCGGCTGTGAAAAGTTGCATCTGTGAAATCCCCGGCGTTGTGTAAACACTCCCCGTTATAGTGAAGATTTGTTTGCTGATGGCCGTGGTTTTTTCCTCCCTCTTTATTGGAGAGGGTTTTCCACGTTAAATCTGCATCCTTCTTGTTGTGATTTCATTTTTTTTCTTCGTTATTTGATTATCGCAAAGCTAACACAATCGAATGATGCATGATACACTAGCAGGACAAAGCGATTCTCACTAAAAGCTATCGGACCAAATAGTTTCACTATAAGAAGAAGAAGCCTCTCAAGGATGAGTAAATGGTTGGTTCCTACTTATTATTATGTTAGTTATGTATGTAAAAACATGTTTCACCTTTATTCCTCTGATCGAAGGGATAAAAAAAAGGTTTTTTATATTTACTATTGATTTGTTAAAATCTAAAATATATAGTCAGGAAAGACGATCTTAGAATATATCTGTATGTGTGTGATATTAGATGAGCGGAAATTGACTCATATATTAGCATCCACGGTACATCTGAAAAACTCAGATTTGTTTGAATTTTTTTTAATGTGCATTCCACTGTTCATGCCAGGTAAAGAGAGGGCATGCTCAATCATAGCATATGCCCTTTCTTAATGAAACTTCGCATGTGCATATAACAGATACGGGTGTCGAAGTAAGTCTAGTATGTATATTATCTGTCATGTATATGTACGTATTTCTACACCGTAGCATTGTGCCAATCATTATATAAAGGAAGATAAATGGTGAGGTATTGCCCCATGGAAACCCTAAACACTCTATTAACTTGGTATCAGAGACTCGTGCTCCTCCTTCCGCCGCCGCCGCCGCTAGAAACCCTAGTGTGCACCTCCTTCCGCCGCTGTCGCCGTGATCACTCGCTAACTACCTCCTCAGTGATCGTGATGTCCACCGCTCTCAGCTCCTCCACCACCATTTCTGGTTCCGTCATTGAGCCACCATCTGAGACCTCCACCACCCTCGTGATCCTCACCATCACCGTTCTCCTCAATGACAGCAACATCATGCTTTGGAAGGCCTTGTTCGTTCAAAACTTTGTCGGTGCTCTTCTCCATGGCTTCCTCGACGAATCAGGAAGGAGCCGGCCAAGACCGTGACGCGGGGGACCGGCGATGCCACGATGACCGAGACCAACCCCGACTACACATAGTGGTGGACCTTGGACTAGAAGCTCCTTGGCCACCTTCTCTCGTCCATGACCAAGGAGATCTCGGCCCATCTCATCGGGTGCACCTCGGCCGCTGCGGCCTGGGAGGTCGTCCATGCCATGTTTGTCGCCGAGAACCGCGTCGGCGTTAGACATATCAACCGTCAGATCCAAGCGCTTCGGAAGGGCAACAAGCCTACCGCTGCGGGCAGTATACATGCAACAGGTAACATATCTCGTGGACGCCATGGCCACCGCCGACTCTCCTCTAAGCGATGATAACATCATTTATTACATGCTGACCGGCCTCGGCCCGGCCTTTAATCCAATTTCTGCTTCCATGAATTTAGCGGGTGCTCCTATTTCGCTTGCTGCATTTTACTCTCATGTCCTCAGCTATGAAACTCTTCAGAGGCAGCAAGAATATCCAGAGGATTGGTCATCCTCGGTGAACAACGCGACGTGGTCGGTTTACCACACCAATCGCAGTCGCGTGTATGACGTAGGCCGCCCTAGTGGCGGTCCCCACGCGAGTGGTGCACCACAGGGGCAGGGTGGCTAGGGAAGCTATGTCCAGCCCAATTACGGCTAGGGCTCGGGTGGGCAAGACTGTCATCGTCACGATGGTAACGACGGCAACAACCGCAACGGAGGAGGAAACGGTGGCGGCAATGCCGCAATGAGCGCAACCGCCCCTAGTGCTAGATCTTCAAGAACTGGTGGCATGAGGCAGTGGACTACCGCAAGCGCTACGACTACGATCAGCGCACTGGCAATGCTACGTCGACCTCCTCCCACGAGCCTCATTGGATCATGGATTTCGATGCAACCGATCATCTGACGAGTGATCTCGAGCGTTTTCACGTTCACGAGCGCTATGGCAGGAAGGATCAAGTTCAAATGGCCAATGATGCAGGTTTTTCTATTCCGCATATTGGTAACTAATGAGTCCCTTTTTGAAGCATATTTACCTTATGTTTTTGCACAAGTAGAGTAGAATTTTTGGTATTTTACTGCGCTCGCATGCACCTTTTTGTCCTTTTTCCAACGGGATTCTGAATCATTAAGTATTTTGTGATATATCAATTTGGACTATCATGTTATGCAGTAATATGATATTTCTAAGTGATAAATGTCATTTAAATGAGTTTTCCACACACATGGGAGAAGAGAGGATGCAAGTAAAGGATACATTGGGTTAACGAGTATTGGTACGGGCGGAGCTTGCCCATACCGCCTGCATGGACCACCTATCAGCATGTCCGCCTTGTCAAATACTCTCACCTCGTGAAGATGGATCATAGATCTAACATTTACAGAAATTTCCAGCCTCAAAACACCACACTAGAGAGGGATTTAGAGGAGGAACTAGGATAAGGGAGAATCTTTGCTCCTTCACGGATCATCGGAGGACATCACATCATCCCCGCCATCATCAACCCATACATCTCCATCACCATTGCTATTCCCCTCTTCATACATTAGATATTGTAACTCCAAATACAATTGTGATTTGCATTAGATCTATCTTTATACTTTTTACCGATCCATATGAATATGATGATGTTGGTGGTTTCTTCCATGTGTGAGTAGTTCCATTCGTTCTTAGGGAGATGGAAAACCCTAGCTTTATTATGAAATGAAATAAAGATGATCCATTACTTTGTCCATGATCCACTGATCTATGATATTGTGTTAGATCTCTCTCTTTAGATGGTATGTCGAGTCGGACACATATAATTTGCCTCCGGGACTAAAGAGCGGGAGATACCCTTTTGGACGTGTATGGGAGTATGTCTCGTGCAAAGTGGTGACAATAGGCATTGGCTTATAACCTACACAGTCAAAAGATGGAATTAAGAAGGACTCTCTAAGCTTATTACAATATCCATAGGGAAACCCTTAATTGTGGTGGCATGTACGAGTTATTGCTCTTAGGCATCACAGTGGTTATTTAGAGATGACTTCAATACCTGATTCAAAATGCGACTGTTCACGAGTCTTGTAGTGAACATCTTATTATTGAGCTCTTTCCACACATGTCATGACATAAGGAATAGATTATCCTAATCACAAATAATTACCATATGCTATTGGTGTATCCTACATCCCCAAGAATGCTTTACCTGTTGGTTTCGCATCATAGAAAACAAAAAATTCCTACGATGGGAAATACTAAGCACCAAGATATATCTACCTAGATACAGGCAACGGGTGGATGTACATTCATAGAGATCATACCCTTGAAGACCGACAAAGTGTAACGAGATTGGACTCATGGATGATGTAGTCGATCGCTTGCCGATCTCAAGATCGAGAGGAAGTCCTAGTGCCACAAATCAGCAATGCATCCGTGCTCGCACACACGCCTGGTCCACTGAACAACCTCCACCTCATCGCTCCAGCGATGCAGCGGAAGCAGCAACTCCTTTCAAACAAAAAGCCACCGGGAACATGTATCTCGCTAATCCGAGACCATGGGGAATAATTCTACAGAGGGAGAGAGATCGATCATGAGGAGGTGTGTTTTGTGAGGAGGAGAGGTTGGGCTTTTATAGGGAGGGGGAGCCCCCTCCCATGGACGGCGGCCAAAGGAGGTGCCCCCACCTCTATCTCATTCATGTGGGTGGAGCTCCCACTCACATAAATTTGCCTCCACTCAAAAGTCCACTCACATGCATTAATTTCCCACCAAAATTAAAGCAACTATCATTTAATAAAACTATTTTATTTATTTTATTAATAATTTTTATAATTACTTTAATTAACAAACATTCATATAAAAACCTCTGCAACATTTCAATATCACATGCAGAACCAATTTCAGCAATTTCAACCGAAACAATTTTGGTGTCCATTGAAATAATTCTAGTGCTTCATAAATATTTTCTCTGGAACACATTTGCTCCAAATGGTGTCGGTATCCCTTAAGTGTGTCACCCTTCGGTTCGTGAATAATGCAGACATTATTGAGACCCTTCTCCGATCAATAATCAGTAGTGGGATCTAGAGATCCATACTGACTCCTGCACATTCAACAATGACTTCTGTGATCGTGAGAACCTTTAACGCTAGTATCTAAATCCCTTTGTCTCGCGATATATTACATATTCGAGATTCGATCATTGGCATCTCCATACCTAGTTTGATCTTGTTGGCAACATGCACTCTTTTCTCATTCCCGTGATATAACATTTTAGTGATCACATTACTTGCTTGCAAGTTATCTTAATGTGATATCACCGAGAGGGCCTAGAGCATATCTATATGTCATCGGGTTGGACAAATCCCACTCTTGATCCATGAGCCTCTACATAACACCTTTGGAGTATCTGAACCCACCTTTATAGTCACCCTATTATGGTGTGACGTTTGATGTTATCAAGGTACTCTTGTAGTGTTAGTGATAGACATGATCTCATGGTCTAAGGACTAAGATTACTTTGTGTGATGTTATAGCAATTTAAGCACAATGACTTTGATCGTAATGCTATACTTCAGATGAATGTTCATCACATCATTCCACCAATGTTGTGACCTTGTTATTAAAAACATCCAATGTCCATGATCAGGAAACCTTCATCATCTTGTTAATCAACGAGCTAGTTTATAAGACAGGCATAACTAGGAACCCTTTATTTTTTATTAAACACACATGTATTAATGTTTCCAACCAATACAATTATAGCATGCAAAATAAACAGCTATCATATACTTGGAATATGATAATAACAACTTTATTATTGCCTCTCGGGGCATATTCCCTTCAGTCTCCTACTTGCACTAGAGACAATAATCTAGTTTACATAGTGATAAATCTAACAACCATGGAGTTCTAGTGTTGATCATGTTTTTCCCTAGGGAGAACTTTAGTCAACGGATCTTCTACATTCAGATCTATATGTACTTTATAAATCTTTATATCTCCATCCTTGACATGCTCGTGCATGGAGTGAAACCGGCGCTTAATATGCTTGGAATTCTTGTGAGACCTTGGTTCCTTGGTGTTGGCTATGGCTCCATTGTTGTCGCAATAGATTATCATTGGGTCAAACGCACTAGGAACCACACCTAGTTCAGTTATGAACCCCTTCATCCAAACCGCTTCATGCGCCGCTTTTGAAGCAGCAACATATTCCGCCTCTGTTGTTGATCCTGCCACCACAGGTTGTTTGGAGATCCTCCAACTAACTGCTGCTCCGTTCAAGAGAAATACGTATCTAGATTGCAACTTAGGGTGACTTCTTTTGGGCTCCTTCTTATGTATAAGCTAGCTTATAGGAAACGATAGGGAGAAACTGTGGTGGAAAGAAGCTACTGGAAACTATATTGGAGACTGAAGGAGATATGCCCTAGAGGCAAATAATAAATAGGTTTTTATTGTCATATCTCAATTAGTTTATAATAGTTTCATATTGTGCTAGAACTGTGCCAAGTAGAAACATTGGTACAGGTGTGGTATGAAACAACAAAGTCCCTAGTAGCCTCTATTCATACTAGCTCGTTGGTCACGAAGATGATCTGGGTTTCAAGATCATGGGCATTTATGCCGACTGACAACAAGATCATATCATTGGAGAATGATGTGATTGGACATTCCTCGAAGGATTGCAACATGATCAAGTCATATGGTTCATTGTTGCAACAACTATATCTAGACTCCTTCTCCTTAGACTGTGACCTCATATTACTCACTATTTCTCTAGGCTGCTTAGACTGCATCAACCATCATCTGGTAATACGGTGGCCACAAGACCGGGATTTGTTCACCCACATGACGGGTAAAGATACATACGGCCGGCTTGGTGAGATTACATCCATATATGTTGCAACATGTGACTAG
Source organism: Avena eriantha (assembly GCA_910589775.1). Lineage (NCBI taxonomy): Eukaryota > Viridiplantae > Streptophyta > Magnoliopsida > Poales > Poaceae > Avena > Avena eriantha. The sequence continues at coordinate 92,962,000 of OU342745.1, read as the reverse complement.
GTCACGGGGATGTAATATCACGGTAACAAGAAAACAGAACTTGTTGTGAACGAGATTGAACAAAGGTATGTGATACCAATGATCGGATCTCGGACAAGTTGTATCGAGAAACAAAAGAAAGAGGATTCTACATTTAGACCGTACAAACGACATTGTCTCAGGAATGCATAGGGGTCACATGGACATCCCTGGTCCCTCTGTTGATTATTGATATAGATCATGTCTAGAGCATTCCCGAGCCGTGAGAGGATACACTTAAGGGTACGATGAGAGCGATCATTCGTAAGACGGAATCATAGTAGACAAAGAGAGAAAGTCGGAATCGTTCCGTGGAGAGATCTGAAGTTGTTCGGAGAAATAATAAAGGAAAAGACCGGAAAAGTGTTTTCAGATAAATGAGAATTTAAATATATATTTATTATATGTTAATTGTGAATTAATATACTATAAATAATATTAGGATTAAAATTTATAGGCAACTTTTATATTAGGCCAAATCCTGGAGGGAAAAGGCCTAAGAATAAATCTGCAGAAAAAGATAAAAGGAACAGCCCACGTGGGCGGCAGATAAGTTGCCGCCGCACGGGGGCAACAACCTATACCTACCGCCATTGCCAGGCCGCTGTGGGCGACGGATAAACCGCGCCGCACAGGGGCGGGCACCGGCTACCAGCCGCGGGGCCGGCCTGGCTCAACCCCGGCCCATGTGGGGCTCGCGGGGGAGCCGGCCAGGCCACCGGGCCGGTGGGCTCGCGGCCCACCCGGGCAAGGCTGTGGCGAGGCGGGCAGGTGGGGCGGGATGGGGTGCTGGGCCGCCGGGGGGCGAGCCGGCCCACGCGGGGCTTCCCCTTCTAGGCCGGCGCGGCGGGAGTGCTGGGCGCGGGGTGGGTCGCTCCAAGGCCCACCCGACCAGCCCCTGCTGCTCCCCTTTTCCTTTATCTGTTTAATTTCTATTTGGCTATTTGGGCTGAGTAGAAACAACCCATTTGGCCAGTCCGAAAATCTGCTGCCTTTTCTTTTATAAATAGTCCCACATGGCTAACCTAATGGGGAGGGCACACCCCCTCCGCCTATATAAAGGGGTGCCCATGGGTGGGATTAAACACACAATTGGAGAACTCCTTTGGTTGACTTTTCTCCTCCTCCCTCTCTCTATACCTCGTAACCATGGCCCCAAGTCTGGGCTGTGCGATCGAGGCATACCTGCAGTACACCGTTGCGCTGCAGGAATTCTTAGCCGGATATCAACTTACGCACTCCCGGCGGGATCGGGGAGCCGGAGGTCTCATCGTGCACCGGATGTGTACGAAGACACGAGGCGCAACACTTGGGGCGCTTAAATGTCGTGAGCCGGAGCTGTTGCATGATGAACATGATGAAGATCAAGAAGGAGCAAGGGGTGACATGCGAGGAGCTTCGCGACCTTGAGGTCGGCTTCGAGTATGACTACATCAACCACGTTCCCCACGGAACGTTAACCGCGTACGGTCTACAAGGGTACGTATTCTCTACGCATCGTCCGTTATCGCATTTCTACATAGATAGATCCTAGGCTAGTTTCTGGGGTTCCGTCGTTGGAAATTTTTTGTTTTCTGCATCGATCCCCTATAGTGGTATCAGAGCCGATCTATGCGTAGGAGTGTTGTACGGCCAGTACGACAAGTTTTGTGCGGGCATTGATCCCTTAGTTGTTACCCTCTAACGTGTACTTGTTTATATCGTGGTATTGTTTGATGAAGCGGCCCGGACCGACCTTACGCGTATTCGTACGCGAGACTGGTTCCACGCTCAACATACGGCTTGTACCGTATAAGTGGCTAGCGGGTGTCTATCTCTTATTCAATAGTTGATATAGCATTTACAAAGGAGAGCCCGAAAGTGGTGTAATAGAGACAACTGTCGGATCCATGTTGTGGTTGGAAAGTTCGTAGTTTAGAAATGGTTCTAGTACGAAAGCCCTGACAACCACGTAAAACTTGCAATAGATAAAGTAGAGGCGTCTAACTTTATTTTGCAGGGGGCATGTGATTATGATATGGCATTGGTCGATATGAAGGTAAAGTAGTTTACTTTTCTGTTACTAAGTAGTATAGTAATAGTCATCGTTCCGATGGACGACCTGGTGGCGGCGTCGTGGACTTGGCGTTAAACCAAGGGCACGATGGAGATCATGCCGGAGTGCTCGATGGAGATCAAGGCGCAAGAAAGACCATATCATATCACATTATACATATGATGTTGATACTAGTTTTTACATCTTATTGTGTGCTAGTATTTAGATACTCAACGGTAGCAAATAAGATAATCCCTATTTAATTCCAATGTTCCGTGTTCCCCTTGTGTGTGCACCACCAAGAAAGTTCTTCGGTATGAGGCGATCCAGGGTTACAGGCCTGGGTGTCAAACATATCTACGTTCGCATATAGTGGGTGTAAGCCATGTTGCACAACGAATACACACAAGTTAGATTTGGCAAGCCTAGCACGCTAGAGAAGCGTGGCCTCAGAACACAAGAGATCGAAATATCGAGCATGAGTCACATGGATGATGTGATTGACATTAGTGAATGTCTACCTTTGATACTGCATTGATGGTCGTGACGATCGGGGGAGGTCATAGGATAGGGATCATGCGATCACTAAGATCGTCCAGGGGATGACAATTTTAGTGGAGACCAATTATAAATTGATCTCTTATTATAAACTTAGTCTAGATGTCTGTTTGCAAATATCTTAGTAGATCTTAGCCTATCCCATTGAGGTCCTTTGCCACCATGGGAATATATTGCTTGATTTGGAACTAGCAAAAGGGTCCAACTTCATAGATTAATACCCACGCCTAAGGGATATCCTCATAAAAGGTGATCTTCTCTTCTTGATACAATAACCATTAGGAGATAATTTGATGACTCCAGAATGTTTGCAAAAACACTTAGTGATCTTGCATTAGAGTGGAGAACTCTTGGAAGGGTTTGATTGCAAAAGGAGGTCATGGATGAAAAGGTATATGTAAGATATACAAATTATAAATGTGATTCTTGCAAGACTCGTTGCAGTTTGCAATGTATTTGATACTTGTCCTGTTTTGTGAAAACAGGATGATCTGCTTGAGAATTGCTGGTTTTGAGGCAGTGTGACTCGATGATGGCAACCAAAATAGTTGATGGCCGACATCACCTCTTCCCTCAAAGTTTATCATTTGGATTAGTGGACTTGAATATAGATTTGTAATCCTAGTTTGTGTGTCTTGCTTTTGGCGAGAGGATTATTCATATGAACAAGTTACAAACCAGTTTGTACTATTCTTATGAACAATACCTTATTATGATTACAAACAAGTTATTCTCATTACTATGTTAATGATAATAGTTTAAACATTTATAAAGGATTAGAATGCTAAAAGATATCCAAAGCTTAATAATGAAAAGACACTACAGTTTAAGTCATTTTGGTTATTGCAGGTTCTTTATGAAAGATCGGGGTCCTAGATGCATAATCTAGAGACTTTGCAAAACCATACCTCTTGGGCAGAATGACTAAAACTCCGCATTCTGGTAAAACGGTGATATGCGAAGAAATGTTGAATCTTATACATAGTGATGTATCATATTTTCAACAAGTAGTGGAAATCATTTATTGTGGACTTAAGTGAATAAGTGTATTTACTTAATGAAACATGAAGTTTGAAACGATTTGAATTGTTCAAATGAGTTCATAACTAAATAGGATATTGAAATTAACAAGAATACGAAGTCTCTTTGATTTGATCGACATGACTGAAGTATTCAATTTAATTTTAGCATAAAAGGGACTTGTGAAAGATGTTTCACAAATTATGATAATTGGACGAATTCAAACTATGTTGAAATGTCTAAAACATCATATTCATTTTGTATTAGATACATATTATCTCTTATCGGGGTTGTAGTTATCGTTTAGAGTTAGAGATCAAAATAAGCAAACACTCATTTGAAATACAAAGGAACATCTAAAGATTCGTGGAAACAACACCATAAGTGTTATGGCATGTTCGAGTTTCTGGAGACTTCGTCAAGTCGAAGTCGTAGCGAATAAACAAGTCTTTGTGGAGCATTCTTAGGAAGCTATGAATGCATCTTCCACAAAGGGGCAAACATGTTGTTATCCAAAGTTGATGTGTCTTGATGAAGATACAGGTGGAAGAAAGTAAACGATCAAAACAAGGTATTTGACCTTGCCTCCGAATTGTTGAGTGGCGCAGCAGAATTTGTTTCGTGAAACCAAACTCTGCAAATAGAGGAGAAACTATTGATAATGATCATAAAGTTTCAAGGGAATAGTTTTACTAAATAAAGTAGGATTCAACTATATATTCTACAAGTTTGTGGAACTATAGTTGATTCACTTGTCATGTTTTGAACAAGACATACCTACGAAATACAAAGAAGCGTGATGGACCTGAGTACGAGAAATGAATGGTCATTGAAATCTCGTTAGCGGAATTTTCGAATTGATCGTAATCAAAGAATTTTTGGAATGTCCAAGATTATCAAGAGGACCTAGATTTGAGTGGGAGAAAATCAGCTTGGCTAGTTCATAATATGTAGCTGACATATTTTGAGTGGGAGCTAAGTGAAATCCTTAGATCTCAAACATGAATGTCATATTTGAGTGGGAGCGTGAAATCATTCTGGGATATGTGGACGACATATGTGAATGATGTGATTGGTGTTAATAACATTTAAGTTAGATAAATAAGGATGAAGTTGAAGTTATTAAACAAAGAGATCTATCAGAATAGATTGATGAGTTTAATAAACACTGAATGTCGAATGCTTCCTGGACTTAATTCTGAAAGATGTTTAGAATATCCTAAGCAAGATTCTGAAGTAGCTCAGAATGAAACAAGGTAAGAAAGTAGTTCTTACTGTATAAAGCATTGAGTATTGCAACTATGGTTGAAAGAAAGAGATGCATTGCATCTCCTATGCCTCAGTCATAGGTTCTTCCATATAATCGTGTTATATACTCGACATAAAGTGAGCCGAGGTTCTGGTTGGTAAGACAAAGTCTTAACTGTAAGAACATGTCTTTAAGTTATTCCTGAGTTGATCACTAAACCAGAATTAAGTTTGTACTTAAATGGCAAGAAGCAATGTAAGTGGCATAGATGCTTTTCTTGCACTAGGATCTACATAGATATAGAAGTATAAAGGCTACATCTGATGTGATGTATAATGTTGTGGCGGGGCTAGTTCGCTTTTAACGTAGAATGATGTGTCCCAGGGCCCAGTGCCCATGAGAAAGCCCTCGAGGTTGATCTAACGTCACTGTAAGCTCCTGGAATCCGGCCTCGTTCTGCTGCCATGACTATAGAATATACACAAAGGATAGAAAAGTGTGTTTTGAAGTTTAGATGACAACATGAAAAACACCATCATCAAAAACACTAGAAACAAAAGTCTCGCTTTGTTCCCAAACAAATACTTTGACCCATTATAAGATAATGGTGTGAATGTCAAAATTAGGAAGACATTAATGATTTGCAAAAGACATAATGATCTGGTAAAACAGAACATGGACATGACGTTTCCCATGAGCATGCATGATCTGTAAACGCATAGGTATATGGTTTATATGAATAAAATGCGAGCTAGTTTATTTGTACTCTAGTGCAAGTGGGAGACTGAAGGAGATATGCCCTAGAGGCAAATAATAAATATGTTTTATTGTCATATCTCAATTAGTTTATAATAGTGTGCTAGAACTGTGCCAAGTAGAAACATTGGTACATGTGTGGTATGAAACAACAAAGTCCCTAGTAGCCTCTATTCATACTAGCTCGTTGGTCACGAAGATGATCTGGGTTTCAAGATCATGGGCATTTATGCCGACTGACAACAAGATCATATCATTGGAGAATGATGTGATTGGACATTCCTCGAAGGATTGCAACATGATCAAGTCATATGGTTCATTGTTGCAACAACTATATCTAAACTCCTTCTCCTTAGACTGTGAGCTCATATTACTCATTGTTTCCCTAGGCTGCTTAGACTGCATCAACCGTCATATGGTAACGGGGATGTAATATCACGGTAACAAGAAAACAGAACTTGTTGTGTGATACATTGCAAATGCATCTATAATTTTTGATGTTCCATGCTTAGTTCTATATACTTTCTTGTGTTTTGTCCACACTTTGGAGTATTTTTCATATGATTTCTTGGACTAACCTATTAACAAGATGCCACAGTGCCAGTTGCCTATTTTCTGCTGTTTTTTGGTTCCAGGAAGTCAGAAAATGAATATTCTCAGAATTGGACGGGACAAAAGCCAAAGTTACTATTTTCCCGGAAGACCCATAGAGCTAGAAGGAGAGTCAGAGAGGGGCCACAGGGTGGCCATACCCCCCTTGGCGCGGGCCAGCCTAGGCCGCGCTAGGGCATGGTGTGGGCCCCCTGGCTGGCCACTGACCTTGCCTCCTTTGCCTATAAGAGCCTCCCGATACCAAAACCCTAAAAAATCAAGCCTCCATCCACGAAAAGTTCTGCAGCGCTGCTGCCACCGAAAAGGAGATTCGGGGGACCGAAAGTCTCTGTTCCGGCACCCTGCCGGGACGGGGAAGTCCCCCCGGAGCCATCTCCATCGATCTCCACCGCCATCTCCATCACCATTGCTGATTCCCATGATGAGGAGAGAGTAGTTCTCTCTCAAGGCTAAGGGTTCTACCGGTAGCTATGTGTTCATCTCTCTATGCATGATCTTATTGAGATCATGATCTTGTAATCTATAGATCTATTCTGCTACTCAAGTGCTTTAATAAATCTCTGCTCTCCCCATGTGTGTGAAAGTGACAGCGTGCTCATCATGGTGGCACTTAGGCTAGAGATTACAAATACTTGTTATGAGTTATATTTGGAGTTGGATGTCTTTATGAAATTGTGGTGTTTGTTGGACTCATCTAGTACTCAAGATGATAGTGTGAGGTTTTCTAGATGGGAAATGCTTACTTTGAGGTTTGTTGTTATAGCCCTACCATCGATTAGAGTGTCCAACCAGAGAGTAGTTAAGAGTAGTATCATAAAGAGAAGATATTTATATGAGAGTGTTCACTAGTGAAAGTATGATCCCTAGGCCTTGTTTATAAGCATTGATACACCGTTTGCTACTAGATCTGTTACATGTTTGCTTGCTTCCATCTTTATTTCAGTTTTTCTTTAGTCTTTTCCACGCCATCAAGTTATTTTCTATCACCGTTACCACTTATAATTATCCATACCACTTGTATTTCACTATCTCTTCGCTGAACTAGTGCACCTATACACCTGACAAGAGTATTGGGTGTGTTGGGGACACAAGAGACTTCTTGTATCTTGATTCCAGGGTTGCTTGAGAGGGAATACCTTTGACCACTTCCTCCCTGAGTTCGATAAACCTTGGGTGATCCACTTAAGGGAAAACTTGTTGCTGTTCTACAAACTCTGCACTTGGAGGCCCAACAACTGTCTACAAGAATAAAAGTGCGTAGACATCAAGCTATTTTCTGGCGCTGTTGCCGGGGAGGAAAGGTAAAAGGTATTCACACCAGAAGATTAAAGAAGAAGAACCTCCCACGGCAAACGCCTATTTTCTGGTGTGAGTGCTCGAAGTTATTTCCTTTAGATTCTGCAATTTTGTCTTTTTGTTTCTTGTTTTCACTAGTTAGGCTTAATGGAAAACAACAACAAAATTAGAGAGCTTTATAGTATTTATCTTGAGTTAGGACATGAAGTGTTTGAAGAGAAACTTAAAAAACCTATAGAACTTTATTTGCATGCTAATAGCAATGTTTTAGTATGAACTCTTTGGACACCATTATTGCTAATGCTATGGAAAAGTCTAAGCTTGGGGAAGCTAGTTTTTATGAAAATGATCTTTTTAGTTCCCCAGCTTTGGAAGATAGCTATTCTATTGCTTATGATGATACCAAATCTCCAATATATGATGATTACAATGATGAATATGATATTTTCAGTCCACCTACTATTGAGGAGAAAAATAATTATGATTACAATATGCCTCCTATATTTGATGATTATGGTGACGAGAATAATAATGATAGCTATTTTGTTGAGTTTGCTCCCACTACAATTAATTAGAATGACTATGCTCATGTGGGGAGTATTAATTCTTTTATGCATGTGGCTCATGATAAGAATGTTTCATGTGATAGTTATATTGTTAATTTTATTCATGATGCTACTGAAAGTTATTATGAGAGAGGGAAACATAGTTTTATGTATCTTAATAATATTAAGTTTCCCCTCTTTATGTTGAAAGTCTTGAAGTTGCACTTGTTTTGCTTTTCTATGCTTGTTGCTTTGTGCTTTCATGACTTGTTTCCTTACAAGATTCCTATGCATATGAAGTGGGTTAGACTTAAATGTGTTTTGAATTTACTCCTTGATGCTCTCTTTTAGTTCAATTCATATTTTCTATGTGAGCATCTTCTCAAACTATCATGCCTAACTTAAAGGCGTTAAAGAAAAGTAATTATTGGGAGATAACCCAAAAGTTTTAGATGAGTCTTTAAAGTTATTACTTCAGTAATAACCGCTCCTTATCCTTTTTATTTGCTTTTTGTGCCAATAGTAACCTCTAATGAGAGAGAAGTAATGATTGGGAAAGTTGCTGTCCTGAAACAGATTGCTGTGCTTCACCGTAAAAAATTCGTGTAAAATCTCTGAACGTCTTTTGAGGCATGAACTTTTGTGCTTCTGCCCCAGGTTGTTATCTAACTTTCGTTAGTTCAAAACTTTTTGATTTGAGCAACAGAAGGTCTTCGAAAAAAATCGTCTTTACCCGCTGGTCTGTTTTGACAGATTTCTGCCATTTTCTGCATTTGCTTCTTGTTGGTTCCTTTTTGAGTTCTTCTTTTTGAGTTCTTTTGGGGAATTGAGATTTTTGAGGGAATTTCTTCAGTAGCTAGTGTTCTAATGGAAGTTTTATTGGTGTTATAACTGAACCTAAAGACCTATTATCTTGAGTGCACTAATGTTGCTAATAAAGATTGTGTGAAGTTTTGTATGAAGGAGAAATTTCAGGTGTATGGAAGGAATGAGTAATGAGATGAAGGATGGACTAAAGCTCAAGCTTGGGGATTCCACGCGTGTCACCCCAAGAAATATCCAAGAAGTACAAGCGTCAAAGCTTGGGGATGCCCAAGGCATCCCCTTCTTCATCAATAAAAATCCCAGTTTTCTTCCAAACGCTTCATTTTTATTGTTTCATGCACAGTTGTGTTTTTCTTGGAGCGTCTTCTTTTTCATTTTTTTTTTGGTTTTTAGTTTGCTTGGTTTGATTAGTTTTCTGAATAAATTGGTTGGACCCCCTCTTTCATACATTGGTTTGTAAATAGTTTGGTTTGGTTTGGAAAAGAGTAGGAAAGTTCATGCTTATGTGGTAAAAAGAGCTTGTTTTTGACTGTGGCCTATGCTTTGACATGCCATGCTTGATATTTTTGTTGGATTTACGCTTAGTATTCTTTGTTGTAGCATGACTTGTTATAAACAATTGAGATTGCTTAATCTGCCTTGGATGAATCATACATTGTTTTAGCATGTTAAAGCATAGTATAGTGGTATTCCACTTTGATGCTTTATTTGGGTTGACTTGGCGCATGCTCACACCATGTTATGACTATCTCAAGTCACCATAGCCTCTATGATTCTTTAGTTTTCAACTTGTAGTATCACTTTATGCTTTGATCAATGATGTTTTGTCGCTCTGCATGATTATGGCCATTATTGCTCTCTTAGTTTGTCGCTCCCAGTCTTTTGCTAGCCTCCACAACCAAGTATGAGTTCTACTCATGCATCCAACTCCTTAAACCAAGTTATTCCAAAGAGTCCACCATACCTACCTACTAGCTTATGCTATTCCAAGTATATTCATGCTTTTGTTTATCTTCCAAATTAAACTTGTTATGAGAAAACTAGTGATTAAAGCTCTCACGAACTTGATGGCACACTTTACTTTTCTTGCCTTTAATAAACTTGAACCATTGGGTCCTTCTTTGTTGCGTATATGCTTGCGCTTTATAAGTTGAAATTAGCAGAACCATGTATCATGGGGAACGCTTTCAACATTGCACTTGTACTTTGTACCCCGTTGATATCATGTTCTTTTGCTTACGGATCCCGGCGGTGTGAAATAAAAGTGGAACTTGTAAGATCATGGATTTTGTATGTGTGTTAGAGAAACGCCTGGGCCGCTAGCCTAAGCCATGCTTAATCATGGTGGAAACTTGCAGCATCACCATAATTAGCACTCTATGAAGCATCCTCAATAAAAACCTATGCAAATAGCAAATAAAAGATCGCTACGATGCTCATTGTCTGCTTGCCTTGTCATTTTGATTATGGGATATCTCCTGTATCATGTGCAAGGGGTACCCCGTTGGTGGTTCTTTATGATACATATGTACTTACAATGACAAGAGCTTACTTGTGACTAAAGTTGAGTAGCATGAGGTTCGGTCTTCGTAAGTAAGGGGCATGAGATTTCGGCTTATAACTTGTCAAGCATATCCTCTTAGTTGTGTCACTTTAACCTTAATCACCTTCAAGATGCTTATGATAGGGGCAATGAGAGCTGAAAGCTATTAAGTACCATAATTTTTGGAAGCTCTTTATGAGACTTGAATCCCTACTTACTTTTACAAAGGCTTTTCTTCCACCATTACATTGAGTCTCCACCTTCTATCTTTATGCACTTATTTTGAGAACATAGTGGCCATTCTTAGTTCTATGTGCATTGTCCCTAGACTAGTTGATTGATGCATACTTTGCTATTGCTTGTTTTAAACTACTTGTATCTAGTTACTCTTATGAACTTTGAAGGTGCCCTATGCATTTATATTTGCTACTCTATTGAGGGACAAGCTGAATACTTTTATGCTATGTTTTCTTTATGTGAAACAAACAAACGTCTTGCAAAGCATTGTTATTCATGAATCTTTTGTTTGTGCCTATTCATGTTGCATCATAGTTTCTTTGTCTTATTGCTAGAACTTTGTGTTTCATGTTATGATTGAAGTACTATGATCCCAGCTTTCAATGCTTTACAAATACTTTGATCAAGTTTATGATGGTGCATGTCACCTCAAAAATTATTCTTTCTTTTTATCACTTACCTACTCAAGGACGAGCAGGAGTTAAGCTTGGGGATGTTGATACATTGCAAATGTATCTATAATTTTTGATGTTCCATACTTGGTTTTATCTACTTTCTTGTGTTTTGTCCACACTTTGGAGTACTTTTCATATGATTTCTTGGACTAACCTATTAAGAAGATGCCACAGTGCCAGTTGGCTGTTTTCTGCTGTTTTTGGTTCCAGGAAGTCAGAAAATGAATATTCTCGGAATTGGACGGGACAAAAGCCAAAGTTACTATTTTCCCGGAAGACCCACGGAGCCAGAAGGAGAGTCGGAGAGGGGCCATAGGGTGGCCACACCGCCCCTTGGAGCGGGCTAGCCCAGGCCGCACAGGGGCATGGTGTGGGACCCCTGGCTGGCCACCGACCTTGCCTCCTTCGCCTACAAGAGCCTCCTGATACCAAAAAATCAAGCCTCCAGCCACGAAAAGTTCCGCAGCACCGCCGCCACCGAAAAGGAGATTCGGGGGACAGAAAGTCTCTGTTCCGGCACCCTGTCGGGATGGGGATGTTCCCCCGGAGCCATCTCCATCGATCTCCACCGCCATCTCCATCACCATTCCTGATTCCCATGATGAGGAGGGAGTAGTTCTCTCTCGAGGCTAAGGGTTCTACCGGTAGCTATGTGTTCATCTCTCTCTCTATGCATGATCATATTGTGGTCATGAGCTTGTAATCTATAGATCCACCTTGCTACTCAAGTGCTTTATTGGATCTCTGCTCTCCCCATGTGTGTGAAAGTGACAGCGTGCTCACCATGGTGGCACTTAGGCTAGAGATTACAAATACTTGTTATGAGTTATATTTGGAGTTGGATGTCTTTATGAAATTGTGGTGTTTGTTGGACTCATCTAGTACTCAAGATGACAGTGTGGGGTTTTCTAGATGGGAAAGGCTTACTTTGAGGTGTGCTGTTATAGACCTACCATCGATTAGAGTGTCCAACCGGAGAGTAGTTAAGAGTAGTATCATAAAGAGAAGATATTTATATGAGAGTGTTCACTAGTGAAAGTATGATCCCTAGGCCTTGTTTCTAAGCATTGATACACCGTTTGCGACTAGATCTGTTACATGTTTGCTTGCTTCCATCTTTATTTCAGTTTTGCTTTAGTCTTTTCCACACCATCGAGTTATTTTCTATCACCGTTACCACTTATAATTATCCATACCACTTGTATTTCACTATCTCTTCGCTGAACTAGTGCACCTATACACCTGACAAGTGTATTGGGTGTTATGGGGACACAAGAGACTTCTTGTATCTTGATTGCAGGGTTGCTTGAGAGGGAATACCTTTGACCACTTCCTCCCTGAGTTCGATAAACCTTGGGTGACCTACTTAAGGGAAAACTTGCTGCTGTTCTACAAACCTCTGCACTTGGAGGCCCAACAACTGTCTACAAGAATAGAAGTGCGTAGACATCATTCTGAACGAGGTTGAACAAAGGTATGGGATACCAATGATCGGATCTCGGACAAGTTGTATCGAGAAACAAAAGGAAGAGGATGCTACATTTAGACGGTTCAAATGACATTGTCATCAGGAATGCATAGGGGTCACATGGACATCCCTGGTCCCTCTGTTGATCATTGATATAGATCATGTCTAGAGCATTCCCGAGCCGTGAGAGGACACACTTAAGGGTACGATGAGAGCGATCATTCATAAGATGGAATCATAGTAGAGAAAGAGAGAAAGCCGGAATCGTTTCGTGGAGAGATCCGAAGTTGTTCGGAGAAAGAATAAAGGAAAAGACCGGAAAAGTGTTTTCGGATAAATGAGAATTTAAGTATATATTTATTATATGTTAATTGTGAATTAATATATTATAAATAATATTTGGATTAAAATTTATAAAGACAACTTTTATATTAGGCCAAATTCCGGAGGGAAAAGGCCTAAGAATAAATGTGTAGAAAAAGATAAAAGGAGCAGCCCACGTGGGCGGCAGATAAGTTGCTGTCCCACGGGGGCAACAAACTATACCCACCGCCGCTGCCAGGCCACTGTGGGCGACGGATAAACCGCGCTGCACAGGGGCGGGCACCACCTACCAGTCGCGGGGCCGTCGTGGCTCAACCCCGGCCCATGTGGGGTCACGGGGGAGCCGGCCAGGCCATCGGGCCGGTGGGCTCGCGGCCCACGCGGGCAAGGCTGTGGCAAGGCGGGCAGGCGGGGCGGGATGGGGTTCTGGGCCGCTGGTGGGGCGAGCCGGCCCACCCGGGGCTTCCTCTTCTAGGCCGGCGCAGCGGGAGTGTTGGGCGCGGGGTGGGCCGCGCCAAGGCCCACCCGGCTAGCCCCTGCTGCTCCCCTTTTCCTTTTTCTGTTTAATTTCTATTTGGCTATTTGGGCTGAGTAGAAACAGCCCATATGGCTAGTCCAAAAATCTGCTGCCTTTTCCTTTATGAATAGTCCCACATGGCTAACCCAATGGGGAGGGCACACCCCCTCCGCCTATATAAAGGGGTGCCCATGGGTGGGATTAAACACACAATTGGAGAAGTCCTTTGGTTGACTTTTCTCCTCCTCCCTCTCTCTATACCTCGTGACCATGGCCCCAAGTCTGGGTTGTGCGATCAAGGCACACCTACAGTACGCCGTTGCGATCTAGGGATTCGTAGCCAGATATCAACTTCCACACTCCCGGCGGGATCAGGGAGCTGGAGGTCTCATCGTGCACCGGATGTGTACGAAGACACGAGGCGCAACACTTGGGGTGCTTAAATGTCGTGAGTCGGAGCTGTTGCACGATGAAGATGATGAAGATCAAGAAGGAGCAAGGGGTGACATGCGAGGAGCTTCTCGACCTTGAGGTCGGCTTCGAGTACGACTACATCAACCATGTTCCCCACGGAACGTTAACCGCGTACGGTCTACAAGGGTATGTGTTCTCTACGCATCGGCCGTTACCGCATTTCTACATAGATAGATCCTAGGCTAGTTTCTGGAGTTCCGTCGTAGGAAATTTTTTGTTTTCTGCACCGATCCCCTACAGAGACTTCTTTTGGCTTATGGAAAGTTGGCTTATTTAATGTGTTATGTTGTGAAATGTCTATAATGCCCTAAAATTGGATATGTATCCAAATTTTCCTCAATATATAGACATGATAAATCAGTGTTTCATTCTAGACAGAAATTAAGATTCAGCACAACAACGTATATATCCAGAAACTATTGATACATCCAGCAATGTAAATAAGATTATCACTAGCCAAAATAACCGAAGAAAGATTCCTAGCCAAAGATTAGTAGAGGGTGCGTGTCCCTTCCTTTCGTAATGTTCAGGAAGCCTTGCCACATCTCCTTGCTGTTGTGCCAACTCAATGGTTTCCACAACTCCGAATCAACATATTATAGAAAAATGGAGGGTACGCTGGAGCTTAATGAAGCCTGACCGGTAGATTCGAGCAGCCGAGTTGTCAACCGGCGGCGGCGGATCGAACTTCTTGCTGCCGGGCACGTCGCAGGTCCTACTGCTGGCAGATATATGGCCACGAGAAGTGGATCGGCCTAGGCAGTAGCGGCGAGGGGCTGGGCGGCTGCGAGTGGTGGGGCTGGCTGCGCGTACGGCGGCGCTGGCAAGGTAGGCAGCGGAGGTTGTGCTGGAAAATATCCGAGTCAATGTGTGATGGCAGGGAGCGAGGGGCAGTTTTCTTTTTTTCGTTTTGACTTTTCGCTGGCCCAAACGTTTTCAGAGGTGGAGTGGCATTCATCCGTAATATCAACTGAATCGGTAGGGCAGAGGGGCATACCGATTCAGGTTCCTTTGCAAAAGCTCGGGAAACTCCTCTCGATCAGTTTCTAGAATTGCACTACGACTCTGCTTCTCGGTGGAATTAAGCCCGGTTTAAGCTGGAGACTTCTTTTGGGCTTCCGCCGTTTGGCACCTAGAAGCAGCTCTATAAGCCTAAAAGAAGTCACCCTTAGAGTCATTTGGATCGGTGTCAAAGCTAGCGTTGACATAACACTTAGCGACCAACTCTTCTTCACCTCTGTATACAAGAAACATTTCCTTAGTTCTTCTTAAGTACTTAACGATATTCTTGACCGCTATCCAGTGTTCTGAACCTAGATCAGATTGGTACCTACAGTCAAACTAATAGCATGCGCCACATCCGGTCTTGTACATAGCATGGCATACATTATAGATCCTATGGCTGGAGCATAGGGGACTTTATCCATTATGTCTCTTTCTTCCGCCATAGCCGTACTTTGAGTCTTACTCAATGTCTTGCCTTTCAACATAGGTAAGAATCCCTTCTTACTTCCGTCCATTTTAAACTACTTTAAAATCTTATCAAGGTATGTACTTTGTGATAGCCCAATTAGTCGTCTTAATCTATCTCTATAGATCTTAATGCCTAATATATGATGCTTCACCAAGGTCCTTCATCAAAAATTTGTTGTTTAGATAACTTTTAACATTGTTTAAAATATGTTTATCATTTCAAATCAATAATATGTCATCCACATATAATATCAGAAATGCCACATTGCTCCCAATCACTTTCTTGTAAATGCAAGCCTCTCCATAAGTTTGGATAAATGCAAACTCTTTGATCACCTCATCAAAGCGGAGATTCCAACTCCGAGATGCTTGCTTCAGTCCATAGATGGATCACTGAAGCTTGCATACCTTGTCAGCATCCTTAGGATCTACAAAACCTTTAGGTTGTATCATATACAACTCCTCTTCAATATTACCATTGAGGAACGAAGTTTTGACATCCACCTGCTATATTTCATAATCGAAATATATAGCAATTGCTAACATAATCCTAACTGACTTTAGCATCACTACGGGAGAGAATGTCTCATCGTAGTCAACTCCTTGAATTTGTCAAAACCCCTTTGATATAAGTAAAGCTTTATAGATGGTTGATGGCTATGAAATATCATCTCTTTTAGCGATACAAAATGTGCCATTTATCTATCATATCATGTTTCTTCCAGCTATAGCTATGCCTTATATGCATGACTTCTAGTTCTCATTTACTTTCATATGAGCTTTGCACATTTAGTAGTTTAGGTAAAATGTTATCACTTTCCTTGTCCATGACATGTGTGTAAGTGTTGGTAAAGAATATGGATAAAAGGAACAAAGAGAGCATAGTATGGAGGAGCTGCAGGGACCAGACTTGGCCATTTGAGAGGTTGGAAAAGTGATTTTTTCCAACTTCTCAAAATAAATATCCAAGACATGGCGTTGGAGCCCCCAACGAGACAAACTCAATGAGCCCAAGAACACCCAAAACAGAGTTCGTATGAAGAAATAGAGACCAAAATACTAAAGGATCTACAAGTTCAACGACCAACTATACGGCCAAAACTAAAAGTTTCCGCCGTATAGTTGGTAAAAAGGTCGCAAACAACAGGATTTCGTCCCAGAGAAGCTCTAGAACCTTCCCTAAGTCGTATGACGGTATTGGAGGAACCCTAGGGCACCCCCAAGGCCTATATAAAGGAGGGAGGACCCAAGAGAGAGCCACCAAGCCATATCCTCCATCACGGCGAATCCCTACTACTGTGCCACCTCCATAGCCGCCTCCAATCAGATCTACACCATCACCATCACACAAGAGGAGAAGGGACTAGGATCTTGAAGGCCCCCACATCGATCTACATCATCATCTTCGTCAACAACGTCTCCATCACTGATCCCCTTTGGTTACTTGTTGTAATTATAGATTGAATCTTGGATTTACACTTGTATTCAATTGTATCATCATACTTCATCCATATTATATCTATGATGTTGATTGACTTCATGTGTGAGTAGTTTCCTTTGTTCTTGGGGAGATGGAGAAACCCTAGTATGAGATTGAACTGAGATGAAGATTATTATGTGATATTGTTCATTACGTGTCCGCGTTCGATTTCCTTCATCTCGATGATGGTGCAGCGCGCCACTCAATATTTGCCTCACTGGCGACTAGAAGGAGGGAACTACTTGTTGGTAGACGGAGGGATGATAGCACTTACGGTGAGTATAAAGTTGTTGTCATTCCTTACGTATCTACTTGGGAACCGAGGAGAACTCACGGAACACTATCCATGCCATGGGATACATCTTACGGGGTAAAGTCCCTTAATAGCGTAGTAATTTGATTGATGTCGATTGCTGTCTGTTGTGGTTATGACGGATGATGTGTGCAGTGGTTGCTGCATATTCGTCCATATATGGAGCTCCTCCCACACATATCATAAATAGTCTTATTCATTATAATAATTTTGATCACTCTTTCTAATTATTAGCGGTGGATCCACTACTCCTTGAGAACTCTTTCCATCATCTTGCAGACTTTAGTAATCATACTTTCATACTCTTGTTTACTTATAGCTTTAGTTTACTTATTGTTCTCGTATTTGAAAACCCAAAAATATCTTTTGCACAAAACTCGCATTTTATCTTATTACTTAGAATGTTATTTAGCATTACTATTTCAGTATTTAGTTCAAAGAGTTATTAGACCTCAGACTCCCTCTCCCTGTGGGATCGATATCTTTATTTTGAAGCTAGCTACAAATGATCTGTGCACTTGCAGTCATCAATAGTCACATTACCATCAGCATCAGTTTTCTTCTAGAAAATCCATTTATTCTCAACGGCCTTTCGGTCATGAGGTTAAGTCCACCAAGGTCCAAACCTAGTTTTCGTGCATGGATTCCATCTCAGATTTCATGGATTCTAGCTATTTGTTGGAACCTGGGATCATCATCGCTTCTTCATACGTCGCAGGGTCATCAATTCCATCTACCATGAAATTCATGACAGGATTTCTGTACAATTCAGGAGCTACACGTGTCCTAGTTGACCTGCGAGGTTCGGTAGTATCCTCTTTCGGAATTTCAAGATGATTATCATTAGTTCCTTCTTCATTTGGTGAAGTCAACTCCGGAACAATTTCCGGCACTACGCCACTTGCTGTTTCATGAAGAGAAGGTTCAGTAACCTCTTCGAGTTCTACCTTCCAACTACTCACACCTTTTGCGAGAAACTCTTTCTCTAGAAAGGATCCATTCTTGGCAACGAAAACCTTGCCCTCAGATCTGTGATAGAAGGAATACTCAATTGTTTCTTTAGGGTATCCCATGAAGATGCATTTTTCCGCTTTGGGTTCGAGTTTATCAGGCTGAAGTTTCTTCACATAAACATCACATTCCCAAACTTTAAGAAATGACAACTTAGGTTTGTTTCGAAACCACAATTCATACGGTGTTGTTTCAACGGCTTTAGATGGTGCCCAATCTAAAGTTAATGCAGCAGTTTCTAGTGCATAACCCCAAAATGACAGTGGAAAGTCAGTTAGAGACATCATAGATCGAACCATATCCAATAAAGTATGCTTATGACGTTGAAACACACCATTACATTGTGGTGTTCTGGCAGGCGTGAGTTGTGAAACTATTCCACACTCTCTCATGCGTGCGCTAAACTCATAACTTAGATACTCACCTCCATGGTCGGACCGTAGAAATTTAATCTTACTATAACAATGATTTTCCACTTCACTCTAAAATTCCTTGAACTTTTCAAAGGTTTCAGACTTATGTTTCATCAAATAGATATATCGATATCTACTCAAATCATCCGTGAAA
Source organism: Avena eriantha (assembly GCA_910589775.1). Classification (NCBI taxonomy): domain Eukaryota; kingdom Viridiplantae; phylum Streptophyta; class Magnoliopsida; order Poales; family Poaceae; genus Avena; species Avena eriantha. The sequence continues at coordinate 92,943,224 of OU342745.1, read as the reverse complement.
GTAACAAAATAATGATATCTGCCTCGCGCCGACACACTCATTGGACCATATACATCAGTATGTATGATTTCCAACAAATCTGTCGCCCGCTCCATTGTACTGGAAAACGGGGTTCTAGTCATCTTGCCCATAAGCATGGCTCACATGTATCAAATGATTCAAAATCAAGTGATTCCAAAATTCCATCAGAATGGAGCTTCTTCATGCGTTTAACACCAATATGACCTAGACGGCAGTGCCGCATATATGAAGATATATCATTATCAAGTTTAATCCTTTTAGCATCAACATTATGAATATGTGTATCACTACTATCGAGATTTAACAGAAATAAACCATTCATCACAGGTGCATGACCATAAAAGATATTATCCATATAAATCGAACAACCATTGTTTTCGGATTTAAACGAATAACCACTTCGAAATAAACACAATCCGGATACAATGTTCATGCTTAGTGTAGGCACAAAATAACAATTATTTAGATTTATAACTAATATCGGCAGCATATGGAGAGGCAGCATTCCAATGGCGATCACATCAACTCTTGATCCATTGCCGACACGCATCGTGACCTTAACCCTTGCTAGTTGTCGCTTGCTTTGCGGCCCTGATTCAGGTTACATATATTAGCAATCGATCCAGTATCAAATACCCAGGTGATACTATGAGTACTGTCAAGTACACATCAATAACATGTATATCATATATACCTTTGTTTGCCTTGCTGGTCTTCTTGTCTGCCAAATACTTGGGGCAGTTGTGCTCCCAATGGATATCCCCTTGCAATAATAGCACTCGATATAAGACTTAGGGCCATCTCAGGATTTCTTTTTAGGCCCATCAACAGATTTTCCGCCCTTCTTTCCTTTCTGTTTACCCTTCTTGTCTTTCTTGAAACTGGTGGTCTTATTGATCATCAACACTTGATGCTCTTTCCTGATCTCCACTTATGTAGTCTTAAGCATTGACAGAAGCTCGGGGAGAGACTTCTTCATGCCCTACATGTTATAGTTCATCACAAAGATTTTGTAGCTAGGTGGTAGAGATTGGAGAACACGATGTATGCCTAAGTAAATGTGAATCGTTATTTTCAAGGAGACAAGCTTATCGGTGTACCCAGACATTTTGAGCATGTGCTCACTAATGGAGTTGTTCTCTTCTATCATGTAGCTAAAGAACTTTTTAGAAGTGTCATAACTCTCTACGACAACATGGGTATCGAAAATCATTTTCAATTCACCCATGGTATCAAAGGCATTCCATTTCCGAAACGCTTTCGAAGTTCTGGCTCTAGCCCATACAGTATGCCGCAATGAACTAAGTTGTGGTCCTCCTGACGAGTCAAATAGACATTCTTTTCCTCATCAGGGGAATCAAGAGCTGGTGGGGGCCTAGAGGCGCTTCTAGCACATATTGCTTTTGTGTAGCAGTGAGGAGAATCCTCAGATTCAGGGCCCAGTTGGTAAAGTTGCTACCATTCGTCGCAAGTTTCTCTTTCTCCATGAACACATTGAAATAGAATTTTTAAAGTTTATTTAGACTAAGTTTATGATAGATCAAGTTCAACTAATCCAAATTACAAATGAACTCCCACTCAAAAACAACATTCCTCGTGTCTTTTTGGTGATTACATGAACAAAATCCACTACACCAAGTCCGATCATCATGTGAGTCGGTGTAGCTTCAAAGGCGAGCATCTATATGGGAATCATATCAACTATATGACTCATGCTTAACCTTTCGGACCATGTTCCGAGGCCATGTCTGTACATGCTAGGCTCACCAAGTAAGAACCTTAGTACCCGCGTGTGTAAAACTGTCTTACACCCATTGTATGAAAGCGTAGAGTCAAAAATATCCGATTATCACATGATGTCTTGAAACGACGGACTTCCTTAATGGTGCATACTCAAGGAAGAACACACTTTATCTTGATATCTAAATGAGGGATCATCTTATAATGCTACTAAAACGACAAAGCGCAGTATAAGATGCAAACATCATATGCAAAAAGTGAAATGATATGGTTCTTGCACTTGATCACTATCATGTGCATCGTGGTATGATATTTATCATTCCTTTGTGTGTAAGGCCAAGGTATATGGAACTTACACGTTAGGTATTCTATAATTTCTAAGAGTATCAACTATACTTCAAATTATAACATTACCATATCATGACACTAGCCCAGCAACAATCTAAACTAGATGCTTCTAATTTATCAATTGCAAGTTTTACGTGGCTTAGGGCTTTCGAAGATAGAACCAGTGTTACATATGAACATGGAAACACAATGATGATAACCAAATTATTAGCAACTCATTGTAAATCAGATATTGACTATAGTAGGAGAGACAGATGATACGTCCATTTTGCATCACTATTCTATATCATAATTCACTGTTATTCATTGATATATTTCATATTAAGAGATGATACTTATGTTATTTCATCTGTTTTTGCATGGTTGATGACTTTTCAAGCATGGACCGCTGCAGTCAGGATTCTGATGGAAAAGGTGCTGTTTGGAGGCAAAATTCGCGAAGATCAGAAAATCCGGTAAAATACATGGAAAATCCTATTTTTCCAGAAGATGAAGAATGCCAGAAGGGGAAGTGGAGATGGGCCACAGGGGGCCCACACCACCCCCTAGCGTGGGCCACCCCAGGCCACGCCACCAAGTGGTGTGGCCGCCCTGGTCTACTCCAGGCTCTCCCCTCTAGCATATATTATCCTGCCGAAACCCTAAGACTCGGGGAGCGACCACAGAAGGATTCCGCCGCCTCTGTGGGGTGGAAAACACCGAGAGAGAAAGATCTCTCCAGCAGACAGAATTATGCCGAGGGAATTCCTTCCCGGAGAGGGGAGATCGTCGCCATCAACACCACCATCAAGCTGGACTTCATCGGGATCATCATCATCATCACCACCACCATCATCTCCACCAGCACCATCATCACCACCTCATACCGCTATAACAATTGGGTTGAATCTTGCATAGTTCTTAGGGGAAACTTTCCTGGCGTTGATTACTCCTTGTAGTTGATGCTATTGAATGAACCATTGAATTATCGTTTATGTTCAGATTGTTACATATCATTATATCATCTCTGATCATGATCCATATGATGTCTTGTGAGTAGTTTGTTTTGTTCTTGAGGACATGGGAGAAATCATGTTCTTAGTAGTGGAATTATGTTGAGAAAGATTCAATAGTTTGATATTTTAGTTGTGGTGTACTTCTTCTAGTGGTGTCATGTGAACGTCGACTACATGACACTTCACCTATATGGGCCTAGGGGAATGCATTGTGTATTTGGCTACAAATCGTAGGGGTTGCCGGAGTGACAGAAACATGAACCCCCGTTAGGTAACCTTTGCACAAGGGACGTTAGGGTCTTAGAGTTTAAAGCTATGGTTAGGTTTCTACCTTAATTACTTTCTTGTACTTGCGGATGCTTGCAAGGGGTATAATCACAAGTATGTATTAGTCCTAGGAAGGTCGGTACATTAGCACGGGTTCACCCACACAACACTTAGCAAACTAAAGAAGATTAATCAACTATATGAAGCGAAAGCACTTGACGATATTCCCATGTGTCCTCGAGAACATTTGGTCATCTTAAATAGTACAACCGGCTTGTCCTTTGCTAAAGAAAGGATTGGGCCACTTGCTGCATTTATTCTTATTGTCTTTTATTTACTCGTACTTTATTTATCTGCTGTAACACCCCAAATCTTTAATCAAAGTTATCAAGATCCAAATCACCCAATTTAGGGTTAACAAAAACCTTTTCCCATTTAAAATATTTAAGCATGCATATGTGTGTTGCATTAAATAGGAGTTGTTTTGAAATACCATGATTGTTTGTTCTAATGGTTGTAAAATGATTCTAAGATGAATTCCACATCATCTAGATCATTCCCAAACAAAATCCAAAGAAAAAGAAATCAAAAAGAATTAATAATGGAAATGGTCACTTTTGCCATTTTAATCAACTAGGTCACTTTGGGTGTTCGTAGCATTCAAATTCAAACAGAAACAATTGTGGATCTTTGCACCCCTTGCTAGTACAAGTAGAGATGTACCAAGGCCCACCTTGTGATCTTGCAAAAACATTTAAACCCTAATTTAAAATGACATTTGAAAATGGAATCTATCTCATATGTCTTGATCCCACTTTTTCAAAAACCACTCAAATGAATTCAATTTGCCAAATCCTAGCAACCAGAGGTGCTTAAGCATGTGACACACAACTCCACCAAAAATCATCTCAAATTTCAAAACTTGATTTCTTTCAGCCATTTTGTCAAACACTTTGTGTGCACAAATCAGACAAAGAGCAAAAACACTAGTGTGAGCAGTGTTCTGGCCAAACTTGTCTCCCACATTGCAACCACAGCCTCCCTAGTGCACCCCTACCCTTTTCTAGCCCAGCCAACCACTGTGCCCACGACCAAATGGTCATGGACATTAATGTCGAGCACCTTGAGCACCCTCACCATCGACAGCGCGCCCTAGCGCCGCCAGCCTCACCCACCTTTCCCAACGCATCGCCCGTGCCCCACTTCCCCCTCCAGGCCAGCCCTAGCTTGAGGACAGAGTGAGAAGAAGCCAAGAACCGCCGTGCCCGGCCCTTGTCTGCCATGCCGACGTTGCCCGCAGTTCACGTAGGGTCCCCGCTCCACCAGACCGCGCCTCACTCCAGCCGCCCGCCTACATGACCACCAGCCTCCCAGGAAGCTACCAGACATGCTCGTTTCCCCGACCATGACCCGTAGCCACCGGCCGCTGCGAAACTCGCCATCGATAGAGTCAGCATGCGCGCAGCAACGCTCGCGTCTCTCGACCACCTCGCACTGCATGCGCACCTCCATGACACTCGCCAGGGCACCGCCCACCGTCCTAGCCCACCGCCCAAGCCTCTAGCACCCTATGCCGTCGTCACCGATGAGCTCCACCCATGCTTCTCTGCCGCCTCGCCGATCCTATATAAGGGAGCCTCCTCAGCACCATTTCTCCACACCACCCAGCTCCCCTCTCACCCCCGTCCATTTCGTCCACCCCTGGAGCTGTCGTGACTTCGCCTGAGCCCGTCGTCGTCTCCTCGTTCATTTGCTCCCCTCGCCACACTCGCTGGATCCCCGGTACGCCCCCACTGAGCCGCTAGGGTTCCGCCTCACTCGCGACAGGTCCGTCGTCGATGATAAGCCCTAGCCATAGATCTTAGTTCTAATCCTACGGTCCATGTTGCCCCGTACCGCTCCGCGTTCAAAGAGCCATTGATAGGCGGGACCCCCTCTTAGCTGTCCTCAGCGCCGCGGAGTGAGATTGGGCCAGCCCATTAGTGTTCCCGCGCAACCCAGTAGATTCAAATTTAGATTTATCTATTTTAACTAAAACTTAGTTCTGTCCCTTAGATCAAAATTCAATTCAGAAAGATCTACAGAACCAAATTGAGTGATTCAAATTTTGCTAGAAAGATAATTCAAATATCTATCCAAGCCCATTGGATTTAAATCATTTAGAGTAAGAGATATCTCCTAGCATAAATAACAAGACATAAGTTTTTTCACATTCAAACATTTTTCTAAAATCAACCATAATAGCTTTTGAGTTGACCAACTCTCAAAAATCACATTTGAATATACCTATCTAAATATGTAATAATATTAAGGTTTGCATGCAGTGACTTTGGACTAGTACCAAAATAATGCTATATAGGCATTTCTAGTCACTTTAAATCATTAAATATTAAACTTAAACCTATTAAAATGTGATCCAACATTTAAATCACATTCACAGGCATTAGAATATGTGGTGATGACATGTGTCCACATGAGCACATATTTTAATTGGAGAATACTAAATCTTAGTTAATTTCAATGAGTAGAAATTACTTTTCTCAAATAAAATAAATGAACTTAGTTCATTAAACCTTGTGATATTTGTGATGATAATAGATCATCAAATCTGTGCCTTAGTGTGCTAAGTATACTAGTTAAGTATTGTTTGGTGATTGTGTATTCCGTATGTATTTAGAGACGATAGTACCGACCAAGTCTACGAGGAGGAGGAGTTCTACCCAGAAGAAGAGGAGAATTTCAACCACTGCACCAACCAAGGCAAGCCATCATTAACAATGCAAGCTAACCCTTGCAAGCTATATAACCTAAGAAAATGCATTAGGCATGCTTTAGTTATACCTTTTGACTTATACCTACTCCAAGTTTTATTTACAAGCTTTACTTTCTTTTACTTTACCAAAGTTTCTTACTTGTTTATAGATAGCATAAAGAGTATAAAACTTGACCTATCTAGTTAGACTTATATGTCATTCTATGGCATGAGATTGATATTAGGATCCCACCTTAGTGAACACTCTTAACTTAGTAGCTTAGACCTAAAACAAAAACTTGAGCACTTTAGATGGGAATACTTGGTGAAAATGACTTGTGAAAACATTGGAATGATGAGTCATTCTATTGAGATGTTTTGACACGTGTTGAGAAACACAAATGGTTTATGATGATGATGATGAAAATGTTGAGGCATGAGCCTTAGCCCTTTATAAAATAACTGATGGTTGGGTTCGGATGTGCTACCATTCCAATTTTACCGTATAACCACAATACCTAAATTGGGTAAGGCTTAGCTAGAAGTTTATATGCATTAGTATTAGTTCCCTCGCGGGAGAGGTTTGAGCTGAGGCTACCTCTCAATGTTGTCCACCTATGCAGTGCCCAGGATGGCAGATGGCCATGGCTGGGAGGCCAAGATCATAGGAGAGGTGCTTATACTAGAGTGTGTAAAGGAAAGGTTATGTTTGATTATCTGCATACTAAGTATGATGATTCAGGGTTACCCCTGACAGATGTATCGAATTTTGTGGTGAAAGTGTACCACCTCCTAGAGTTCCAAACTATTCGAATAGCCCCGTTCGCGGTTATGGACAGTTGGAGTGGCCATACTGTTCCGTTGTCAGATGTTTTCAAAATGACTTATGAAATGAATTGTGACATGACTTGACCACAACATGGTTGTGACTATGACAACTAATTTCCCACTTAGGTGATTTCAAACTTTATTTTATCTTTCTTTGTTTCTGAACTCAGCTTAGGTTTCAAACTTAACTTTACAAATAAACTTAGAGTTAGCATTCCTACTAGAACTATCTTACTTGTTAGTGATAGTTCGCGAGTACTTAAAGAGTACTCATGGCTTTGTCCCTGCCTATTCCTATGGCCAGACTATGAGGAGGACTATCCGGAGGAAGGACATCAGGATGGCTACGACAACTATGATCATCTCCCATCGTCAGCATTGCCTGTGACGCTAAAGATGGAGCCCACTGCTACGCTATTTATTCCGCTACTTGTTTGTACTAAGACTGGATCATGAGATCCTTTATTTGTGTAAGACCATATTATGGTTTGTAATGGATGATTTGTTGTGATATCCAATCTGTTATCTCTCACAAAAATGGTAATCCTGGGATTGCGATGTATGGCATAACAGGCATCTAGGATTAAAAATTCGGGTATTGACATCTACATTATCAAAAACCCCTAAAAATCCATTTGCTATGTATTTACAGAGAATTCCTGCTCCTAGCCACTCGCCAGCACCTTCTGCTCCTCGTTGGATTCGACACTCTTACTTATCAAAAATAATGCTATACACCTCCTGTACTTGTGGGTCATCAAGACTATTTTCTGGCGCCGTTGTCGGGGAGTGAAGCGCTATTGGAGAGTGGAACTGGTAAAGAAAACTTCTACTTTGAGTATTGTTTACTTCTGTTACTTGCTTTATTTTCAATATGGATATTTCGCTGAGTTTCTTATTACGTAATGCTACTACCACTTATAAGGTAGTAGATGAACCACCACCTGCTGAGAATTATACTTTTAAAATACCTACAAGAATTATTGATCGTGTTATGGATAATTATTATGTTGGAGATGGAACTGTCCATCCCGATGATCATTTGCTCTTTATACACGAATTATGCGGGTTGTTCAAGTGTGCAGGTATTACAACAGATCAAGTCAAGAAGAAGTTATTCTCATTATCACTGAAAGGAAGAGCTGAGGACTGGTATAAGCTGCTAAAGAATGGTAAAAATCTTGAATGGGAGGAAATAGTACCTCTCTTTTATTCAAAGTTTTATCCTCCTAGTGAGATTCATAAAGATCAGAATCAAATATACAAATTTTGGCCTCTTGATGGAGAGAGTACATCTCAAGCTTGGGGGAGATTGAAGTTACTAATGCTCAAATGTCCCATTCATGAGCTCCCCAACAATATTATTTTCAATAACTTTTATGCAAGGCTTTCTCTTCATGATAAGGATTTATTGGATGCCTCTTGTGCTGGATCATTCACTCGCATGGAAGAAGAAGCTAAATGGGATCTTCTAGACTGTATTCAAGACAATGCTGAAGCATGGGAAAATGACAAAGCAAGAAAGTCAGGTATAAATTATGATTATGAATGCCCTTGAATCTTTTATGGGAAGTAATGACTTTGAAAATATTAAAAATGCTTATAGTCTAGACTCTCAAGCTATTGCAACTTATTTTAAGGCTTTTGCTTCTGTAGCACCCCGATAAAATCACTACTAGAAAATTGCTTGGTGTTTATGTTTTGTGCATCATCATGACTGCATGCTCATGTCATCATGCCACATTGCATTTGAGCATCATCATATCATCATGCATCTATTTTCCTAAAACTATTTTATAAAAGCCTGTCTTTGTTTTCTAAATATCCCCGTCTTTATCTCAAATCAAAACCCTTCCTTATTTTTTTCATCTTTGGTTTGTCTAAAAACTATTTGTAAACATCTTTTAAAAATAAAATATAATAAAAGTATTTTTAGGGGAGGCAGCCAGCTAGGCCCAGAAGGCCCAACCGGCCACCTACTACTCAACCGAAACAAAACCCTAACCCCACCATACCGCATCTCCCTTCCCCTGCCGCCGCTGCCAACAGAGCACACACACATGCATGCGACACAACATAACCCCAGCCCTATCTAACCCAGTAGCAAACCGGCCAGCACCACACACCACGCGGCCCCGACCCCACCCAGCGGACCCCACCACCACCGCGCATCGCGTCCCCATCTCCCTCTCCCTGTGACCCTGTCCCCTCCTGTAGAGAAGCCCATAGCCACCACCAGGGGAGAGGCCCCGCTCGATCCCCAAGGCCGCCGCCCGCGAAGCTGCCGCGCGACCCTCCCCTCGACCAAGCTCGGCCCCGCCACCGCGGAAAGCCGCCGCCCTTGTCCTCGCTACGCCGCTCGAGCCCAAGCTCATCGCCTACCTTCTGCTAGAGACCGAGCTCGCCCCCGAGCGCCATGGTCACCGTTCCGTGCTGCCCGCCGACTCGTCGCGGCTCGGCCCCACCTCGCCTTGCCGCGACCCTCCTCGCCGCCGCTTCCTCGGCCCATGCGAGTATGGCCCCGCGCGACCCGACCGCATATACGCGCCTCACCAAGCTAACCGAACTCGCCCTGCTGCTAGAGAGACCTTCCTCCGTGACCTCCTCCTCGCGCCATGGTTGTTCCCCTACTGCTGCCTCCTCCGCAGGTTTTCCTATCGCGAGAGGAACCCTACTGTTGTTTGTTGTAACCATGGCCGTGACCGCCCGTTGCCTTCCCTGTGCGTGCTCTTGGTGCTACTGTTGTTGGACACGTGGTGATGGTGTATGTGTTGAGAACGTGCATCCTGTTGGTATTGTTGTGGCTCGTGTATGACTACATCGACAAGATCGACAAGATGACTGACGAACCATCGACACGGATATGTTGATACGGATACGATGACCGAGACCGATCTGGAATGCCGAGCTCTGCTTCATGAACCGAAGACGCCAAGGTCCCCATCACGGACATCGAGACCCCAGACCCGATGATCCGAATCCCTCGATCCCGGAGTCCGAAGCCCCGACCTGAAGTCGAGACCAAACCCCGGAACCCCAAGATCTTCGATCCGAGAAGTACGACGCCTACCTATCCAGTCCTCTATTTTTATAATATATAACATATATCTTATTGCATATTAAATGGCTCATGCTCGCATACATATTCATTTGTTTGGGGGTGCTTTGTTAATTCATCGCATAATTAAGTATGGAGGCTATATGCGGGCTATTCTTGTATTATACCACCTCTATTTAAATTTGTGTAGCGAACCGATGCCATGTTTTGCCTTGTTAATGAAACATTTAAATTGCGGGGTATCTAAACAACTTGAACCTTATATTTAGTTGTCGGGACCCCGGTTCCGCTTAATATTGCCTAGTTGCATCGCATATTTTCCATGTCATCCATCATCTCATAAACATGTTCGATCTTCTGCCGTAGTATTAAATAGTGCATCCGGTGTTTCTTTTAGTGTTTTGCGTCTTCACGGATTAGGCTGTTGGGTGGATGCGAGTCTCGACAAGTCCTTCGGATAATGTCTCTTCAGCTATGTTTCCTAGGCGAGCAATCTCCCTTTCTACCTATTTTGCATTTATAGTCTTTACTTCCTTCCTGTTGATCTACTGTTATTCGTGTCACGATGCTTTAGTGTTCTGTACCAGATATATTCCATGCAGCCTTTATATTGCCTTGGACACCCCCTATTACCTGTTGTTTGGTAGATAGATGGTCTTGCGAGTCGTAGTCGCTTGCTCAGGTGCGATCCCGTGTCGTGAAGTACCACACAGTTGTTGGAATATTGTCATATGCTTTACGGTGGAGTTGATCATGACTTTAAATACAACTATTAAATTGCTAGGATAACTAATGAAAGAGGCAGCGGTGGGCAATATATGCTATTTGGTTTTTCATGTCCACTTGTGTCCCGTAGGACCCGAGTACTTGATACCTGTTCCTTGATTATTCGCACTATCCACATCCGGGAGACCCTATGGATCCCCCTTAGCCAGAGCTTGATTCATTTCTTATTTCTTAGGGCCACAAACTAGTTTGGGGATTTATTACTATCCTGTACTTATGCCATGCTTTACTGCTTTATTTAAGATTGTGCATGGAGCACCTGTACTATTTTGGTTCGTGACATGTTTTTGCTGTATCGACAAGCCTAGTCACACTTTCGGGTTCCCAGTCGTTTACCACCGTCTACACAAACCCTGGGTCCATCTCGGAGCCGGCCAACTTCGTTGCGGGTAGCTTAGTGGGGTGGCCCCCTGAAATGTTTTATGAATCATGTGATTGCTTTGTCGTGAAAGCCTCGTTGGGTTTTGATTTGGTTTTTCCGAGGTTGATCGTGTGTGTGTTGCTATTTGTGCACCCCTGCAGGGTAAATCTTTCTGAAAGTCATGTCCACGGTTATGGATGACTTGGAGCACAGTATCATAGACAAGCATAACTAAGGTAGTGCTATAAATTTGACTTAATATGTGACTAGTAATCAGCTTCACTACAATGGAATGGATAATAAAAGTGCCAACTACTGGAGGAATTGGGGTGTATCATGTCATACCTTCCTAGTAAGTATTGCAACTACAATGGAATAGTTAAATAAAACTACCCACTACTCATGCTATCAGGATGACTCATACTATCTATATCTGACTAGTAAGTGTTGCAACTATAATGAAATGAATAAAATTGCCAACTGTGTGAGTTCCTCGGTTTGACCTCCTCGTTTGGTCTCGAGGGGGGGGGGAATACCAGGATGGGTATGATTGGTGTTAGTATAAGGTTGGTTCCGAATAGGTCTTTTCTTATCTCTCTCTAATAGCCGAAAGTTTATCGAGTCTCTATAGGTTGTTTAGTGCATGCTTCGCTGCCGCTTCAGTCCACCATACCTATGTAGGCGAGAGCCGCCAAATTCTAGCCTCGCCGTGTACTGTCCTCAGTACCGATGCTCCTCTTTTTCCTTTGCCCTTTGTCGGCACCCCTTTTGTTTTAGCAGGTATAAGTTCGACGTTGTTAGCAGGGTTACCCTTCCGGCTTGGCCTGGGCAGGGTTATGGACGCCATTGGTTATTCTTCAGGGCTCTTATCCCAATTTGCATCTTGTCCATACTCGGACATTATATTATTTTCAAGGTGATTTGGATCATTGTATTGTATATATGTATTCTTCACTCATGGAGTCGTGTTTTATATATTTGTTCTGTGGGTTCCATCATGAACTATTGTGTAATGGTATTACTTCGATTTCCACCCGCACGCAAGTGCCTGGTGGGCGTCCTTGAATCGTTTCTATGCGGGTTTGGCGGGAAGCGCTAAAATCTACATAGGGTCGATTCGAGGGTGTTACTACTTCCTACATTGAAGTTCCTAAAAAGAAGTGGAATAAGTATCATGAACCTTATAAAGATATTGCTAATAGTGTCCCTGTAAGAAATACTGAAGTTTATACTGCTAATCATGTTTTACCCGAACCTTACACTGAGAAAATGCCTTTCCCAGTTAAGATAAAGGAACATTCTATGATAGCTAGTATGGGTAATGAAAGTACAAATAAAGCTGTTGAACCTGATAAACAAATGGATGATGAACCTATAATAGCAAATGTGAAAGAATTTGTCACAAAATATGTAGAGGAGGGACACACTATCCTTTGTAAGGATATCCCTAATATTGTTTCACAAAGTAGTGTTATGAGAGCTACTGTCCCTGGGTTTTCTGTTAGGATAAGTGATCATTGCTACAATGGTTCTTGTGATAGCTATATCATTAAATTTATGCATGATACTAAAAGTTATTATGAGAGAGGGAACATTGTTCTTATGCACCTCAATAATATCAAGTTTCCTCGTTTTATGCTTAAAGTCTTTATGTTGCACTTGTTTTGCCTTCCTATGCTTGTAGCCTCTGGTTTCAACAACTTGTTTGCTTACAAATTCCCTTGCATAGGAAGTGGGTTAGACTTAAACATGTTTACTTTTTCTTCTTAATTCTCTCTTTCACTTCAATTTTTATTATTTTGTGAGCATCATTGAAATTATGATGCCCATCTTAATGGCTATAAAGAAAGAGCTTTTTGGGAGACAACCCAATATATTCTTGCTTTTAGTTTGTTTTTCTTTCTTTGAGTCATGGAAGTTATTGTTTCAGCAGTAACCTCTCCTTATATTTTTTGTTTGGTTTTTGTGTCAAGATCAACCTCTAATGAGAGAGAAGTAAGATTTGGGGAAGTTGCTGCCCCAAAACAGATTTTTGTGCTTCACCGTCAAAAATTTGTGAGAGATCTCTGTATTCGGTTTGAGCTGTAATTGTTTGTGCTTGTGCCCCAGGGTATAATTTAACATACGTTAGTTTTGTACTTTTTGACTTGAGCAACAGAAGGTTTTCGAAAAAATTGATCTTTACCTGCTGGTCTGTTTTGACAGATTTTGCCACTCTTGCATTTGCTTCTTTAATCGATTTCATTTTTGAATTCTTTTTGGGTTTCAGAAGGAGTTGCTACAGTAGCTTATGATTTGATTTCAGTTGAAATTGGACTTAAAAGTTTTATTACCTCACTTACACTAATGTTGCTAATGAGAATTGTGTGAAGTTTTGTGTGAAAGAAATTTCCAGGTTATTGGAGAAAATGGTGTAATAAGAAAGTGAAAGGTTCCATGAATCGAGCAATATGAGTATGAATACGAAGATATTGATTTTTTTCAAGTGGTAACTCCGGAAAAATTTATCAAAGATCAAATTCAAAGACCTGCAGAGTCCGTTTTTGAATAGGTAACAAATCTGGGAAGAAAAGTTCCGTGAAAATTCTATCCAGCTATATTTTTGGAGTTTTTATCCAACAAGGAAAGCTACAAAGCGAAAGAGGGACGGAAACGGAGCCAGGGTGGCTCACACCACACCCTGGCGCGCCCCCCTGGCCACGCTAGCAGGTGGTGTGGCTGCCCCGGACTCCGTCTTCGACCTGTTTTCTCCCAGTACCTTCCTTTTGTTGTAAAACTTCGTAATATATAATCCCTCGGATCTTCCGAGGTTCGTATATCGTGTTCTCGTCGGTTTTTGGTTTTGGTCTATTTTGTTCAGATGTCGTTCAGGGGTTCATCTTCAAAGGATTACGAGTTGCGATGATGTCGCGAGCTCCATCACAATCTTGAGCAGAAGACCTTTGTAGGATGGGTAGAAGAAGAAAGGATCGCAACTAGGCACGAAGACATGGATCAAAACGGCAGGGAGGAAGTAAAGGACATGACAGCATGCATGAAGGGGTTGATACCTCCAACTCTAGATCTCAGTTCCTTCCCTACAGCAGTGGAAGCTCTACGAGTAATTGATGAGTTCTGCGACAAGTACCGAGTCTTGAGGAGGAAGGTGGATATGCTTCAAGAGGAGAATAACAGGCTTCACAAGATACTAGAAGATTTCGTCACGCCAATCGAGAGAACACCACCACCACCGAAGGAGTAATTCGTCATCAGGTTTTTGCATCCCCTTGGTTTGTTCCAAGCTTGGGGGAGTGCCATGGTATCACATCACTTTCTTCTATCTTTTTACCTTTTTAGTAGAGTCATGTCATGAATACAGAAGTTATCATGTAGGATGGTTTGCATTATGGAAGTGTCCCCCCTCTCGTTAGATATCTATGTATCCCTTGGTGTGAGTTGCCATTAAATGAGAAGTTCTATCATTTACTCTTTTGCATATCTTATATTAGTTTTCAATTCATGATTACATGATTAATCTTGTTGTTAGTATTGGTATCACTTTGGGATCATTGAGTTAATTTAGTTGGTTTTGGCAAACCTGGCTCGGTCAGTAGCAACACTATTTTGAGAATTGAATGAAAAAGATAAAAGTACTCTAAAGAAATATAATTTCATCATCTTTGTTTCTTGATTTGATCATAAGTTTAGTATTCTCTAGTTAAGATCTTTTGTGCTTCCACGGAAGATTGCATGTTTGTTTTTATCACTTGTATGTTTGTTTGTTTCCTTCAACTCTTATGCTTGCTACCCAGCCTTGCTAGCCAAAAACCTGTACTGAGAGGGAATGCTTCTCGTGCATCCAATCCTTAAACCAAAACCTATGCCATTTGTGTCCACCATACCTACCTATTAGCACTATTTCTATTCCAAGTAAATTCATGTTTTTATCTACCTTCCAAATTAAACTTATTATGTGAAGATTAGTGATTAAAGCTCTCACAAACTTGATGGCACACTTTACTTTCTTGCATTTAATAAACTTGAACCATTGTGCCCATCTATGTTGCGTATATGCTTGCACTTTGTAAGTTGTGAATTAGCAAAACCATGTTGTCATGGGGAACGCTTTCAACAATGCACCGGTACTTTGTACCTAGTTGATATCATGTTGTTTTGTCTATGGATGTCGTCGGTGTGAAATGAAAGGGGAGCGTGTAAGTCCATGGAGTTATGTATGTGTGTTAGAGAAACGGCTGGGCCGCCGGTCTAATCCATGTTGTCATGGTGGAAACCTGCAGGTAACCATAGTGAGCATCTATGAAGCATTCTTCTTATAAAAAAAGAGATAGAGATTGAGAAAAAGAGAAAGAAAAGAGATGAGAAAAGAGTAAATAGAAAAAAAGCACCATATTCCCATGGTAAATAAGAAGATTGTTGAGATGCTTGTTGTCTGCTTGCCTTGTCATTTTGATATGGGGATTCTTTCGTATCATCGGGCAAGGGGTACCCCGTTGGCGGTTCTCCATGATACACATGTACTTACTATGACAAGAACTTACTGTAACACCCTCGAATCGGCCCTATGCAAGTTTTAGCTCTTTCCGCCAAAACCCGCATAGAAACTATTCAAGGACGCCCACCAGGCACTTTCGTGCGGGTGGAAAACGAAGTAATACCATTACACAACAGTCCTCGATGGGACCCACAGAACATAAATATACATCAGCGACTCCAGGAGTCAAGAATACAGATATAATATACAAAGATCCAAATCACCTTGAAAACGATAGAGCGTCCGACTACGGACAAGATGCAAATGGGGCTAAGAGCCCTGAAGAATAACTAATGGCATCCATAACCCTGCCCAGGCCAAGTCGGCAGGGTAACCTTGCTAACGACGGCGATCTCAAACCTGCTAAAACAAAAGGGGTGCCGACAAAGGGCAAAGGAAAAAGAGGAGCGTCAGTACTGAGGCCAGTACACGGCGAGGCTAGAATTCGGCGGCTCTCGCCTACATAGGTATGGTGGGCTGAAGCGGCAGCGCAACGACACGAAACGACCTATAGAGACTCTGTAATACTGGCGGCTATTAGAGAGGGATAAGAAAGACCTATTCAGATCCAACCTGATACTAAGACCAAACATACGCATCCTGGTATTCCCCCTCGAGACCAAACGAGGAAGTCAAGCCGAGGAAACTCACACGGTTGGCAGTTTTAATTAATCTTTTCATGGCAGTTATCCAACTTACTATTCTTCTCAGATACAGGTCAAATTATAACAGTAAACTTTAGTTATAGTGGTCTATGGTCGAGAAACTGTGCTCCAAGTTGTCCATAACCGCGGACACGGCTTTTCGAAAAGATTTAACCCTGCAGGGGTGCACCAAAGTATCCACACGCACTTCGACCCTTTTTGCCAGATCAATTAACATACTCCCATCGGTATGTCGGCGGGGCCTAAGTCATGACGTTTCCCAGACCCAAAGCAAGTACATGGGGGCCACCCCACTAAGCTACCGGCAACGAAGTCGGCCGGCTCCGAGGCGATCCCAGGGTTTGCGACGACGGCGGTAAATGACTGGGAACCCAAAAAAGGGGGGACTGGGCTTGTCAATACCGCGAAAATGTGGCGCGATCCAAAACAGTACAGGTGCTCCACGCACAAATTAAATAAAGCAGTAACATGGCATAAGTACGGAATAGTAATAAAGCCCCAAACTACTTGTGGTCCCCGATACAATACTTTGAAATCAGGTAGTAAGCCGATGGGGGTGCCCACACACCCCACCTGTGGTTAGCGCGCTCAATCTCGGAACATGTGTCAAGAACTCGGGTCCTAGGGGACACTAGTGAGCGGTTAAGAACCAAATAATTACTATTACCCACCGGTGCCTCTGCATTAATCTACCATCAACATTAATTAATAAGCTGTAATTAGAGACATGATCAACACCACCATTAAACATTTGCCAACCGCCCAATAACTGTGGAACATCGACGACGCGAGGCAACACCTGAGCAAGCAACTACGACTCGTAGGGCCAACCGTCTATCAAGCAACGGGTAATAGGAGGTGTCCAAGGAAATATAACGGCTGCAAGAAATATTTCTGGCACGGAACACTAAAGCATCGCGACACGGATAGCAATAGATCAATAGGAGGATGTAAAGACTATAAATGCAAAATAGGTAGAAGGGGAGAGATGCTCGCCTGGGAAACACTACCGACGGATCATCTCCGGAGAACTTGTCGTTACTCGCATCCACTCATTGGCCTAATCCGCGAAGAAGCAAACACTAGAAGAAACACCGGATGCAATGTTTAATACTATGGCAGAAGAGTCGGCATGTTTATGATATGATGCATGGCATGGCACATATGCGGTGCAACTAGACAGGATTAAGCGGAACCGGGGTCCCGACATTTAATTAATAGGTTCAAGTTGTTTATCTACCCCGCAATTTAAATGTTGAATTAACCAAGCGAATCAGGGCATCGGTTCGCTATGCCAGTTTAAATGGAGTCCGGAATAAGACAAAGATATCCCGCATACTGGCTCCATATTTAATTATGAGGTGAACCGGCAAAATGCCCCCAACCCACAGAATATGTATGCGATCAAGAATGATTTAATGCAGCAAGTTGGTATCCTATATTATAAAAATAGGAGAATGGACCAGGGTCACACATTGGCGTTTGGCGATCTTGGGCTCCGAGGGGTTCGGGGTTCAACAGGGATCGGTCTCGACGGGAACGTTCTCGGACAACGGAGTAGATCTTGTCGCATCCGGGAAGAAGGACTTGGCGTTCCGTGTCGGCGACCTTGGCGTCCGGGTTCTCGGGCATCGCATCCGGGAAGGAGAACTTGTCGCATTCGGGATGGAGATCTTGAGGTATCGGCATCATCGGATCCTCGAAGGAGGGCTTGGTGTGCAACGTCCTCCTATTCCATGTCGGCGTACTTGGGATTCCCGCTTCGGTTGTCGGACGCGGGTTCAACGTCGGGACTTGGAGCCATCATCATCTCCGAGGAGGCCTTGTCAGCGAGGGGGGGTCTCGACTTGTCGGCGATCTGGGTGAACCGCAACCAGACATAGTTGCTGAACAGCGACGAGCTAGGGCATAGACTCAGCGCTTCTCCATCTTCAACAGGACATAGCTCGCAAAAGGCCACCAAACGGTACATAAAAAACGATATGCTTGTTCAGGGGCATAGATGAGGGCTTGCAGTTGAACTGGATATCCATCTAAGCAGGAACAAAAGGGGAGTAGGGGATGCAGACGGCGACCTGCACGGAGGAGAGACGGTTCGTGGCGGAGGGGTGTCGGCGAGGGCCCAAGGTCGGGGAAGGGGCTCTCTGGCGGACGTCGGGGACGGCGCCTGGCCGGGGCCCTGGAGGAGAACGGTGGCGATGGCGAGGCGGAGCGATGGGGGTGGGCGCCTGCGGGCGGCGTGGCGGTGGCTGACGAGGTTGGCACGGCCGGCGCGAGGACGACCAGAAAGCTTGGCGGCGGGGAGCTCGCGACCGCGAGAGCTTGGTGCAGCTGCGGCGGCGGGCTGACATGGCCTTGGGGAAGGCCGCAGGAGGGCGGAGGGCGAGCAGGGTGTGGCGGTGCAGAGGCAGAGAGCGGAGGCAAGGTCGGGGGTTGCAGGGGCGAGGAAAAGCGGCCGGCGAGGGGAACGTCCGAGGGCGCACGAGGGCGCGGTGGAGAGGCGGGGACGAAGCGCGGCGGCGGCGGTGGTTCTCGCGAGGCAGGAGAGGGCGGGGTCGCGGAGGACGGGTGACACGAGGCGCGTCTCGCGCTGGTGGGGTAGAGCGGGCGTGGGAGGACGTGCAGGTGCGGGGCAGGTGGCGGGGTGGGGCCCGACTCGGTCGGTGCGTGGGGGAGATGGCGACAAGAGGGTGTGGCTGGCAGTGGGGTGCGCGCCCAGGTGGGCTGAGGTGGCATTGGCGGGGTGATATGGCGGCCACTGGTTGGCTGAGCTGAGGTGGAGGGTGTGGCAGGTGGCGTGTGGCTAGGATGGTGGATTGATAGAGAGAGAGAGGGAGAGAAAGAGAGTGGCAGCGGCGGCTGAGGGAGTTGTGCGGGATAGGGTTTGGGTGGGACTATTTTAGGCTAGAGTTTGAATTTTACTAGTTTAGGGTTTTTCTCTGGGTAGTAGGCTGCTGCCAGCTGGGCCTTTGGGCCTGGCCGGTGGCTGCCTTCCCAGGTAAAATAGTTTATATTTTTATTTAGTTTGAAAAATTCTTTTGTAAAATAGTTTAGACAAATAAAAGATCCACAAAAGACCGGGGTTTTTAATTTGAAATAAAGACGAGGAATATCTAGAAAACAAATATAGGCTTTTAGAAAATAGTTTTAGGCAAACAAATGCATGATGTCATGACGATGCTCAAATGCAATGTGGCATGATGACATGAGCATGCGGTCATGATGATGCGATGCACAAAAACACTGTGATGCGGACATGAGCATATCCTCATATTTGATCACTTTAACCTTAACCACCTAAAGACGCCTATGATAGGGGCAATGAGAGCTGAAAGCTAATAAGTATCATAATTTTTGGAAGCTCTTTATGAAACTTGAAATCCCTGCTTCCCTCTATGAAGGGCCTTTCTTTTACTTTTCAGTTGAGTCATAAACCTATTCCCTTCTACCTCAGCAAGTATTTTGAGTTGTTGTGTTTCATTCATTCATATGATGATTTATCCAATCGTGTTTTTTATGTTCCTCGTTTTGCACTTTGCTCGTATCTTAGTGTTTACTACTTTGAAAGTTATCTTTGAAAACCAGTTATTTGTGAACTCCAGCAAATTGTCAACTATTCTTCGACCGAGAGCTAAGTTTGCAATTACCAATTATGATTTACTTTATGTATCTTTATTGTGTTTCCTTTACTTTTTGCAAGTTAAGTTATATAATAGTGAGTTGTCTTCTATTATGACTTATGTATTGATGAATGTGCTGCTTCTTGTCTGTATTCTCTTATCGACTCTTCACTCCATGAACCTGAGGTCATGTTTATTGAGTTCAATTTTGCTTGGGGACAAGCGAAGTTTAAGCTTGGGGGAGTTGATACGTCCATTTTGCATCACTATTCTATATCATAATTCACAATTATTCATTGATATATTTCATATTAAGAGATGATACTTATGTTATTTCATCTGTTTTTGCATGGTTGATGACTTTTGGAGCATGGACCGCTGCAGTCAGGATTCTGATGGAAAAGGTGCTCTTTGGAGGCAAAATTCGCGAAGATCAGAAAATCCGGGAAAATACATGGAAAATCATATTTTTGTAGAAGACGAAGAATGCCATAAGGGGAAGTGGAGATGGGCCACAGGGGGGCCCACACCACCCCTGGCATGGGCCACCCCAGGCCGCGCCACCAGGTGGTGTGGCCGTCCTGGTCCACTCCAGGCTCTCCCCTCTAGCATATATTATCCTCCTGAAACCCTAAGACTCGGGGAGCAACCACAGAAAGATTCCGCCGCCTCTGCAGGGTGGAAAACATCGAGAGAGAAAGATCTCTCCAGCAGACAGAATTATGCCGAGGGAATTCCTTCCTGGAGAGGGGAGATCGTCGCCATCAACACCACCATCAAGCTGGACTTCATCGGGATCATCATCATCATCACCACCACCATCATCTCCACCAGCACCATCATCACCACCTCATACCGCTATAACAATTGGGTTGAATCTTGCATAGTTCTTAGGGGAAACTTTCCTGGCATTGATTACTCCTTGTAGTTGATGCTATTGAGTGAACCATTGAATTATCTTTTATGTTCAGATTGTTACATATCATTATATCATCTCTAATCATGATCCATATGATGTCTTGTGAGTAGTTTGTTTTGTTCTTGAGGACATGGGAGAAATCATGTTCTTAGTAGTGGAATTATGTTGAGAAAGATTCAATAGTTTGATATTTTAGTTGTGGTGTACTTCTTCTAGTGGTGTCATGTGAACGTCGACTACATGACACTTCGCCTATATGGGCCTAGGGGAATGCATTGTGTATTTGGCTACTAATCATAGGGGTTTCCGGAGTAACAGAAACCTGAACCCCGTTAGGAAACCTTTGCACAAGGGACGTCAGGGTCTTAGAGTTTAAAGTTGTGGTTAGGTTTCTACCTTAATTACTTTCTTGTACTTGCGGATGCTTGCAAGGGGTATAATCACAAGTATGTATTAGTCCTAGGAAGGTTGGTACATTAGCACAGGTTCACCCGCACAACACTTAGCAAACTAAGGAAGATTGATCAACTATATGAAGCGAAAGCACTCTTGATGATATTCCCATGTGTCCTCGAGAACGTTTGGTCATCTTAAGTAATACAACCGGCTTGTCCTTTGCTAAAGAAAGGATTGGGCCACTTGCTGCATTTATTCTTATTGTCTTTTTATTTACTCGTACTTTATTTATCTTCATTATCAAAAACCCCTAAAAATTTGTTTCCTAAGTATTTACAGAGAATTCTTGCTCCTAGCCACTCGCCAGCACCTTCTACTCCTCGTTGGGTTCGACACTTTTACTTATCAAAAATACTGCAATACACCCCCTATACTTGTGGGTCATCAACAGACACCCGCTAGCCACTAATGCAAAACTAGTTGCATGTTGTCAACACTCGGGTTTTTAATCCCAGATGCCTGTTATGCCATACCTCGCAATCCCAGGATTACCATTTTTGTGAGACATAACAGATTGGATATCACAGTACATCATCCATTACAAACCATACATAAGGTCTTACACAAATAAAGGATCTCATGATCTAGTCTTAATACAACAAGCAGCGGATTTAAATAATAAGCGTAGCGGTTGGGTCCATCTTCAGGGGCACAGGCAATGCTGACAAAGGCAGATAGTCCTAGTTATCATAGCCATCCTGCTGGCCGTCATCTTGGTAGTCTCCTTCATAGTCTGGCCATAGGAATAGCTAGGGACAAAAGCCATGAGTACTCTTTAAGTACTCGCAAACTACCACTAACAAGTAGGATAGTACTAAAGTAAATGCTAACTCTAAGTTTAACTATGAAGTTAAGTTTGAAACCTAAGCTGAGTTATGAAACAAAAAAAGATAAAATAAAGTTATAGAATCACTTAAGTTAGGAAGCTAGTGTCATAGTCACAACTCTATTGTGGTCAAGTCAAGATTCATCATTCATTTCATAAGTCATTTTGAAAACATCTGACAACAAAACAGTATGGCCACTCCAACTATCCATAACCACGAACCTGGCTATTCGAATAGTTTGACACTCTGCAGAGGTGGTACACTTTCACCACAAGATTCGATACATCTGTCAGGGATAGCCCTGAATCATCATACTGAGTATGCAGATAATCAAACATAACCTTTCCTTTACACACCCTAGTATAAGCACCTCTCCTATGAGCATGGCCTCCCAACCATGACCATCTGTCATCTTGGGCACTGCATAGGTGGACAACATTGAGAGGTAGCCTTAGCTCAAACCTCTCCTGCGAGGGAACTAATACTAATGCATATAAATTTATAGCTAAGCCTTAGCCAATTAAGGTATTGTGGTTGTACGATAAAATTGGAATGGTATCGCATCCGAATCCAACCATCAGTTTTGTAAAAGGGTTAAGGCTCATGCCTCAATATTTTCATCATCATAAACCATTTGTGTTTCTCAACACATGTCAAAACATCTCAATAGAATGACTCATCATTCCAAGGTTTTCACAATTCATTTTCACCAAGTGTTCCCATCTAAAGTGAGTCAAGTTTTGATTTAGCTCTAACTACTAAGTTAAGAGTGTTCACTAAGGTGGGATGCTAATCTCAATATCATGCCATAGAATGACATCTAAGGGTATCTAGATAGGTCAAGTTTTATACTCTTTATGCTACCTTCAAAACAAGTAAAGGACCTTAATAAAGTAAAGAAGTAAAAGCTTGGAAATAAAACTTGGGTAGGTAATAGTCAAAGTGGTATAACCAAAGCATGCCTAATGCACCTTGCTTAGGTTATCTAACTTAATTCTAGCTTGCTTACAATAGCTTGCATTGCTAAAGATGGCTTGCTAGTGTAATACTTGCAAGTGTTAGATGGCCTTGGTTGGTGCAGTGGTTGAAGTTTTCTTCCTCTTCCTCTTGGTAGAACTCCTCCTCCTCGAAAGCTTGGTCGGTACTATCGTCTATAAATACATACGGAGTACACAATCACCAAACAATACGTAACTAGTCTACTTAGTACTCTAAGGCACACATTTGATGATCTATTATCATCACAAGCATCATAAGGTTTAATTAACTAGATTCTGTAACATCCCAAAATTTCATCTGAAATCATCATCATTGCACTCATATCATCATGGCATGTTTTTACATTGCATTTAGAATGTCCTCCAAAAATCTGGTGCAATTTTGGGCCATGGTTAGGAATTTATGAAAGTGGAACCAAAGAAAATGCTATATTGCCTAGTAAGTCCAAGTGAGTACCTTGGATTAAAATAGTAGGTAAATATGTTTTATAATACCCTAAAAACCTAGTTTGAGTTTTTACAAATTTCCACAAATTGGTTTGAATCAATTTGAGCCATTTAATCAAAAGTTTTGGAGAAAACTAAATTAGAAAAAGAAAAGGAGGGAAATTCAAACAGCAGCAGCTGCAGCATTCTGGCCCAACCTGGCCCATTAAGCCCACCCGGCGTCCCCCCTCTTTCCCCCTTTCTTACCACGCCCCCGGCTATTCCCTCTCGCTGACAAGCTGGCCCCACTCCATGCCACCCCCACCCCGTCGTCTTCAGCGCGCCGTCGAGCAAACCCCCCCTTCTCAGCCATTTCCAAAACGATTGATCTCTGGCCATTTCTCGCAGTGATTCTCCCCGATGAATGCTCCTACTTAATCCTCACCTCCTCCTCGTCATTTTCCCCCAGTCGCCACCCCCAGAGAGCCCCCAGGCTCCCCTAATTCCGAGCTCGAACCGCCGCAGTCTGACGAACTCCGGCGACGATTCCGGTGAGCCCAGGCCGCCCAGCGCCCTCCCCTTGGTCCCATCTATTTCCCCATCTCCTGGCGCACCTACTGACCAAGCCACGCGATTTCTTTTGCCCCAGGTCGACGACACGGACAATTCCGGCGAACTCCCTCTGCCGCCACCGTCAGTCGCCTTCTCTGGCAAAGGTAGGGTTTCCGCCGCCCCTTTTTGGTCTTTACTAGGTCGTGCAGACGCTAGCGCACCTCGCTGACCTCTTTGCCGATTGGTTTGAGCCCCAGGTCTTCGTCTCCGTCGTTGAGCTATGAGTTCTGCCGGCGACCGCAACTCCGGCGAAGGATCCAGGCCAAGCCCGAGCACCCCCCGCACCACAGTAACCTCCATCGAGACCGCCGCGACCTCCCTGACCTCTGGTACATGTCCACGGTCTCCCAGCCCTCGTAGAGTCGCCAGAACCCCATCAGCCGACGCTTCGCCGCCGCGCGCCGTCGTTAGCACCGCTAGACTCCGGCGAGGCATTTAGCAGCCGTTCGATCAGATCCTAGCGGTTAAGATTAGATCACTTAAGCGAAAGGGTACGTCTGATCTGATCCGTCCAACGCCACTTAAATCTGACGGCTCGCAGCAGTCGATCCGGCCGAACCGGTATCCGCCAATAGGAAAACGCCACGTCGCCAGACTATTTCTGTTTAATTAGAAAATAGACTGATTTAGTATTTAATTTGGAAATTCAATAACTTTTGTTCCACAAATCAGAAAAATACAAATTTGGTGTCTATGGATTCAGAAAAATGAGACCTTTATTATGGAGGCCTTGTTTCACACTTTTGCCTCTGGAAAAATGGAATTATAGACAGAACCTTTTTAGGAGTATTTTATTCACAAAAATTGTTCTATAGATTATTTTTGAGTATTTCTTATGCATTTAGATGAGGTATTCTATCCTCAGTACTGTAGACTTTGTAAATTATGGAGTTGTGATCATATCTTTGCATGTTGCATGCATTCATGTTTTTGTAATGTTTTATTGATCGAATTATTATTGTTGTATTGATCTTGTGTAGATTGTGTGGATTGTGAAGTTTGTTGCTGTGAGGATTGTACCTATTCCCCTAGCTACCAAGGCAAGTGATATTTCATCCCATGTCCTACTATTTTCATTATTGCACTAGTGATATTTTGGTAGATCTTGATATGATAGAATTATTCCTATATTGCTATACTATGCTATGCTATATAGATTATATCTTGGTAATATCCACTAGTCAAAGGACTTTGTATGCTAAAATGCTTAGCTATGCTAGAAGAATTTGTGGGTGGAAAATACATATCAAGATAATATGGAAATGATATTATTTTTTGTTTAACTAAGAAAACAACTATTATTAATGAAACACCTGGGTGGATTGGGACTTGCTTGGATTATGTTGAGTGGTTACTCAGGGGCCATGTCAATGGTCAGCTGGTGTATCACACTTGTGGATGGCCACCCAGAAATAAAGAGATTGGAGACATTCTTGTCATGAAGCTTCCAGTGCAACCACATGGCATATGGGCTCTGCCTTGACCAACTAAGTTGCAAGAACTCAGCCAGGCGGACAGAGGGTGGTAGTGATGATAGGATGGAACGCGTTCGTGGTGGTCTGAGGGATTGCTTCTGAAAGGTCTTGTCTCGATGCATGTCGAGTCTTGTGGGGAAAGTGCACCACCTCTCTAGAGGGTAAAACTAAGTACTTAGCCGTGTCCCCGGTTATGGACAACTTCTGAGCCTCAAGACAGTGAAGTAGTTCAATAATCTCCTCATCCAAATTTCTCTAAGTTAAAACTTGTGGGTGTACAGGGATAAAGGTTCAGTGATGTCTATCATTGGTACCTTATAGCTTGAATGAAAAACTTCTACAAAAACTATAAGTTAAACTATTTTAGCAAAACCAGCCATCACCCCACTTAGTCATATATTCATGTAGTTGTTGGATTATACTAGGTAACTTTAGTATCACTAGCAAATACAATTCCAAATGTATTGACCTTTGTGGCTGTAACTTATTATGTTGCAGGTTACTCTAATGATGAGTAGGGTTGCGAGTCTACACTCGACATGCTTGCCTGTGGCACATGAAGACTAAGGACTCTATTATTATATGTTATGTGAACTTGTGTCTTAGCCTTGAGCTAAGTGAGTTGTAAGAAATTATACTCCTGGATGTGCGATGTAATAATGACCTTTGTTTCTGTGTACTTCATCTTAAACTATGGGTGCTAGCATTTCGATCCAGGGACTAGCACTGCAATCACAGGGATCTTACCTTATCATGGTGAGATCTTACAGATTCATTCTTTTTATTTGAGAAAAGTAATTTCTACTCATTGAAAATAACTAAGATTTAATATTCTCCAATTAAAATATGGGATCATGTGGACACATGTCATCACCACATATTCTAACATATGGGAATGTGATTTAAGGGTTGGATCACATTTGATTAAGTTTAAGTTTATTATTTAATGATTTAAAGTGACTATAAATGCCTATATAGCATTATTTTGGTACTAGTCCAAAGTCACTACATGTAAGCCTTAATATTATTACATATTCAGATAGGCATGGTTAAATGTGATTTTTGAGAGTTGGAATCAACTCAAAAGCTATCATGGTTGATTTTATAAAAATATTTGAATGTGGAAATGCTTCTGTCTTGTTATTTTTACTAGGAGAGATCTCTAACTCTAAATGAATTAAATCCAACGGGCTTGGATAGATCTTTTCTATAGCTTTCTAGAAAAATTTGAATCACTCAATTTGGTTTAGTGGATCTTCTTGAATTTCTTTTTTAAACTAAGGGACATAAGTGAGTTCAAACTAAAATGGAAAAACCTATATTTGAATTCATGGGCTAGCGCGGGAAAAGAAATGGGCCGGCCCAGTGACGCTCCGCGACGCAGAGAACAGCTGACAGGGGGTCCACATGTCAGTGGCTCTTTAAACGTGAAGCGGTATGGGGCGACGTGGACCGTTAGATTAAAAGGAAGATCTCCGGTTGTGGCTTGTCGTCGATGACGGACAGGTCGCCGGCGAGGTGTTACCCTAGAGGCTCGGTGGGGGTATGGGCGGCTTACCGGGGTCTGGCGAGGGTCGGTGAGGCGAGAAAACGAACAAGTCAAGGACGGCGTTTCTCCTGGTACTGGCGGCATCCCGAGAGGTGGCCTTGATCAACGACCCCCTTCTTCTCCCTCTGCGGTAGACTCCGGCAAAATTCCGGCGCTGCGGACGGCGGCTTGCTCCGGTGGGGCTCTAGGAGTGTTCTGAGAGGGAGGGGATGAGAGTGGTGTGAGGAAATGGTGCTGGGGAGGCCTCTATTTATAGGCTCGGCGAAGCGGCAGAGGAGCATGGGCGGTGCTCACCGGTGACGACGGCACAGCGAGCTAGAGGTGTGGGCAGTGGGCTAGGACGGTGGGCGGTGCCTTGGCGAGTGTCACGGAGGTGCGTGTGCAGTGGTTTGTGGTCAGGGGAGGTGAGTGGCGCGGCGCGCACGATGTCTCTATCGATGGCGAGTTTCGAAGTGGCCAGCGACTACAAGGCACGGTCGGGGGAACGGGCAAGTCCGCTAGCTTTCTAGGACGGTGGTGATCATGTAGACGGGCGGCTGGAGCGAGGCGGGGTCTGGTCGAGCGGGCACCATGCACGCTCTGCGGGCGGCGTCGGCATGGCAGACAGACTCCGGGTGCGGCTTCTCAAGGCTGCTCCTGGCGCTGTCCTCGGGTTGGGGCTGGCTGGGCGGCGGAGGTGGACCATAGGCGATGTGCTGGACATGGTGGGCGAGGCTGGCGGTGGCTGTGGCGCGCTGTCGCTGGTGGGGTGTTCGATTTGGGCTCGGCATTGATGTCCATGACCGTTTGGTCAGGGCACAGTGCTTGGCCGGGCTATAAAGGGGGTAGGGGAAGCAGTGGAGAGAGTTTGGTGGCAATGTGGGGGACAAGTTTGGCCAGAACACTACTCACACTAGTGTTTTTTGTTTTTGTTTGAACTTTGCCCACAAGGTGTTTGTAGAAATGGCCGAAAGAATTCAAGTTTTGAATTTTGAGATGATTTTTGGTGGAGTTGTTTGTCACATGCTTAAGCTTCTGTGGTTGCTTGGGATTTGAAAATGGAGTTCATTTGAGTGGTTTTTAAATAAGTGTGATCTATACATATGAACTACATTCAATTTTCAAATGTCATTTAAATTCAGTGTTTGAAAGTTTTTGGTAGATCACAAAGTGGGCCTTGGTACATCACTACTTGTACTAGCAAGGGGTGCAAAGATCCATAATTGTTTCTATTAAGAAATGAGTTCTAGGAATAGCCAAAGTAGGCATGGTAGTTAAAATGGCACAAATGACCATTTGGTTATTTTATTCATGTTGATTTGTTTTTCTTTGGGATTTGTTTGGGAATGATCTAGATGATGTTTATTTCACCTAAGAATCATTTTACAATCAAAGGATCACTTAATCATGGCAATTCAAAACAACTCCTATTTAAATGCACACACATATGAATGCTTTAATATTTTTAAATGGAAAAGTTTTTGTTAACTCTAAATTTGATGATTTGGATCTTAATAACCTTGGATTAGAGTTTTGGGATGTTACAAACCTTCCCCCCTTAAACAAAATCTCGTCCCGAGATTTACAAAAGAAAACTCGGAACTAAAGAGATCTAGGAACTCTATCCTAATGTAATCTTCTCGCTCCCAGGTGGCTTCTTCTTCGGTATGGTTGCTCCATTGAATCTTGAGAAACTTGATACTCCTAGTTCTGGTGGTTCTGTAGGCTTCCTCTAAGATACGGATGGGTACTTCACGATACGTCAAGTCCTTGTTGATTTCAACAGCTCGGTGATCGATATTCTTGAAAACTTCGGTCTTCTCTGGCACTTCTAGTCATTTGCGAAGTAACGAGATATGGAACACATTATGGATGGCTGACGTCTCTTCTGGCAGTTCCAGTTGATACTATACTTCTCCTTGGTGGTTCAGAATCTTGAAGGGCCCGATATATCTTGGGGCTAACTTTCCTTTTAGACTAAAGCGTTGCGTTCCCTTCAATGGCAAAACCTTGAGATATACAAAATCTCCGGCATTGAAAGTCAGGTCTCTCCTTCCCTTGTCAGCATAACTCTTCTGTCTGGATTGGGTGGTCTTGAGGTGCTCACGGACTTTGTGAACCTTCTCTTCGGCTTCTCGGAGAATGTCGGGTCCGAAAATCTGACTCTCCCCTACTTGCGACCAATTCAAAGGGGTACGACATTTTGTTCCGTATAGGAACTCAAATGGTGCCATTTGTAGACTAGCTTGATAAATGTTGTTATATGAGAATTCTGCGAAAGGCAGGCAATCTTCCCATTTTGATCCGTACTCCAAAACACAAGCTCTTAACATATCCTCTAGGATTTGGTTGACTCTTTCAGTCTGTCCATCAGTTTGCGGGTGATAAGCGGTGCTGAAGGTCAACTTCGTTCCCAATCCTTCCTAGACTTTCTGCCAAAACCTCGAGATAAATTGGGTTCCTCGATCTGATACTATAGTCTTGGGGGTTCCATGTAGACTAACAATTCTAGCAATATACAACTCTGCTAGCTTCGAACTCTGGTAGGTGGTCTTAATAGGTATAAAGTGGGCTACTTTGGACAGTCTATCAACGATGACCCAGATTGAATCATTTCCCCTACTAGAAGTAGGCAAACCGGTGATAAAGTCCATTCCGATGGAATCCCATTTCCATTCCGGAATCTGCAATGGTTGCAATAGTCCTGCGGGTCTCTGGTGCTCTGCTTTGACTCTTTGACAGATGTCACACTTGGCGATGTAGCTTCCGATTTCTCTCTTCATCTTGTGCCACCAAAATTGCTCTTTCAAATCCTGATACATCTTTGTTCCTCCGGGGTGGATAGAATAAAGAGTATCATGAGCTTCCTGCATGATAACTTGCTTCAGCTCCGAATCTGCTGGCACATAGATACGTCCTTTGTACCACATAACTCCTTCTTCGTCTTCAGTGAATCCAAGTACCTTTCCTGTACCAATACGATGTTTGATTCCGTCGATACTTTCATTTCCCTTCTGGGCTTCCTTGATTTGGCTGATTAATGTGGGTTGAAGTTCAATGCTAGCTAGGAATCCTTTGCTAACAAGCTCAGTCGTAAACTGCTCCAACTCCTCATATAAACTTGGTTGCTTTTCCTTGATCATGGTATTTAGCCTACACGACAATCTGCTAAGAGCATCCGCTACCACATTGGCTTTGCCAGGGTGATAGTGAATGTCAAGGTCATAATCCTTGATTAACTCTATCCATCTCCTTTGCCTCATATTCAGCTCCTTCTGAGTGAAAATATACTTCAAGCTCTTGTGATCTGAATAAATCTCACAGAGATTACCCATAAGGTAATAACGCCATGTCTTCAATGCATAAACTACGGCTGCTAACTCAAGATCATGGGTCGGATAGTTCTGCTCATGCTGCTTTAGTTGTCGAGACAGATAAGCGATGACATTTCCTTCTTGCATCAATACACATCCGAGACCAATCTTGGATGCATCACAATATACGTCAAGCGGCTTCTTCATATCTGGCATGATCAGTATTGGGGTTGATATCAATCTCTTCTTCAGCTCTTGGAAACTGGCTTCACATTTGTCACTCCATTCAAACTTCTTATCCTTCTTCAACAATTGGGTCATGGGTCTGGCAATGATCGAGAATCCTTCTACGAACTTGCGCTAGTATCCCGCTAATCCGAGAAATGCACGGATTTGGGTTTAAGTGGTTGGGGCTTCCCATTCTTCGACATCTTTGATTTTGGCGGGATCAATAGAGACTCCTTCGGCGGACACAATATGTCATAGGAATCCTACTTCTTTCACCCAAAACTCACACTTACTGAACTTGGCATATAGCTGATGCTCTCTCAGGGTTTCTAGGATGATTCTCAGATGTTGCTCATGCTCTTCTTCTGACTTGGAGTAGATAAGGATATCATCGATAAACACAACGATGAACTTATCCAGGAAATTCATAAAGATCTTATTCATGAGATTCATGAAATAAGAAGGGGCATTGGTTAATCCAAAAGACATAACCGTATACTCGTATAAACCATAGCGAGTAGTAAAGGCGGTCTTCGGAATATCCGTTGCACGAATCTTAAGTTGGTGATAACCAGTCCTAAGATCAATCTTTGAGAATACCTAGGCACCGGTCAACTGGTCAAATAGATCTTCTATCTCCGGCAAAGGGTATTTGTTTTTTATGGTGACGTCATTCAGCTTCCTGTAATCGGTGCACAAACGGTTGCCTCCATCTTTGTTGTCGACGAGTAACACTAGCGATCTCCATGGCGATGCGCTTGGTTGAATCAAGCCTATTGCTAACATGGCACCCAACTGCTTCTCCAGTTCTACTAACTCTGAGGGGTTCATGCTATAGGGTCTCTAGGCTATGGGTCCGGTTCCGGGGATTAGTTCGATAATGAACTCAATATCTCTATCCGGGGGCATACCAGACAATTCATCTGGGAATACGTCGGGGTATTCGCAGACTACTTTGACTTGGTCAATGGTGGGCATGGCTAAACTCTTGTTGCACTTGAATTGACGGGGTAAGGTTTCAGATATATGCTCTACTGTGACTCCAGAGCTACTGGTCATGGTGATGGATTTCTTAGCACATTCTATTAGTCCTTTATGCCTTGACATCCAGTCCATACCTAGTACTACTTCCAATCCTTTGGTTCCAAGTACTATTAGGTTGGCATAAAAATCTATCCCATGTATTCTGATAGGCACAGCTTTGCAAATTTTTCTAGCTTTTGTAGTTGAACCGGGGATTTGAACTATCATGACATGCTTCAAGTTGGTTGGGTGAATCTTACTAGTGCATACAAATTCTTCGGTGACAAATGAATGCGATGGTCCCGAATCAAACAATACCCTTGCTAAAACTGAGTTGACAGAAAACATACCCAGCACTACATCTGGCGCTTCCTGGGCTTCTTCGGTGTTCATGTGGAAGAGACGACCGTTGCAGTTGTGAGGGTTCCCTGGGGAAAATCTTCTTCCTGGTTGAACACGACGCTGTTGTTGAGCTGGGACATTCACATTGGTAGTGGCGGCAGTCTTCTTGGGGCACTCATTGGAATAGTGACCCTTAACTGCACACTCGAAACAAGTGATCTGGGACTTGTCTTTTGCTACCACGGGCACAACATTGCTTCCAGTTCTAGGTGCAGTGTTGTTGTTGTTGTTGCTCTTGGGAGGGGCACGGTTGAAATTGCTGGTGTTGCCGGACATTACATTGCCTCCGCTACGGTTGGGGTAGCTTGGGCGAGACGTTGGGGGTCGGTTGTTCCTTGGTGCATATCCTGGTGAGGGGTTGGGACGGTACTTCTGGTGACTGTTGGATCCATATTGCAGTAGCATACGACATTTGCAGTTGTCGTTTGCCTAGTTAATCTTCCCTTCCATCTGAATGGCAGAGTCGACTAGCTCTTCGAGATCCTCGAAGCGGATGTTGACGAGGACAGTCTACATCTCATCATGCAGTCCGTTCAAGAATCTCTCCTTCTTCTTGGCCTCCGTGTTGATTTCATCAGGTGCATACCTTGCAAGCGATAGGAATCTGTCATGGTACTCCACCATAGTCATTCTGCCTTGCTTCAAATCTCTGAATTCATCCCTCATTCGGGTGACTAGACCCTGCGGCACGTGGGTGCAGCTGAACTTGATTTTGAAGGCTTCCCATGTCATCACTTGACCATGGTTCATGTTGTGGATACTAGTCCACCACGCTCTTGCATCTCCTGCCAGGTAGTGGGTGGCAAAAAGAACCTTCTCGTTTTCATCCACTCTTCCTACTTCTAAGTTGTTTTCCATTGTCTGTAACCAGTCGTCAGCATCCAGTGGGTTTTCAGCTTGGTTAAAGATTGGGGGATTTGTATTCTAGAAGTTTTTGAGTTTAGATCCATGATGATCCTGATTTCCATGCCCTTGGTTGTTTTGGGCCATCTGGGCGATCTACTGCAGTGTTGCTAAGTTGGCTTGGTGTTCTGCCCTGCTCGCTTCACGGTCTGCGACTAACATCTGCATGATCTGCAGCATTGGGACTTGTGATGAGTTGCTCCCTCCAAGGTTTCCACGAGTCATCTGAAGATTGAGATAGATAAAGGGTTAAGAGGGAAAGTTCTAAGGTTCATGGTTTTGATTTCAAAGCTAAACTTTGAGTTTGACTCATGTTTTGCAACTAACTCCATTCATTCATTCAAACAAGCACACGATACAAACACACACACCACAACATCAAAGGGAAACATATGGTTTTAAGAACCATTCTGTAAGCTACGATACAATGGGACCGATACATCTCATGCTACGACAGTGATCTAGTGCATCTACTCATCGTCGATGAAGTCAGAGTTCTCATCGTCAGTGTAGAAGTCCACATCATCTTCCTCCAGAAAGTCATCATCATTGCTGAGGTAAGAATCCATGTCTCCCTGGATGTCTTCACCCTCCTCTTCTTCCTCCTTTGTTGCAAGCTGAGCTTCTTGCTCCTTGACGGTCTTCTCGAGGTCGGCCACCTTCTTGCAAAGACGGGCGATGGTGCGATCCTTCTTTTCGCGCTGGAGGTGAAGAGACTAACGGTCCTTGACAAGCAGTGAGAAAGTCTAGACCTTCTGGGCAGCAATGGCATGATTGTGGTAGGCAAACTCCCTAGCATTGTCCAATTCCTTCTAACGGTCGTACAGCAGGAAGTCAAGGTTCTCCACTTGACGCTTTAACTCCGGGTGACTTGGTATCTCCATCGGCATTCCCATGAAGTCACGCCTTGCATAGTGAGCAAAACGGGATCCTTGGATTTGGTTGACACTGAGGGCACATAGACGTGCGAGAGCTTCATGCATTGCCCTGGCTAATCCATCTAGCCAGTTGTTTTCCCTTACGGAGAACTGGATTCTCCCGGACATTGGGGCTTCTATGCTTCCTCGAAGATCAGCGGTGACTAGCCATTGTAAATCTCCTCCTGTGGGTCCAGGAAGTTGAACTCCGAGAAACTCTAGGTGTGGGCGTCCCAATAACTCAGATAGTGAATCCAGATCCCTCTCGAAGATCAGCTGGCCTCCGTTGCCCAACTGGTAGAACTTGCTGAACTGAGTCTCCATCTACAAGAATTAAGGATGAGGAAGTTAGTGAAGTGATCAAGTGTGTCAAATTTTATGTAGTAATGTAAGAATTGGAGGGACATGAATTTTTTGAGAAAGAATAAATTCCCAAGGGTAAGAGAGGAAATAGTCTTTCATAAATACTCACTTTGGTTTCGAAATTAAGTTTTTGTTCGGATGTCCATTCTGTCTCCTATGGTCAGGATGGCTCTGATACCAACTTGTCAACACCCGGATTTTTAATCCTAGATGCCTGTTATGCCATACCTTGCAATCCCAGGATTACCATTTTGGCGAGACATAACAGATTGGATATCACAGTAAATCATACATTACAAACCATACATAAGGTCTTACACAAATAAAGGATCTCATGATCTAGTCTTAATACAACAAGCAGGGATTTAAATAATAAGCGTAGCGGTGGGGTCCATCTTCAGGGGCACAGGCAATGCTGACGAAGGCAGATAGTCCTAGTTATCATAGCCGTCCTGCTGGTCGTCATCTTGGTAGTCTCCTTCATAGTCTAGCCATAGGAATAGCCAGGGACAAAAGCCATGAGTACTATTTAAGTACTCGCAAACTACCACTAACAAGTAGGATAGTACTAAAGTAATTGCTAACTCTAAGTTTAACTATGAAGTTAATTTGAAACCTAAGCTGAGTTCTGAAACAAAGAAAGATAAAATAAAGTTCTAGAATCACTTAAGTTGGGAAGCTAGTGTCATAGTCACAACTCTATTGTTGTCAAGTCAAGATTCATCATTCATTTCATAAGTCATTTTGAAAACATCTGACAACGAAACAGTATGACCACTCCAACTATCCATAACCGCGGACACGGCTATTTTAATAGTTTAACACTCTGCAGAGGTGGTACACTTTCACCACAAGATTCGATACATCTGTCAGGGATAGCCCTGAATCATCATACTGAGTATGCAGATAATCAAACATAACCTTTCTTTTACACACCCTAGTATAAGCACCTCTCCTATGAGCATGGCCTCCCAACCATGACCATCTATCATCTTGGGCACTACATAGGTGGACAACATTGAGAGGTAGCCTCAGCTCAAACCTCTCCCGTGAGGGAACTAATACTAATGCATATAAATTTCCAGCTAAGCCTTACCCAATTCAGGTATTGTGGTTGTACGGTAAAATTGGAATGGTATCGCATCCGAATCCAACCATCAGTTTTGTAAAAGGGTTATGGCTCATGCCTCAATATTTTCATCATCATAAACCATTTGTGTTTCTCAACACATGTCAAAACATCTCAATAGAATGACTCATCATTCCAAGGTTTTCACAATTCATTTTCACCAAGTGTTCCCATCTAAAGTGAGTCAAGTTTTGATTTAGCTCTAACTACGAAGTTAAGACTGTTCACTAAGGTGGGATGCTAATCTCAATCTCATGCCATAGAATGACATCTAAGGGTATCTAGATAGGTCAAGTTTTATACTCTTTATGCTACCTTCAAAACAAGTAAAGGACCTTAATAAAGTAAAGAAGTAAAAGCTTGGAAATAAAACTTGGGTAGGTAATAGTCAAAGTGGTATAACCAAAGCATGCCTAATGCATCTTGCTTAGGTTATCTAACTTAATTCTAGCTTGCTAACAATAGCTTGCATTGCTAAAGATGGCTTGCTAGTGTAATAATTGCAAGTGTTAGCTCGCCTTGGTTGGTGCACTGGTTGAAGTTTTCTTCCTCCTCCTCTTGGTAGAACTCCTCCTCCTCGAAAGCTTGGTCGGTACTATCGTCTATAAATACATACGGAGTACACAATCACCAAATAATACTTAACTAGTCTACTTAGTACTCTAAGGCACACATTTGATGATCTATTATCATCACAAGCATCACAAGGTTTAATTAACTAGATTCATTCTTTTTATTTGAGAAAAGTAACTTCTACTCATTGAAAATAACTAAGATTTAATATTCTCCAATTAAAATATGGGATCATGTGGACACATGTCATCACCACATATTCTAACATATGGGAATGTGATTTAAGAGTTGGATCACATTTCATTAAGTTTAAGTTTATTATTTAATGATCTAAAGTGACTAGAAATGCCTATATAGCATTATTTTGGTACTAGTCCAAAGTCACTGCATGTAAGCCTTAATATAATTACATATTCAGATAGGCATGGTTAAATGTGATTTTTGAGAGTTGGAATCAACTCAAAATCTATCATCGTTGATTTTATAAAAATGTTTGAATGTGCAAATGCTTCTGTCTTGTTATTTTTACTAGGAGAGATGTCTAACTCTAAATGAATTAAATCCAACGGGCTTGGATAGATCTTTCCAGTAGCTTTCTAACAAAATTTGAATCACTCAATTTGGTTCAGTGGATCTTCTTGAATTGATTTTTGAACTAAGGGACAGAAGTGAGTCCAAACTAAAATGGAAAACCCTATATTTGAATTCATGGGCTAGCGCGGGAAAAGAAATGGGCCGGCCCAGTGACGCTCCACAGCACAGAGAACAGCTGACAAGGGGGTCCACATGTCAGCGGCTCTTTAAACGCGAAGCGGTACGGGGCAACGTGGACCGTTAGATTAAAAGGAAGATCTACGGTTGTGGCTTGTCGTCGACGAAGGACAGCTCGCCGGCGAGGTGTAACCCTAGCAGCTCGGTGGGGGTCTAGGGCGGCTTACCGGGGCTTCAGCGAGGGTCAGCGAGGCGGGAAAACGAAACAAGTCGAGGACTGCGGTTCTCCTAGTATTGGCGGTGTCCCGAGAGGTGGCCTTGATCAACGGCCCCTTCTTCTCCCTCCGCGGCAGACTCCGGCGAAATTCTAGCGCTGCGGACGGTGGCTTGCTCCGGTGGGGCTCTAGGAGTGTTCTGAGAGGGAGGGGATGAGAGTGGTGTGAGGAAACTATGCTGGGGAGGCCTCTATTTATAGCCTCGGCGAAGCGGCAGAGGAGCATGGGCGGTGCTCGCCGGTGACGACGACACAGCGAGCTTGAGGTGTAGCCGGTGGGCAAGGATGGTGGGCGGTGCCCTGGCGAGTGTCACGGAGGTGTGTGTGCAGTGGTTTGCGGTCAGGGGAGATGAGTGGCGCGGCGCGCACGATGTCTCTGCCGACGGCGAGTTTCGCGATGGCCGGCGACTACAGGGCACGGTCAGGGGAACGGGCATGTCCGCTAGCTTCCTAGGACGATGGTGATCGTGTAGACGGGCGGCTGGAGCGAGGCGGGGTGTGGTCGAGCGGGGACCATGCACGCTCTGCGGGCAGCGTTGGCATGGTAGATAGACTCCGGGCGCGGCGGCTCCTGGCTGCTCCTGGCGCTATCCTCGGGATGGGGCTGGCTGGGCGGTGGAGGTGGACCACAGGCGACATGCTGGACATGTTCGGCGAGGTTGGCGGCGGCTGTGGCGCGCTGTCGCCGGTGGGATGCTTGATTTGGGCTCGGCATTGATGTCCATGACCGTTTGGTCGGGGCGGAGTGTTTGGCCGGGCTAGAAAGGGGGTAGGGGAAGCAGTGGAGAGAGTTTGGTGGCAATGTGGGGGACAAGTTTGGCCAGAACACTGCTCACACTAGTGTTTTTGGTTTTTGTTTGAACTTTGCCCACAAGGTGTTTGTAGAAATGGCCGAAAGAATTCAAGTTTTGAATTTTGAGATGATTTTTGGTGGAGTTGTTTGTCACATGCTTAAGCTTCTGTGGTTGCTTGGGATTTGAAAATGGAGTTCATTTTAGTGGTTTTTGAATAAGTGTGATCTATACATATGAACTACATTCAATTTTCAAATGTCATTTAAATTCAGTGTTTGAAAGTTTTTGGTAGATCACAAAGTGGGCCTTGGTACATCACTACTTGCACTAGCAAGGGGTGCAAAGATCCATATTTGTTTCTCTTAAGAAATGAGTTCTAGGAATAGCCAAAGTAGGCATGGTAGTTAAAATGGCACAAATGACCATTTGGTTATTTTATTCATTTTGATTTGTTTTTCTTTGGGATTTGTTTGGGAATGATCTAGATGATGTTTATTTCACCTAGGAATTATCTTACAATCAAAGAATCACTTAATCATGGCAATTCAAAACAACTCCTATTTAAATGCACACACATATGAATGCTTTAATATTTTTAAATGGAAAAGTTTTTGTTAACTCTAAATTTGATGATTTGGATCTTAATAACCTTGGATTAGAGTTTTGGGGTGTTACACATGTCAAGCGTGGAACATGTCTCATGTGCAAGGACATGTAAAGTTAGTCAGGGCCGCTTCATCCCACTATGCCACCAATATCAAAAACACATACAAGATGCAATAACATGATCATCATCGCCCACATACTCTTATGTGTACTACCCATGCTAAGCATCTACGCATAGATCAGGCTCTGATACCACTGTTGGGTTTGCAACATAGAAAACAAAAAAATTCCTACGATGGGAACTACTAAGCATCAAGATCTATCTACCTAGATATAAGCAACGGGTGGATATACATCCATAGAGATCATACCCTTGAATACCGACAAAGTGTAACGAGATTGGACTCGTGGATGATGTAGTCGATCGGTTGCCGATCTCAAGATCGAGAGGAAGTCCTAGCATCGCAAATCAGCAACGCATCCATGCTCGCACACACGTCTGGTCAACTGAACAACCTCCTCCTCCTCGCTCCAGTGATGCAGTGGAAGCAGCAACTCCTTCCAAGCGAAAAGCCACCATCACCATGTATCTTGCTAATCCGAGACCATGGGGGAATAATTCTAGAGGGGGAGAGAGATCCTTCACGAGGAGGTGTGCTTTGTCAGGAGGATAGGGGGCAACCCCTAGCCATGGCCGGGTCCAAAGGAGGTGCCACCACCCCTTCCTCATTCATGTGGGTGGAGCTCCCAGTCACATAAATTTTCCTCCACTCTAAAGTCCACTCACATGCATTAATTTTCCACCAAAATTAATGCAACTCTCATTTAATAAAACTATTTCATTTATTTTATTCAGAATTTTGTTAATTACTTTAATTAACAAACATTCACATAAAACCCCTGCAACATTTAAATATCACGTGCAGAACCAATTTCAGCAATTTCACCCGAAACAATTTCGGTGTCTGATGTCTACGCACTTCTATTCTTGTAGACAGTTGTTGGGCCTCCAAGTGCAGAGGTCTGTAGAACAGTAGCAAGTTTTCCCTTAAATGGATCACCCAAGGTTTATCGAACTCAGGGAGAAAGTGGTCAAAGGTATCCCCTCTCAAGCAACCCTGCAATCAAGATACAAGAAGTCTCTTGTGTCCCCAACACACCCAATACACTTGTCAGGTGTATAGGTGCACTAGTTCGGCGAAGAGATAGTGAAATACAAGTGGTATGGATAATTATAAGTGGTAACGGTGATAGAAAATAACTTGATGGCGTGGAAAAGACTAAAGGCAAACTGAAATAAAGATGGAAACAAGCAAACATGTAACAGATCTAATTGCAAACGGTGTTTCAATGCTTAGAAACAAGGCCTAGGGATCATACTTTCACTAGTGAACACTCTCATATAAATATATTATCTTCATGATACTACTCTTAACTACTCTTCGGTTGGAAACTCTAATCAACGGTAGGGCTATAACAGCACACCTCAAAGTTCATCTTTCCCATCTAGAAACCCCCACACTGTCACCTTGAGTACTATATGAGTCCAACAAACACCACAATTTAATAAAGACATCGAACTCCAAATATAACTCATAACAAGTATTTGTAATCTCTAGGCTAAGTGCTACCATGGTCTGCATGTTGTCACTTTCACACACATGGGGAGAGCAGAGATCTATTAAAGCACTTGAGTAGCAAGGTAGATCTATAGACTACAAGCTCATGATCACAATATGATCACGCATAGAGAGAGAGATGAACACATAGCTACCAGTAGAACACTTAGCCTCGAGAGAGAACTACTCCCTCCTCATCATGGGAATCAGCAATGGTGATGGAGATGGTGGTGGAGATCGATGGAGATGGCTCCGGGGGCACTTCCCCGTCCCGGCAGGGTGCCAGAACAGAGACTTTCTGTACCCCGAATCTCCCCTTCGGTGGTGGCGGTGTTGCAGAACTTTTCGTGGCTAGAGGCTTGACTATCTAGGGTTTTTGCCTCGGGAGGATTTTACAGGCGAAGGGGCAAGGTCGGTGGCCAGCCAGGGGGCCCACACCATGCCCTGGCGCGGCCTAGGGTTGCCCACGCCAAGGGGGTGTGGCCACCCGTTGGCCCCTCTCCGACTATCCTTCTGGCTCCGTGAATCTTCCGGTAAAATATCAACTTCGGCTTTTGTCCCGTCCAATTCCGAGAATATGCATTTTCTGACTTTCTAGAACCAAAAACAGTAGAAAACAGGCAACTGGCAATGTGGCTCTTGTTAACAGGTTAGTCCAAGAAATCATATGAAAAGTACTCCAAAGTGTGGACAAAGCACAATAAAGTAGATAAAACCAAGAATGGAGCATCAAAAATTATAGATACGTTTGCAACGTATCAACATCCCCAAGCTTAACTCCTGCTCGTCCTCGAGTAGGTAAGTGATAAAAAGAAAGAATAATTTTTGAGGTGACATGCACCATCATAAACTTGATCAAAGTATTTGTAAAACATTGAAAGATGGGATCATAGTACTTCAACATAGCATGAAAGACAAAGTTCTAACAATAAGACAAAGAAACTATGTTGCAACATGAAAAGGCACAAACAAAAGATTAATGAATAACAATGCTTTGCAAGACGTTTGTTTGTTTTACATAAAGAAAACATAGCATGGTGGCATTCAGCTTGTCCCTCATAGAATAGCAAACTTAAATGCATAGGACACCTTCAAAGTTCATAAGAGTGACTAGATACAAATAGTTTAAAACAAGCAATATCAAAGCTATGCATCAATAAACAAGTCTTGGGACAATGCACATAGAACTAAGAATGGTCACTATGCTCTCAAAGTAGGTGCATAAAGATAGAAAGTGGAGACTCAACATAAAAGTAAAAGAAAGGCCTTCATAGAAGGAAGTAGGGATTCAAGTCTCATAAAGAGCTTCCAAAAATTATGGTACTTGTTAGCTTTCAGCTCTCATTGCCCCTATCATAAGCATCTTTAGGTGATTAAGGTTAAAGTGACACAACTAAGAGGATATGCTTGACAAATTATAAGCTGAAATCTCATGCCCCTTACTTACGAAGACCGAACCTCGTGCTACTCAACTTTAGTCACAAGTAAGCTCTTGTCATTGTAAGTACATATGTATCATAAAAACCGCGAACGGGGTACCCCTTGCACATGATACATGAGCTATCCCATAATCAAAATGACAAGGCAAGCAGACAATCAGCATCTCAGTGATCTTTTTATTTGCTATTTCCATAGGTTTTTATTGAGGATGCTTCATAGAGTGCTCATTATGGTGATGATGCAAGTTTCCACCATGATTAAGCATGGCTTAGGCTAGCGGCCTAGGCGTTTCTCTAACACACATACAAACTCCATGATCTTACAAGTTCCACTTTTATTTCACACCGCCGGGATCCATCAGCAAAAGAACATGATATCAACGGGGTACAAAGTATAGGTGCAATGTTGAAAGCATTCCCCATGATACATGGTTCTGCTAATTTCAACTTATAAAGCGCGAGCATATACGCAACAAAGAAGGACCCAATGGTTCAAGTTTATTAGATGCAAAAAATTAAAGTGTGCCATCAAGTCCGTGAGAGCTTTAATCACTAGTTTTCTCATAACAAGTTTAATTTGGAAGATAAACAAAAGCATGAATATACTTGTAATAGCATAAGCTAATAGGTAGGTATGGTGGAATCTTTGGAATAACTTGGTTTAGGGAGTTGGATGCATGAGTGGAACTCATACTTGGTTGTGGAGGCTAGCAAAAGACTGGGAGCGACAAACTAAGAGAGCAATAATGGCCATAATCATGCAGAGCGAAAAAACATCATTGATCAAAGCATAAAGTGATACTACAAGTTGAAAACTAAAGTATCGTAAAGGCTATGGTGACTTGGGATAGTCATAACATGGTGTGACCATGCGCCAAGTCAACCCAAATAAAGCATTAAAGGAGAATACCACAATACTATGCTTTAATATGCTAAAACAACGCATGATCCTTCCAAGGCACATTAAGCAATCTCAATTGTTTATAACAAGTCATGCTAAAACAAAGAATAGGAAGCATAAAGCCAAAACAATATCAAGCATGGCATGACAAAGCATAGGCCACAGTCAAAAACAAGCTCTTTTTACCACTTAAGCATGAACTTTCCTACTCTTTTCCAAACCAAACCAAACTATTTGAAAACCAATGTATGAAAGAGGGGGTCCAACCAATTTATTCAGAAAACCAAGCAAACAAAAAACCAAAACAAAAACGAAAAAAAAGACGATACCAAGAACAAAACAACCGTGCATGAAACAATAAAAATGAAGCGTTTGGAAGAAACCTGGGATTTTTATTAATGAAGAGGGGGATGCCTTGGGAATACCCCAAGCTTTGCCGCTTGTACTTCTTTGATATTTCTTGGGGTAACACGTGTGGCATCCCCAAGCTTTAGATTTAGTCCATCTTTCATCTCATTACTCATTCCTTCTATACACCTGAAATTTTTCCTACATACAAAACTTCACACAATCTTTATTAGCAACATTAGTGCACTCAAGATAATAAGTCTTAAGGTTCAGTTATAATACCAAATAAAACTTACGTTAGAACACTAGCTACTGAAGCACTTCCCTCAAAAATCTCAATTCCCCAAAAGTACTCAAAAAGGAGCCAACAAGAAGCAAATGCAAAAAATGGAAGAAATCTATCAAAACATACCAGCAGGTAAAGACGAATTTTTTTGAAGCCCTTCTATTGCTCAAATAGAAAAGTGTTGAATTAAGGGAAGTTAGATAACAACCTACGGCAGATGAACAAAAATTCACGCCTCAAAACGACGTACAGAGATTTTACGCGAATTTTTACGGTGAAGCACAGAAATCTGTTTCAGAACAGCAACTTTCCCAATCATTACTTCTCTCTCATTAGAGGTTACTCTTGGCACAAAAAGAAAATAAAAAGGATAAGGAGCGTTTATTACTGAGGTAATAACTTTCAAGACTCATCTAAAACTTTTGGGTTATCTCCCAATAAGTACTTTTCTTTAACGCCTTTAAGTTAGGCATGATAGTTTGAGAAGATGCTCACATAAGAAATATGAATTGAAGTAAAAGAGAGAATCAAGAAGCAAATTCAAAGCATATTTAAGTCTAGCCCACTTCCTATGCATAGGAATCTTGTAAGAAAATAAATCAAAGAAGCACATAGTAACAAGAATGGGAAAGCAAAACAAGTGCAACTTCAAGACTTTCAACATAAAGAGGGGAAACTTAATATTATTGAGATGCATAAAACCATGTTTCCCTCTCTCATAATAACTTTCAGTAGCATCATGAATAAAATTAACAATATAACTATCACATAAAACATTCTTATCATGAGCCACATGCATATAATAATTATTACTCTCCACATAAGCTTAGTCATTCTTATTATTTGTAGTGGGAGCAAATTCAAGAAAATAGCTATCATTATTATTCTCATCACCATAATCATCAAATATAGGAGGCATATTGTAATCATAATTAATTTTCTCATCAATAGTAGGTGGACTGAAAATATCATACTCATCATTGTAATCATCATATATTGGAGGTTTTGTATCATCATAAGAAATAGAATAGCTATCTTCCAAAGCTAGGGAACTAAAAAGATCATTTTCATAAAGACTAGCTTCCCCAAGCTTAGACTTTTCCATAGCATTAGCAACAATGGTGTCCAAAGAATTCATACTAACAATATTGCTATTAGCATGCAAATAAAGTTCCATAGGTTTTTTAATTTTCTCTTCAAACACTTCATGTCCTAACTCAAGATAAATACTATAAAGCTCTCTATTTTTTTATTGTTTTCCATTAAGCCTAACTAGTGAAAACAAGAAAAAAAAAGACAAAATTGCAGAATCTAAAGGAAATAACTTCGAGCACTCACACTGGAGGATGTGAGTACCTTTTACCTTACCTCCCCGGCAACGGCGCCAGAAAATAGGCGTTTGCCGTGGGAGGTTCTTCTTCTTTAATCCTCCGGTGTGAATACCTTTTACCTTACCTCCCCAGCAATGGTGCTAGAAAATAGCTTGATGTCTACGCACTTCTATTCTTGTGAACAGTTGGTGGGCCTCCAAGTGCAGAGGTTTGTAGAACAGTACTAAGTTTTCCCTTAAGTGGATCACCCAAGGTTTATCGAACTCAGGGAGGAAGTGGTAAAAGGTATCCCCTCTCAAGCAACCCTGCAATCAAGATACAAGAAGTCTCTTGTGTCCCCAACACACCCAATACACTTGTCAGGTGTATAGGTTCACTAGTTCGGTGAAGAGATAGTGAAATACAAGTGGTATGGATAATTATAAGTGGTAACGGTGATAGAAAATAACTTGATGGCGTGGAAAAGACTAAAGGCAAACTGAAATAAAGATGGAAACAAGCAAACATCTAATTGCAAAAGGTGTTTCAATGCTTAGAAACAAGGCCTAGGGATCATACTTTC
The DNA here is from genome assembly GCA_910589775.1 of Avena eriantha. Taxonomy (NCBI): domain Eukaryota; kingdom Viridiplantae; phylum Streptophyta; class Magnoliopsida; order Poales; family Poaceae; genus Avena; species Avena eriantha. The sequence goes on along the minus strand of OU342745.1, from coordinate 92,898,288 downwards.
ACTAGTGAACACTCTCATATAAATATATTCTCTTCATGATACTACTCTTAACTACTATCCTGTTGGACACTCTAATCAACGGTAGGGCTATAACAGCACACTTCAAAGTTCATCTTTCCCATCTAGGAAACCCCACACTGTCACCTTGAGTACTAGATGAGTCCAACAAACAAAACAATTTCATAAAGACATCCAACTCCAAATATAACTCATAACAAGTATTTGTAATCTCTAGCCTAAGTGCCACCATGGTGTGCACGCTATCACTTTCACACACATGGGGAGAGCAGAGATCTATTAAAGCACTTGAGTAGCAAGGTAGATCTATAGATTACAAGCTCATGATCACAATATGATCACGCATAGAGAGAGAGATGAACACATAGCTACCGGTAGAACACTTAGCCTCGAGAGGGAACTCCTCCCTCCTCATCATGGGAATCAGTAATGGAGATGGTGGTGGAGATCGATGGAGATGGCTCCGGGGGCACTTCCTCGTCCCGGCAGGGTGCCAGAATAGCGACTTTCTGTACCCCGAATCTCCCCTTCGCTGGCGGCGGCGATGCGGAACTTTTCGTGGCTGGAGGCTTGACTATCTAGGGTTTTTGCCTCGGGAGGATTTTATAGGCGAAGGGGTAAGGTCGGTGGCTGGCCAGGGGGCCCACACCATGCCCTGGTGCGACCTAGGGTTGCCTGCACCAAGGGGGGTGTGGCCACCCTGTGGCCCCTCTCCGACTCTCCTTCTGGCTCTGTGAATCTTCGGTAAAATATCAACTTCGGCTTTTGTCCCGTCCAATTCCGAGAATATTCATTTTCTGACTTTTTGGAACCAAAAACAGCAGAAAACAGGCAACTGGCACTGTGGCTCTTGTTAATAGGTTAGTCCAAGAAATCACATGAAAAGTACTCCAAAGTGTGGAAAAAACACAAGAAAGTAGATAAAACCAAGCATGGAACATCAAAAATTATAGATACGTTTGCAACGTATCAACGTCCATTGAAATAATTCTAGCGCTATGTAAATCTTTTCTCTGGAACACATTTTCTCCAAATGGTGTCGGTATCCCTTAAGTGTGTCACCATACAGTTCACGAATAATGTAGACATGATCGAGACCCTTCTCCGATGAATAATCAGTAGGAGGACCTGGAGATCCATACTGACTCCCACACATTCAACGATGACTTCTGTGATCGTGAGAACCTTTAACACTAGTAACTAAATCCCTTTGTCTCACGATATATTAAATGTCCAAGATTCGATCATCGGTATCTCAATACCTAGTTTGATCTCGTTGCCGACATGCACTCTTTTCTCGTTCCCGTGATATAACATTCTAGTGATCACATCACTTGCTTGTAAGCTATCTTAATGTGATATCACTGAGAGGGCCCAGAGTATTCTATCCGTCATTGGGATGGACAAATCCCACTATTGATCCATGAGCCTCTACATAACACCTTCGGAGTATCTGAACCCACCTTTATAGTTGCCCTATTACGGTGTGATGTTTGATGTTATCAAGTTACTCTTCTATTGTTAGTGATTGACATGATCTCATGGTCTAAGCACTAAGATTAGTTTGTTTGATGTTATAGAAATTTAAACACAATGACTTTGATCATAATGCTATACTTCAGATAAATGTTCATCACATCATTCCAACAATGTTGTGACCTCGTTATTAACAACATCCAATGTCCATGATAAGGAAACCTTGATCATCTTGTTAATCAACGAGCTAGTTTATAAGAGAGGCATAACTGGGAACTCTTTATTTGTTAATTAAACACATGTATTAACATTTCCAATCAATACAATTATAGCATGCAAAATAAACATCTATCATGTACTTGGAATACGATAATAACAACTTTATTATTGCCTCTCAGGGCATATTCCCTTCATTACCCTTATTGAGTTCCAACACCGTTTCCCAACGCTTTCACTACTTGTTTACTTTTTTTATTTTATTACTTTCTTGCACTTTCACAAACCGTTTACTTGAAATCAAAGGTAGCTTACAAGTATCCTTTGGTGTATGGTGACGAGGGGAATAAAGACCTTAACCAGATAGCTCTCTGTGGTTTCGATACACTTATTTCAAAACTAGCTACAATGGATTTGTGCTCTTGTAGTCATGAAGAAATTTTCTGGCATCATTGTCGGGGAGTTAAGCGCTTTTGGTCTTTGTTCTTAGTCGCCAATCTTACTAATTGTTTTACTAAAGTTATTTAATAGTTTCAGGTGAGCACCATGACTGCACTCGGGCTGATGAATCAGCTTGATGCAACTAAATACCTTGATAAGTTTAATAGAGGATTTTTTTTAAGGAATTCATGAGTGGGAGCGAACCAGAATTTGATGTTAACCCTCATTTTGTCACTATTATTAAGGAAAAAATTGCAGAAGATGATCCATATGAGGATCCTTACACTCAGTTAATGCATTTTACCAAGTTATGTTGGATGCTTATATTGGGAGGCTATTCTGATGATGAATTGAAATCTAAATTGTTTAGCCAATCTCTAACCAACACTACTTTAGCTTAGTCTAGAATTTGCCCTGCAGATAAAATTGACACTTGGGAAAAGCTCAAAGGAGAATTTGTATTTCAATTCTTTCCCAAGGGAAAGACTACTGAAGTAAGGATGGCAATCATGAATTTCAAGAACCACCTAGGATAAGGTTTAGTAAGACCATTCAAAAGGTATAAATACATCCTTAATATATGTCCCAATCATGATTTACCTGAATGGTATGTTTTACATATTTTCTACGGAGAACTTAATCATGAGATTCAGCGAGAACTTGACACAAATTCTGGAGGTTTTTTTATGAACTTGACTATAACTAAATCTTGGGAACTCTCAGAACACATTCATCGCAATAGAGAAACTTGGGGATTTTATTTAGGCAGTGAAGGAGGGATAAAATTGAATATGATTGTCTTAATGCTTATAAGGAATCTGATAAGGTTAAGGAAATTCCTAATGAACTTCAACTTGATGATGATATTATTCTACAAATTCTTTAGTCTTTTATAGAACAAATTGAAGCTCCAAAGAAATATTGGCTTCAATATACTCCACCGCCCGATCAAGTTGAAGACAAGATAAAAATTATGGCCCCTGCAGAGGCATTAAATAAAGAAGCACCTTATGTTGAACCCCTTCCTTTTCCAAGGACGGCGAGAAAACATATGGTTGCCCAAAAACTTGAAGAATAGCTAGAAGAGGAAAGAATGATCCTTAAAAATCTAGAGGAAGATGCAAGAATAGAAGAAATTAAGCAAGAGGGAATGCAAGTAATGGGTGAGCCAACTAGAGAATATATTTTAACCATGTTTGCACATTGCAATGTAAACGAGCTAGACACCGAAGCTTCTGAATTCGTCGAAAGAAAGGTAAAAGCTAAAGATGTTGGTAAACCTATTCTTCCTTGCACCTTTGGCAAATCTTCTTATTATGCCCTCTGTGATGTAGGAACAACTGTTAATGTTATCCCTTATAATTTTTACTTAAAAATCCAAAATGAACTCATCCTAGATGAATTATAGGATACCAATATGAAAATCATGCTAGAATATAAGACACTCAGAATTCCTATGGGAATAACTAGACATGTTCCAATTTGTATTGGACCTTACAAGTACCCTATTGACTTTGTACTCATTGATATGCCTACTAATGTTTATTGTCCAATTATTTTTGGAAGAACTTTTCCGAACACCGCAGGGGCAACCATTGATTGAAAGAAGGAGACAATATCTCTTAAATTTGGCAAGGATAAAATGAATTTCCATTTCTCTAAATTTTACCACATGCCAACTATTGAGAAGTTTGAATAATATGAGTAAGAGCAAGAAGAAGAAGGTATCATAACTAGTCTTGCTATTGTGTTTATTGAAAATTCCAACGACAAGTTAGAAAGGAGCCTGGTTTAGAACAATAATTTTCATGAAGATACAGACAAAATGGAAGTTGATGAATATCTCAATTCAACTCCTATAGTTGATCCTGAAACAAATCAAATCTACGAGATGCCCATAAGAAAGGGTGATGAGGATCTTCCACCTCTAACACTCAAAATCCTCCTAAAGAACTAAAATACAAGTTCCTTGATGACACTAATAAATATCATGTTATTATAAGCTCTAACCTTGTAGAAAAGGAAGAGGAGAATTTAATGATAGTCTTAAAAATGCACCAAAAGGCTTTGGGTTATTCAATGGATGACTTCAAAGGGATTAGTCCCTCGATATCCACCCACGGAATCTTTATGGAAGAAGCATCTCAGCCGGTTGCAGATTTTCAAAGATGGCTCAAACCTCATATGAAAGAAGAGGTTGGAAAGGTGGTAATCCACCTATTAGATGCAGGAGTAATCTTCCATGTAGAGGAAAGTGATTGGGTGAGTCATGTTCATTGTGTTCCAAAGAAAGGTGGGTTCACTATTCTCCCAAATGAACATAATGAGTTAGTCCCCACTCGAACTGTTATTGGCCATAGGATGTGTATTGACTACAGAAAACTTAATAAGGAAACTCAAAAGGACCATTACCCTTTGCCATTTATAGACCATACCTTGGAGAGACTTGCTATGTACTCCATTTTTGTTACTTAGATAGTTATTCCGTTTTTTCTCAAATACATGTCCATCCTAATGACTGATACGTTGCTAACGTATCCATAATTTTTGATGTTCCATGCTTGGTTTTATCTACTTTCTTATGTTTTGTCCATTTTTTGGAGTACTTTTTAAACACTTTCTTGGACTAACCTATTAACAAGGTGCCATAGTGCTAGTTGCCCGTTCTCTGCTGTTTTTGGTTCCAGGAAAGTCAGAAAATGAATATTCTCGGAATTGGACGGGACAAAAGCCAAAGTCAGTTTTTCACCGAGGGGGACATGGAGCCAGAATACAAGACGGAGAGGGGCCAGGGGCCAGCAACACCACTTGGCCACGCGGCCAGGCCTGGCCCGCGCCAGGGGTGGTCTGGCTACCTAGGGCACGCCCTCGGCCTCCCCTTTCGCCTATATATCACCTCTGATACTGAAACCCTAAGGACTCGATCAAAATTCCACGAAAGAGTTTGTAGCCGCTGTCATCACCATCCCTAGATTGGGAGGGATCTGAAGCTCTTCCCGCACCCTGTCGGAGGGGAGAATTCACCCTGGAGGCCTTCTTCATCATCATGCAAGCCTCCGGTGTGATGCGTGAGTAGTTCATCCCTGGACTACGGGTCCATGTAGTAGCTAGATGGCTGGTTCTTCTCCTTTGTGCTATCATGTTTAGATCTTGTGAGCTCCGTTCATGATCAAGATCATCTATTTGTAAACCTACATGTTGTGTTTACGGGGATCCAATGGATATTGAGATGCTATTTCAGATTGATTATTGATTCTATCATGTCTTTGTTATTTGTGATCTTGCATGCTTTCCGTTGTTAGTAGCTATCTTGGCCAAGTAGATGCTAGCAACTCCAAGAGTTAGTATTTATGCTCGATAGTGGGTTTATGCCTCTAGTAATCTAGGGAAGTGACAGAAATCTCTAAGGTACTAGATGTGTTGTTGCTACTAGGGAGAAAACAGCAATCCTTTGTTCATAGAACAATCGTATTGTTTACTTTACACGCAATGTGTAATGCAATTATCTGTTGCTTGCAACTTAATACTGGACGGGGTTCGGATGATAACCTGAAGGTGGATTATTAGTCATAGATGCAGTTGGATTACGGTCTATGTATAATGTTGTAATGCCCAATCAAATCTCATAGGAGTCAAAATATCTAGTATATGCATTGTATGCTTTCTCAAATATGTCAATTGCCTCGATGTAATTTGTTCACCCAACATGCTATTTATCTTAAGAAGAATCACCTCTAGTGAACTATGGACCCCGGTCCTTTCTTTTACCATCAATCTACAACTGTTTATTGCTTTATGTTTACTTTCTGAAAACTATTACTTTCTTCCACAAAATACGTTTAATCCTTTGTTTTCAGCAAAACCGATGAGATTTACAACCTCACTGTAAGTTGGGGACAAAGTTATGTGGTTGTGTTGTGCAGGTTTCCATGTTGCTGCTAGCACGGGTAGTGCGCCCTTCCAAAGGCCAGCTAGCAACACCTTGGAGGTGTTTCCTTGATCCTACTGGTTCGATAACCTTGGTTTCATAACTGAGGGAAACTTACTATTGTGCTCATCATACCTTCCTCTTGGGGTTCCCCAACAAGCTCGTTATTACACGAGTCAGCAAGTATTTTTCTGGCACTGTTGCCTGGGAGTCAAGGACATCTTCACAATGGGAGTCCCTCATAACCAATCTCTTTACTTTGTTGTTTTTGTTTTGCTTAGTTTATTTTTGCTTTATTTGCTTGTTTCTTTATCAAAAACACACAAAAATAGTTTTACTAGTTTGCTTTGTTTATTAAAAACACAAAAATGTCTACTCTTGAAAACACTAAGTTGTGTGACTTCACTAGCACCAACAATAATGATTTCATGTGCACACCTATTGCTCCACCTATTCCTGAAGCTACCTTCTTTGAAATTAAACCTGCTTTACTCAATCTTGTTATGTGAGAACATTTTTCAGGTATTGGTAATGAAGATTCTGCTGCTCATCTAAATAACTTTGTTGAACTTTGTGAGATGCAAAAGCATAGGGATATAGATGGGGATATTATTAAGCTTAAATTGTTTCCTTTCTCTTTGAGAGGGAAAGCTAAAGAATGGTTGCAATCCCTAACTAGGAATAGTATTAATTCTTGGACTAAATGCAACGATGCTTTCATTGGAAAATACTATCCTCCTGCTAAGATTATATGTATGAGAACTGAAATAATGAAGTTTAAACAATCTGATAATGAACATGTTGCTCAAGCTTGGGAAAGAATGAAATCTTTGGTAAAGAACTGTCCCACTCATGGACTGACTGCTTGGATGATTATCCAAACCCTTTATGTAGGATTGAACTATTCTTCAAGAAATCTACTGCTTTCTACTACTGGAGGTACCTTTATGACCATTACTTTGGGTGCTGCAACAAAGCTTCTAGATAATATGATGGTTAACTATTCTGAATGGCACACTAAAAGAGCTCCACAAGGTAAGAAGGTAAATTCTGTTGAGGAGATCTCTTCCTTGAGTGATAAAATTGATGTTATTATGTTTATCCTTGTTAATGGGAAAGCTCATATTGATCCAAATCATGTTCCCTTAGCCTCTTTGGTTGCTCAAGAAGAGCAAGTAGATGTGAAATTTATAAGAAATAACAATTTTAGCAACAATGCCTACAGGAATAATTTTGGTAACAACAATTATAGGCCATATCCTCCCAACAATGGTAATTCTTATGGAAATTCCTACAACAATAATAGGAGTGCTCCCTCTGAACTTGAAGTTATGCTTAAAGATTTTATTAATAAACAAACTGCTTTCAATAAAACTATTGAGGAAAAACTCTCTAATGCTGAAAGAAATATAGCATCATTGGCTGAAGCTCAATATTCTTTGAATAAAATGGCTGCTAAACCTGAAACTATTGATAATCCCTTTGCTGCTACTAATGCCATACAAGTTAGAATTGATGAAAATGTTAGACTATTAACTGAATTGCATGCTAAGTGGGAAAGAGAAGATGAAATTGCTAGAAACATTAGTGTTTCTACTATCACTACCACTAGTGTTGAGGCTAGTAATAGCTCTACTACTTTAGATGATAATTATGATTTTGATCTTGATGGTTGCAATATCTCTGAAGTTATTAAGTTCCTACAAAAGCTTGCTAAAAGTCCTAATGCTAGTGCTATGAATATGGCCTTTACAAAACACATTACTGATACTCTTATAAAAATTAAAGAAGAAAAGATGAAACATAAAGCTTCTATTCCTATGAAACAAGAATATGGTTGGGAACCCATCATTAATATGAAAGTGAATGATTTTGATTTCAGAGCTTTATGTGATCTTGATAGTAGTGTTTCTATTATGCCTAGAAGGATTAATGATATGCTTGATTTGCCACCATTGGAAGATTGTTATTTGAATGTCCCACTTGATGATAATGCTAAAAAGAAACACATGGGGAGTATTAATGATGTTATTATTATGGTTAACAATGCATGTGACCCCGTTGATTTCTATGTTTTGGATGTTGAATGAAATGCTTCTTGTCCTATTACTTTGGGAAGACCTTTTCTTAGAACTGTTGGTGCCATTATTGATATGAAAGAAGGCACCATTAAATATCAACTCCCACTAGGTATAGAACACTTCCCTAAGAAGAGAGAGAAGATTTATTTTGCCGCTCCTATGAAAACAAAATTTGCTCTTAATGCTTCTTCATTTGAGAACACTTGATTCTTTTTCTTGCTTCTTATGTCTAACTTAAAAGCGTTAAAGAAATGTACTTATTGGGAGATAACCCAAAAGTTTTAGATGAGTCTTGGAAGTTACTACTTCAGTAATAACTCCTTATCCTTTTTATTTGCTTTTTGTGCCAAGAGTAACCTCTAATGAGAGAGAAGTAATGATTGGGAAAGTTGTTGTCCCGAAATAGATTTTTGTGCTTCACCGTAAAAATTCGTGTAAAATCTTTGTACGTCATTTAGAGGCGTGAATTTTTTGGGATTCTGACCTAGGTTGTTATATAACTTTAGTTAGTTCAACACGTTTTGATTTGAGCAACAGAAGGTCTTCGAAAAAATTGTTTTTCCCTGCTGGTCTGTATAGACATATTTCTGCCATTTTTTGCATTTGCTTCTTGTTGGTTCCTTTTTGAGTTCTTTTGGGGAATTGAGATTTTTTAGGGAAGTGCTAAAATAGCTTGTGTTTTAATGGAAGTTTTTTTGGTGTTGAAACTTAACCTAAAGACTTATTGTCTTGAGTGCACTAATGTTGCTAATAAAGATTGTGTGAAGTTTTGTATGAAGGAAAAATTTCAGGTGTATGGAGAGAATGAAATAGTGAGATGAAGAATGGACTAAAGCTCAAGCTTGGGGATGCCACCCCGTGTCACCCCAAGAAATATTCAAGAGGTACAAGCGTCAAAGCTTGGGGATGCCCAAGGCATCCCCTTCTTCATCAATAAAAATCACAGGTTTCTTCCAAACACTTCATTTTTATTGTTTCATGCACAGTTGTGTTGTTCTTGGAGTGTCTTCTTTTTCGTTTTTGTTTTTGGCTTTTGTTTGCTTGGGTTCTTAGTTTGCTGAATAAATTGGTTGGACCCCCTCTTTCATGCATTGGTTTTCAAATAGTTTGGTTTGGATTGGAAGAGAGTAGGAAAAGTTCATGCTTAAGTGGTAAAGAGAGCTTGTTTTTGACTGTGGCCTATGCTTTGTCATGCCATTCTTGATATTGTTTTGGCATTATGCTTAGTGATCTTTTCTGTAGCATGACATGTTATAAACAATTGAGATTGCTTAATGTGCCTTGGAAGAATCATGCGTTGTTTTAGCATATGAAAGCATAATATTGTGGTATTCTCCTTTGATGCTTTATTTGGGTTGACTTGGCGCATGCTCACACCACGTTATGACTATCCCAAGTCACCATAGCCTTTATGATCCTTTAGTTTTCGACTTCTAGTATCACTTTAAGCTTTGATTAATGATGTTTTGTCGCTCTGCATGATTATGGCCATTATTGCTCTCTTAGTTGGTCGCTCCCAGTCTTTTGCTAGTCTCCATAACCAAGTATGAGTTCCACTCATGCATCCAACTCCTAAAACCAAGTTATTCCAAAGAGTCCACCATACCTACCTATTAGAATTTGTTATTCCAATTATATTCATGTTTTTATCTACCTTCCAAATTAAACTTGTTATGAGAAAACTAGTGATTAAAGCTCTCACGAACTTGATGGCACACTTTTCTTTTCTTGCCCTTAATAAACTTGAACCATTGTGTCATTTATGTTGTATATGCTTGCACTTATATGTTGGGTATTAGCAGAACCATGCTATCATGGGGTACGCTTTCAACATTACACTTGTACTTTTGTACCTAGTTTATATCATGCTCTTTTGTCTATGGATGTCGTCGGTGTGAAATGAAAGGGGGGCTTGTAAGTCCATGGAGTTATGTATGTGTGTTAGAGAAACGCCCGGGCCGCTGGTCTAATCCATGCCGTCATGGTGGAAACCTGCAGCATAACCATAATGAGCTATCTATGAAGCATTCTTCTTTAAAAAATAGTCAGATATTGAGAAAAAAGAGAAAAAGAAAAACGAGATATGAGAAAAGAGGAAAGAGAGAAAAAAAGCACCATTTCCCGATGGTAAATAAGAAGATTGCTGAGATGCTCATTGTCTTCTTGCCTTATCATTTTGATATGGGGATTCTTCCGTATCATCGGGCAAGGGTACCATGTTGGTGGTTCTCTATGATACACATGTACTTACTATGACAAGAACTTACCGGTAACTAAACTTGAGTAGCATGAGGAGCGGCCCTCGTATTCAAGCGACATGATATTTCCAACTTATACTTTGTCAAGCATATACTCCATAGTTTGTCCACTTTAACCTTAATCACTTCAAGATGCTTATGATAGGGGCAATGAGAGCTGAAAGCTAATAAGTACCATAATTTTTGGAAGCTGTTTATGAAACTTTAATCCCTGCTTCCTTCATTGAAGGGCCTTTCTTTTACTTTTATGTTGAGTCTCCACCTTCTATCTTTATGCACCTATTGAGAGAGCATAGTGGCCATTCTTAGTTCTATGTGCATTGTCCCAAGACTTGTTGATTGATGCATAATGTTGATATTGCTTGTTCTTAAACTATTTGTATCTAGTCACTCTTATGAACTTTGAAGGTGTCCTATGCATTTATGTTTGCTACTCTATGAGGGACAAGCTGAATGCCACTATGTTATGTTTTCTTTATGTGAAACAAACAAACGTCTTGCAAAGTATTGTTATTCATGAATCTTTAGTTTGTGCCTTTTCATGTTGCAACATAGTTGCTATGTCTTATTGTTAGAACTTTATCTTTCATGCTATGTTGAAGTACTATGATCCCAGCTTTGAATGTTTTACAAATACTTTGATCAAGTCTTTGATGGTGCATGTCACCTCAAAAATTATTCTTTCTTTTTATCACTTACCTACTCGAGGACGAGCAGGAGTTAAGCTTGGGGATGTTGATACGTTGCTAATGTATCCATAATTTTTGATGTTCCATGCTTGGTTTTATCTACTTTCTTATGTTTTGTCCACACTTTGGAGTACTTTTTATACACTTTCTTGGACTAACCTATTAACAACATGCCATAGTGCCAGTTGCCTATTTTCTGCTGTTTTTGGTTCTAGGAAAGTCAGAAAATGAATATTCTCAGAATTGGACGGGACAAAAGCCGATGTCAGTTTTTCACCAAGGGGGACATGGAGCCAGAATACGAGACGAAGAGGGGCCAGGGGCCAGCCACACCACCTGGCCATGCGGCCAGGCCTAACTCGCGCTAGGGGGTGGTATGGCTGCCTAGGGAACCCCCTCGGCCTCCCCTTTCGCATATATATCACCTTCGATACAGAAACCCTAAGGACCCGATCAAAATTCCATGAAAGAGTCTGTAGCCGCCGTCATCTCCATCCCTAGATCGGGAGGGATTTGAAGCTCTTCCCGGCACCCTTCCGGAGGGGAGAATTCACCCTGGAGGCCTTCTTCATCATCATGCAAGCCTTCAGTGTGATGCGTGAGTAGTTAATCCATGGACTACAGGTCCATGTAGTAGCTAGATGGCTGGTTCTTCTCCTTTGTGCTATCGTGTTTAGATCTTGTGAGCTCCGTTCATGATCAAGATCATCTATTTGTAATCCTACATGTTGTGTTTGTGGGGAATCCGATGGATATTGTAATGTTATTTCAGATTTATTATTGATTCTATCATGTCTTTGTTATTTGTGATCTTGCATGCTTTCCGTTGTTAGTAGCTATCTTGGCCAAGTAGATGCTAGCAACTCCAAGAGTTAGTATTTATTCTCGATAGTGGGTTCATGCCTCTAGTAATCTAGGGAAGTGACAGAAAACAGCAATCCTTTGTTCATAGAACAATCGTATTGTTTACTTTACACACAATGCGTAATGCAATAATCTGTTGCTTGCAACTTAATACTGGAGGGGGTTCAGATGATAACCTGAAGGTGGATTATTAGTCATAGCTGTAGTTGGATTACGGTCTATGTATAATGTTGTAATGCCCAATCAAATCTCAAAGGAGTCAAGATGATTAGTATATGCATGATTGCTTTCTCGGTGTTTGTCAATTGCCCCGCTGTAATTTGTTCACCCAACATGTCATCTATCTTAAGGAGAGCCACCACTAGTGAACTATGGACCCCGGTCCTTTCTTTTACCATCAATCTACAACTGTTTACTGCTTTCTATTTACTTTCTGTAAACTATTACTTTCTTCAACACAATACGTTTAATCCTTTGTTTTCAGCAAAACCGGTGATATTGACAACCTCACTGTAAGTTGGGGACAAAGTTTTGTGGTTGTGTTGTGCAGGTTTCCGCGTTGCTGCTAGCACCGATAGTGCGCCCTGCGAAAGGCCAGCTAGCAACACCTTGGAGGTGTTTCCTTGCACCTATTGGTTCGATAACCTTGGTTTCATAACTGAGGGAAACTTACTGCTGTGCTCATCATACCTTCCTCTTGGGGTTCCCCAACAAGCTCGTTATTACACGAGTCAGCAATGACCAATTAAAAACAATAGTCACATGTCCATTTAGTTTGTATACTTATCATTGCATGCCCTTTGGCCTGTGTAATGCTCTTGCCACCTTCCAAATGTGTATGATTGCTATATTTGTTGATCATGTTGAAAATATTATGGAAGTATTCATGGACAATTTCTCGGTCGATAGAACTTTCATTTGACCATTGTCTCCATAATCTTCATATAGTTTTGTAGAGATGCGAAAAGACTAGCCTAGTATTGAATTGAGAGAAGTGCCACTTCATGGTTCAAGAAGGGATAGTACTTGGTCATAAGATATCAAGTAAAGGCACAGAAGTCAACAAGTCAAAGAATATAAGCAATAGAAATGATTCCCCCTCCTCATGATGTAAAAGGTATAAGAAGTTTCTTGGTCATACATGATTTTATACAAGGTTTATTAAGAACTTCTCTAAAATTGCTAGATCTTTAACTAACCTTCTAAAAAAGGATGCTACTTCAGTTTTTGATGAAAACTATCTTACAACATTCACCATGTTGAAACAAGCCCTTCTCAATGCCCTTATCATTAAACCACCCAATTGGAAAAAGCCTTTTGACTTATTATGAAGCCAGCCATGATGTAGTGGGAGCTATCCTTTGCCAGCATGATAGTGATGAACTTAATATCATTCATCATGCCAGTAAAACTTTGAATGGTGCTCAAAAGAATTATCCCATGGAGGAAAAAGAACTATTGACTATTTTTTTTCTCTTGTGATAAGTTTAGATCTTATATAATCAATTCGAAAGTAAGGGTGCATAATGATCATAATGACTTAAAATAGATCTTTGAAAGAACTGACATTAATCCAAGAATGATCTATTGGAATTTGCTTTTGTAAGATTTTAACTTGCAGATCTTTCAGAGAAGAGAAGAAGAGGTTGACACACAAATGGATATTGAAGAAACAATATCACAAGAAAAAGTTTCATAAATTTGCATACCATCTGGGACTATCTGTCCCGAACGAAAAATTTATATTTCTCTTTATAGTGGTTTTAGCAATTTCTTATGACCAACCATATTCAAAGGAAAGAAGAAGATAATCCAAAAGCTAAAGGGGGAAGGAGTCAAGTTAAATCCATTATTACTAGACAACTAAGGTTTCCCCCATCTTATTTTTTATGTTCTAATTGATGTTTTTCCTTTTTCTGTTCGCTTGTTTGAGATCCTTGCATTTTTCGAGCGGAATGCCAGTTTTTTGAACCATGTATGGACGGACGGTACGGCCGCATCCGCCCATACCAGCGCTCATTAAGCTGGCCATACCCTCCTTTGGATTTGACGTTTTCCCCTACAAGACGATATGACCGGGTCGTACGGCTAGATCCCACCATACGGCAGGTCGTTAAACCCTCTATGGGTTTTGTTCCATTTTTGTTTAATTAGTTGTTTCCTATTAAAAAAAAATATTACCGGCGTGGGATGGGTCGGTAACTACTGGACAGGCGGACCGTATGGTCCAATCCTACCTGTATCGATTATTTGGAGATTTTGTACCGACTTTGGTCGGTGCGAATTTTGGAAGTATATCGGATACGGGCATGCCGTACGGGCGATGCCTGTACCACTGGTCGTTACCGCCTCAAATTGTTCTTTTTTCTATCGATTCTTTCCTAAATTTTTGGGATTATTTTCTTGGTCGCACCTTTTACTTCTGGTATGAGTTTTTCCCAGTTTCTAACCTTGATAAGCCTTACCAAGGGTCTTCTTCCTTTTTATATCAACAGATCCAATCTCCTTGATACGCTACCCAGTTCCAGGCAAAGGAAAGCCTTTAGATCTCATGGCTCCTTCGTGGGATAGTTTCCAGACATCCTCCATTGAATGAAGCTGATGATCATGAAGCACAAAGCCTTAGCCTGAAGAACAAGGGGTCTCCTATGACTTTGATGATGAGGAGTTCAAGACCTTCATGGAGAAAACGACGAGAGGATAGAGGCAACCAGACTACCTTGCTATGTTGAGGCCCGGAGATGAAGGGGAAGCAAGTTAGTCACATGGGAAGGGTTGCACGGAGTCGCTCAAGTTCATCGCCACCAACTACTCTTCGCCCAAGCATAATAAAGTTAACCGAGTTGATGCAGGAACCTACCAGGAGACCATGGCACACACGTCTACAACAAAGAAGATCACCATGAATGGCCGCATGAGCGTGAAGCCACAACATGATTGGGGTTTTAACCTCATTGATGTACCTGTTGCCTCGCAAATCTCGAAGACCAAGCGATGTCTTCACAAGATAGAGAAGAATAAGAAAGAAGAACTTCTCCATAGTGAAGTTGTGCACAAACGCCTCCTAGATTTGGAGGGTAAGAAGAAACTCAATGGGATGCTTGGTAAGGTCTCTAATGAAATGTACTTCATGCGTTCTGACCTACAGAAGTGCCTCCACCACATATCTGCTCTGGAGGAAACAAATAAAAAGCTTCGTGCGACCGTCTCCAACACCGTGCCTTCACCCTGAAGAACGTTATGGTATTGAATAATGGCGAGTGATTATTTGATCCCACCGGCTTGATTCCAAGCTTGGGGAGAACTATAACACCTTGTAATCCATTTTCTAGCTTTATCATGTTTACTTTCCTGTATGCTTGTAAGGTTCTTAATTCTAGAATTTGCATTAGTTACATTATCATCTTCCTTTGATCTAAGGAAAGATTTATATCTGGTGAGATTTTGAGACTTTATGATATTTCAAGACATTTTGATATATAATTATTGTATTAAATGTATGAATTAGGATGAGTGATATGATATGTGTATCGTTGTTATGATTTTAGGGTCTTCCATACCAACGCAGTATTGATAAGTTATGAGAAGGAAATAAAGCATGTTATATTCATTCGTTTGAACCAACAAGAGCCATAAAGAGTTTTAGCAAGATCCAATTATATTGTTAAGAAATAAAGAAAAAGGCTTTGCTATCAAATAATTTTAATATAAGGAAAAGTGTGAGTTGGCAAAAGGTACTCAAGCAATAATCATGAATTATTCATTACTCAATCAAGTTCTCCTCTAATTGAACTTGAGGATTTTATAATATGCCTAATCTTCAAACTTTTTATAAACTATTTATACAAAAGGTGTGGAAGACTCTAGGTCATGCTATGTGTGAGAGTATGATATAAATCATGATGCAGTTATGTATCTAATATTGTAATTATGCTTCAAATTACCTCATTTATCATAACAACTCGTTCCTCATGAACATGATGACCTTGTCCATAAGCCACCATCTTGCTCGAGAACGACCAAGAGTCTAGCTTGGGGAAGTTGATGAGTCCCTTTTTGAAGCATATTTACCTTATGTTTTGCACAAGTAGAATAGGATTTTTGGTATTTTACTTTGCTTGCGCACACCTTTTTGTCCACGTTCCAACAGGATCCCGAATAATTTAGTCTTGTGTGAATATATCAATTGGGAATATCATGTTATGCAGTAATATAATATTTCTAAGTGATAAATGTCATTTAAATGATTTGTCCATGCACATGTGACAAGTGAGGATGCAAGGAAATGCTATAGGGGGTTTAAACACCATCGGTACGGGTGGAGCTTGCCCATACCGTCCACCCGTACCACCTATCAGCTCGTCGCCTCGTAAAATGCTCTTGCCTCGCAAAGACGGATCACATATCCGACATTCACAAAAACTGCTAGCCTCGAAACACCACACTAGAGAGGGATGTGGAGGAGGAACTAGGAGAAGGGAGAATGCTTGCTGCTTTGCGGATCATCGGATGACATCACATCATCCCCTTCATCACAAATCGCTACATGTCCATCACCATTACAATTCCCCTCTTTACACATTAGATCTTGTTGTAATTCCAAATACAATTGTGATTTGCATTAGATCTATCTTTATACTTTTAAGCATCCATATGAATATGATGATATTGTCTATTGCTTTCATGTGTGAGAAGTTCCCTTTGTTCTTGGGGAGATGGAGAAACCCTATCTTTATTATGAAATGAAATAAATATGATCTATTACTTTTGTCCATGATCCATTGATCTATGGTATTGTGTTTCATCTCTCTCTTTAGATGGTATGTGAAGTCGGCCACATATCATTTGCCTCCGGGACTAAAGAAAGGGAGATACCCTTTTGGACGTGTATGGGAGATGTCCAGTGCAAAGTGGTGACAGTAGGTATTGGCTTATAACCTACACGGTCAAAAGGGGAATTAAGAGGGACTCGCTAAGCTTATTATGATATCCATGGGTAAACCATTAATTGTGGTGGCATGTATGAGTTATTGCTCTTAGGTATTGCAGTGGTTATATAGAGATGACCTCAATACCTGATTCAAGAAGCGACTGCTCACGAGTCTTGTAGTGAACATTTTATTATTGAGCTCTCTCCACACATGTCATGACATAACAAATAGATTAGCCTAATCACAAATAATTACCATATGCTAGTGGTGTATCATACATCCCTGAGAACGCTTTGGCCTTATTGAGTTCCAACACCGTTTTCAATACTTTCACTCCTTATTTACTTTTCTTGCTTTTATTTATTTCTTGCACTTTCACAAAACCCTTCAAACACCCTTTACTTGAAATCAAAGGCAGCTTACAAGTATCCTTGTATAGATAGTAATGAGGGGCATAAAGACCTTACCAAAATAGCTCTTTGTGGGTTCGATACTCTTATTTTGGAACTATCTACAATCGATATGTGCTCTTGCAGTCATCGATAACTCGTTTTTTCCGGTTGGTCTCTCCACTTGAAAAAAATCCTTCATGTTCCGCACATTAGCAAGCATATTCTCTCAGTTTATTGTCTTGTGTGTGACAACGATGTTTCTGTCGAATTTCATCGTCTATATTTCCTTATTAAGGACAAGGCCACGAGGAGGGCTCTTCTTCATGGTAGAAGTCACGTAGATCTCTACACCCATACCATCTAGTCGCGTGTCATTGATGGCTGCGAAATATAACCATCTACGTCCATATTTAAACTGGATATTATCATATTTTTGATGAAATATCTCTCTAAACCCTTTCACTAATGCCTAATGATCAAAGGGGTATGCAATCCTTTCTTTCTATTTTTCCCTGCGTAGATAATGCCGTTTGATGATGGGAATCACAACATTAAAGTCAAAGATACAAGATTTCCAACAACCTGAAGAAACCAAGGGTCGTGAAGTGGAGACAGCCACTTTAACGACCAACTATATGGCGGGAATAAAATTCTGGCCATATAGTTCCGGTCGTATAGTTGCCATCGACACCGCTAGATCAAATAGAACAACTTTCATGAAGGGACCCCTATATAAAGAGTCTTCAGGCGATGAGAAACGAGAGATCCAGATAGCTAGCAGCCCCCAAAAACCTGCATCCACCATACCAAAGAGCCGCCGGAGGAATAGACTTAGATCTAATCTCCAAACCCTTCTCCACCACCATAGCTATATTCCACCACTTGTAATAGTAGATCTTATCTTTGATTGGCAGCATTGTAAGACTATTTGATATCAATCTCATGGTTTCCATTGCAATGTTTATGATTGTTGATTTCATCTCTATGCGTGAGTAATTCTCCTTGGGCTAAGGGTTGATGGCTTAGTGTTGATGTAGAGCTCGTTGGGAACCCCAAGAGGAAGGTATGATGAGCACAGTAGCAAGTTTCCCTCAGTTATGAAACCAAGGTTTAATCGAACCAGTAGGAGCAAGGAAACACCCCAAAGGTGTTGCTAGCTGAGCCTTGGCAGGGCGCACTACCGGTGCTAGTAGCAACGTGGAGACCTGCACAACACAACCACAGAACTTTGTCCCCAACTTGCGATGAGGTTTTCAATCTCACCGTGTTTTGCTGAAAACAAAGGATTAAACATATTGAATGGAAGGAAGTAATAGTTTGCAGAGAGTAAACACAAAGCAGTAAAAAGTTTATAGATTGTATGTAAAAGTAAAGGACCGGGATCCATAGTTTACTAGAGGTGGCTCTCTTTAAGATAGATAACATGCTGGGTGAACAAATTACAGCGGGGCAATTGACAAACATCGAGAAAGCAATCCATGCATATACTAATCATCTTGACTCCTTTGAGACTTGATTGGGCATTACAACATTATACATAGATCGCCATCCAACTGAATCTATGACTAATAATCCACCTTCAGGTTATCATCCGAACCCCCTCCAGTATTAAGTTGCAAGCAACAGATTATTGCTTTACGAATTGCGTGTAAAGTAAACAATACGATTGTTCTATGAACAAAGGATTGTTGTTTTCTCCCTAGTAGGAACAACACATCTAGTACCTTAGAGATTTCTGTCACTTCCCTAGATTACTAGAGGCATGAACCCACTATCGAGCATAAATACTAACTCTTGGAGTTGCTAGCATCAACTTGGCCAAGATAGCTACTAACAACGGAAAGCATGCAAGATCACAAATAACAAAGACATGATAGAATCAATAATCAATCTGAAATAGCATCTCAATATCCATCGGATCCCCGCAAACACAACATGCAGAATTACAAATAGATGATCTTGATCATGAACGGAGCTCACAAGATCTAGACATGAAAGCACAAAGGAGGAGAACCAGCCATCTAGCTACTACATGGATCCGTAGTCCAAGGATGAACTACACACGCATCACACCGGAGGCTTGCATGGTGATGAAGAAGGCCTCCAGGGTGAATTACCCTCTCTAGTAGGGTGCCGGGAAGAGCTTCAGATCCCTCCCGATCTAGGGACAGAGACGACAGCGGCTATAGACTCTTTCGTGGATTTTTGATCGGGTACTTAGGGTTTTCGTCCCGAGGGCATCTTATAGGCGGAAGGAGAGGCCGAGGGGGTGCTAGGGTCGGCCAGTTCACCCCCTGGCGCGGGTCAGGCCTAGCCGCGTGGCCAGGTGGTGTGGCCGACCCCCAACCCTTCTCAGTGTCGTATTCTGGCATCTGATGACTTCCGGAAAAATAGGCACTTTAGCTTTTGTCCCGTCCAATTCCGAGAATATTCATTTTCTGACTTTCCTGGAAACAAAAATAGCAGAAAATAGGCAGTTGGCCCTGTGGCTCTTGTTAATAGGTTAGTCCAAGAAATCATATGAAAAGTACTCCAGAGTGTGGGCAAAACACAAGAAAGTGGATAAAACCAAGCATAGAACATCAAAAATTAGAGATACATTTGCAATGTATCAACATCCCCAAGCTTAACTCCTGCTCGTCCTCGAGTAGGTAAGTGATAAAAAGAAAGAATAATTTTTGAGGTGACATGCACCATCAAAGACTTGATCAAAGTATTTGTAAAACATTCAAAGCTAGGATCATAGTACTTCAATCATAACATGAAAGACAAGATTCTAGCAATAAGACAAAGAAACTATGATGCAACATGAAAAGACACAAACAAAAGATTCATGAATAACAATGCTTTGCAAGACGTTTGTTTGTTTCACATAAAGAAAACATAGCATAATAGTATTCAGCTTGTCCCTCATAGAGTAGCAAATATAAATGCATAGGACACCTTCAAAGTTCATAAGAGTGACTAGATACAAATAGTTTAAAACAAGCAATATCAAGTTATGCATCAATCAACTAGTCTTGGGACAATGCACATAGAACTAAGAATGGCCACGATGCTCTCAAAGTAGGTGCATAAAGGTAGAAGGTGGAGACTCAATATATACTGGTGGAAGAAAGGCCTTTATAAAAGGAAGTAGGGATTCAAGTCTCATAAAGAGCTTCCAAAAATATGGTACTTATAGCTTTCAGCTCTTATTGCCCCTATCATAAGCACCTTGAAGGTGATTAAGGTTAAAGTGACACAACTAAGAGGATATGCTTGACAAGTTATAAACTAAAATCTCATGCCCCTTACTTACGAAGACCGATCCTCCTGCTACTCAACTTTAGTCACAAGTAAGCTCTTGTCATTGTAAGTACATGTGTATCATAAAGAACCGCCAACGGGGTACCCCTTGCACATGATACAAGAGCTATCCCATAATCAAAATGACAAGGCAAGCAGACAATGAGCATCTCAACGATCTTTTTATTTGCTATTTGCATAGGTTTTTTTAGGATGCTTCATAGAGTGCTCATTATGGTGATGCTGCAAGTTTCCACCATGATTAGGCATGGCTTAGACTAGCGGCCCAGGCGTTTCTCTGACACACATACAAACTCCATGATCTTTCAAGTTCCACTTTTATTTCACACCGCCGGGATTCGTAAGCAAAAGAACATGATATCAATGGGGTACCAAGTACAAGTGCAATTTTGAAAGCATTCCCCATGATACATGGTTATGCCAATTTCAACTTATAAAGCGCAAGCATATACGCAACAAAGAAGGACCCAATGGTTCAAGTTTATTAGATGCAAAAAAGTAAAGTGTGCCATCAAGTTCGTGAGAGCTTTAATCACTAGTTTTCTCATAACAAGTTTAATTTGGAAGGTAACCAAAAGCATGAATATACTTGGAATTTCATAAGCTGGTAGGTAGGTATGGTGGACTCTTTGGAATAACTTGGTTTAAGGAGTTGGATGCATGAGTGGAACTCATACTTGGTTGTGGAGGCTAGCAAAAGACTGGGAGCGACAAACTAAGAGAGCAATAATGGCCATAATCATGCAAAGCAACAAAACATCATTGATCAAAGCATAAAGTGATACTACAAGTTGAAAACTAAAGGATCATAAAGGCTATGGTGACTTGAGATAGTCATAACATAGTATGAGAATGTGCCAAGTCAACCCAAATAAAGCATCAAAGGAGAATACCACTATACTATGCTTTAATATGCTAAAACAACGCATGATTCATCCAAGGCACATTAAGAAATCTCAATTGTTTATAACAAGTCATGCTACATCAAATAATACTAAGCATAAAGCCAAAACAATATCAAGCATGGCATGACAAAGCATAGGCCACAGTTAAAAACAAGCTCTTTTTTACCACATAACCATGAACTTTCCTACTCTTTTCCAAACCAAACCAAACTATTTGCAAACCAATGTATGAAAGAGGGGGTCCAACCAATTTATTCAGCAAACTAAGCAAACCAAGCAAACAAAAAACCAAAACGAAAACGAAAAAGAAGACGCTCCAAGAACAACACAACTATGCATCAAACAAAAAAAATGAAGCGTTTGGAAGACACCTGGGATTTTTATTGATGAAGAAGGGGATGCCTTAGGCATCCCCAATCTTTGACGCTTGTACTTCTTTTATATTTCTTGGGGTGACACGTGTGGCATCCCCAAGCTTGAGCTTTAGTCCATCCTTCATCTTTATACAAAACTTCACACAATCTTTATTAGCAACATTACTGCACTCAAGATAAATAAGTCTTAAGGTTCAGTTCTAACACCAATAAACTTCCATTAGAACACTAGCTACTGTAGCACTTCCCTCAAAAATCTCAATTCCCCAAAAGAACTCAAAAAGGAACCAACAAGAAGCAAATGCAGAAAATGGCAGAAATCTGTCAAAACAGACCAGCAGGTAAATACGAATTTTTTAGAAGACCTTGTGTTGCTCAAATCAAAAAGTGTTTAACTAGGGAAAGTCAGATAATAACCTGGGGCATAAGCACACAAATTCACGCCTCACAAAGACGTTAAGAGATTTTACACGAATTTTTACGGTGAAGCAGAAAAATCTGTTTCGGGACAGCAACTTTCCCAATCATTACTTCTCTCTCATTAGAGGTTAATCTTGGCACAAAAATCAAATAAAAAGGATAAGGAGCGGTTATTACTGAAGTAATAACTTCCAAGACTCATCTAAAACTTTTGGGTTATCTCCTAATAAGTACTTTTCTTTAACGCCTTTAAGTTAGGCATAAGAAGCAAGAAAAAGAATCAAGTGTTCTCAAATGAAGAAGCATTAAGACCAAATTTTGTTTTCATAGGAGAAGCAAAAGAAATATTCTCTCTCTTCTTAGGGAAGTGTTCTATACCTTTCTTGAGTGGGAGTTGATATTTAATGGTGCCTTCTTTCATATCAATAATGGCACCAACAGTTCTAAGAAAAGGTATTCCCAAAGTAATAGGACAAGAAGCATTGCATTCAACATCCAAAACATAGAAATCAACGGGGACATATGCATTCTTAACCATAATAAGAACATCATTAATACTCCCCATGAGTTTATTTTTAGCATTATCATCAAGTGGGACATTCAAATAACAATCTTCAAGTGGAGGCAAATCAAGCATATCATAAATCCTTCTAGGCATAATAGAAACACTACTATCAAGATCACATAAAGCTTTAAAATCAAAGTCATTCACTTTTATATTAATGATGGGTTCCCAACCATCTTCTTGTTTAATAGGAATAGAAGGTTTATGTTTCATCTTTTCTTCTTTAATCTTTATGAGAGCATCAGTAATATGTTTTGTAAAGGCCATGTTCATAGCACTAGCATTAGGACTTTTAGCAAGCTTTTGTAGGAACTTACTAACTTCAGAGATATTGGAACCATCAAGATCAAAATCAAATTTATCATCTAGAGTAGTAGAACTATTACTAGCCTCAACACTAGTGGTGGTGATAGTAGAAACACTAATGTTTCTAGCAATTTCATCTTCTCTTTCCCACTTAGCATGTAATTCAGCTAATAGTCTAACATTTTCATCAATTCTTACTTGTATAGCATTAGTAGCTGCAAAGGGATTCTCATTACTTTCAGGTTTAGCAGCCATTTTATTCAAAGAAGATTGAGCTTTAGCCAAAGATGCTATATTTCTTTCAGCATTAGAGAGTTTTTCCTCAATAGTTTTATTGAAAGCAGTTTGCTTACTAATAAAGTCTTTAAGAATAAGTTCAAGTTTAGAGGGAGCACTCCTATTATTGTTGTAGGAACTTCCATAAACATTACCATTCTTGGGAGGATAAGGCTTATAATTGTTGTTACGAAATTTTTTCCTATAAGCATTATTGCCAAATTTTTTATTTCTTATGAAGTTCACATCAACTTGCTCTTCTTGAGCAACCAAAGAGGCTAAAGGAACATTATTTGGATCAATATGGGCTTTCCCATTAACAAGCATAGACATAATAATATCAATCTTATCACTCAAGGAGGAGGTTTCCTCAACAGAATTTACCTCCCTACCTTGTGGAGCTCTCTCAGTATGCCATTCAGAATAATTAACCATCATATTGTCCAGAAGTTTTGTTGCAGCACCCAAAGTGATGGTCATAAAGGTACCTCCAGCAGCAGAATCCAATAGGTTCCTTGAAGAATAGTTCAATCCTGCATAAAAAGTTTGGATGATCATCCAAGCAGTCAGTCCATGAGTGGGACAATTCTTTACGAAAGATTTCATTCTTTCCCAAGCTTGAGCAACATGCTCATTATTAGATTGTTTAAACTTCATTATTTCACTTCTCATAGATATAATCTTAGCAGGAGGATAGTATTTTCCAATGAAAGCATCTTTGCACTTAGTACAAGAATCAATACTATTCCTAGTTAAGGAATTCAACCATTCTTTAGCTTTTCCTCTCAAAGAGAAAGGAAACAATTTTAGCTTAATAATATCTCCATCTACATCCCTATGCTTTTGCATCTCACAAAGTTCAACAAAGTTATTTAGATGGGCAGCAGCATCTTCATTACTAATACCAGAAAATTGTTCTCTCATAACAAGATTGAGTAAAGTAGGTTTTATCTTAAAGAAAGTATCTTCAGGCACAGGTGGAGCAATAGGTGTGCTCATAAAATCATTGTTGTTGGTGCTAGTGAAGTCACACAACTTAGTGTTTTCAAGAGTAGTCATTTTTTGTTTTTTTAAATAAGAAAGCAAACTTGTAAAACTAATTTTGTGTGTGTTTTTGATAAAGAAACAAGCAAAAAAAGCAAAAAGGAAACTAAGCAAAACAAAAATAACAAAGTAAAGAGATTGGTTATGAGGGACTCCCCTTGTGAAGATGTCCTTGACTCCCCGGCAACGGCGCCAGAAAAATGATGGCGCGTGGTTGACGTGGGAGCTTCTTCTTCTTCAATCCCCGGAAACAGCGCCAGAAAAATGCTTGATGGCTCAGTGTTGATGTAGAGCTCATTGGGAACCCCAAGAGGAAGGTATGATGAGCACGGCAGCAAGTTTCCCTCAGTTATGAAACCAAGGTTTAATCGAACCAGTAGAAGCAAGGAAACACCCCAAAGGTGTTGTTAGCTGAGCCTTCGTAGGGCGCACTACCGATGCTAGTAGCAACGTGGAGACCTGCACAACACAACCACAGAACTTTGTCCCCAACTTGCGATGAGGTTGTCAATCACACCGTGTTTTCTAAAAACAAAGGATTAAGCGTATCGAATGGAATGAAGTAATAGTTTACAGAAACTAAACACAAAGAAGTAAACAGTTTATAGATTGTATGTAAAAGTAAAGGACCGGGATCCATAGTTCACTAGAGGTGGCTCTCCTTAAGATAGATAACATGCTGGGTGAACAAATTACAGCAGGGCAATTGACAAACATCGAGAAAGCAAGACATGCATATACTAATCATCTTAACTCCTCTGAGACTTGATTGGGCATTACAACATTATACATAGACCGCCATCCAACTGCATCTATGACTAATAATCCGCCTTCAGGTTATCATCCGAACCCCCTCCAGTATTAAGTTGCAAGCAACAGATTATTGCTTTACGAGTTGCGTGTAAAGTAAACAATACGATTGTTCTATGAACAAAGGATTGTTGTTTTCTCCCTAGTAGTAACAGCACATCTAGTACCTTAGGGATTTCTGTCACTTCCGTAGATTACCAGAGGCATGACCCACTATCGAGCATAAATACTAACTCTTGGAGTTGCTAGCATCTACTTGGCCAAGATAGCTACTAACAACGGAAATCATGCAAGATCACAAATAACAAAGACATGATAGAATCAATAATCAATCTGAAATAGCATCTCAATATCCATCGGATCCCCGCAAACACAACATGCAGAATTACAAATAGATGATCTTGATCATGAACGGAGCTCACAAGATCTAGACATGAAAGCACAAAGGAGGACCACCAGCCATCTAGCTACTACATGGATCCGTAGTCCAAGGATGAACTACTCACGCATCACATCGAAGGCTTGCATGGTGATGAAGAAGGCCTCCAGGGTGAATTCCCCTCTCCGGCAGGGTGCCGGGAAGAGCTTCAGATCCCTCCCGATCTAGGGACAGAGACGACGGCGGCTACAGACTCTTTCGTGGATTTTTGATCGGGTACTTAGGGTTTTCGTCCCGAGGGCATCTTATAGGCGGAAGGAGAGGCCGAGGGGGTGTTGGGGTCGGCCAGACCACCCCCTGGCGTGTGTCAGGCCTGGCCGCGCGGCTAGGTGGTGTGGCCGGCCCCCAGCCCTTCTCCGTCTTGTATTCTGGCATCTGATGATTTCCGGAAAAATAGGCACTTTGGCTTTTGTCCCGTCCAATTCCGAGAATATTCATTTTCTGACTTTCTGGAACCAAAACAGCAGAAACCAGGCAACTGGCAATGTGGCTCTTGTTAATAGGTTAGTCCAAGAAATCATATTAAAAGTACTCCAGAATGTGGGCAAAACACAAGAAAGTGGATAAAACTAAGCATGGAACATCAAAAAATTTTAGATACATTTACAATGTATCAAGGGCTTCGGCCTAGCCATGTAGCTTTTGTGCATGTTATTTATCATAGATGGGATCATGTATTAGTTTATATGACATGATGATTATTTTATCCTCTCTTGCCTCAATCTAAGGACTTGTCAGGTACCCCAAGACCCCGAGGATTGAGCCAGGTATAGGGAGTATGAGTAATGACTAATATGCAGGTTGGGAACCCCAGTTACAGAAGGGGTAGTACGGCTGTATGTGAGGGATTTACTTGGGATTAACGGTGACGTCACTGTACATATCATTAGTTCTCTTTCTTCTATGCATGAGACTAGTAGGTTATTGTTATAAGCGGTTGCGGGGGCAATAGCAACTCTGGATGCACTTCCCACATATAATTATCTTGCTCTAACAATTACATGCATACTTTATTATTATCTTTTATTCCCATAAGATGTTTTGCACAACTACAGGTAAAACCAAAAGCCCTAGGCCCTCTCTCTCCATCATCGACAACAACAAAAGACAGCAAACTCTTGGTCCGGTAAAACACAAAAAGAACTCTAAAACCCCCGAAGGTCCATTAAAGTAACTTCACTATGCTTTCTACTTCCCGAGGATTCGATAACCTAGGTCTACTAGGGAAAAAGAGCTAAACTACATCCGTAATCTAGACCGAAGGTATCAGCCCTTTTTCTGGCATCGTTGATGGGGAAGTAATAGCTACCCTAGTGAGGTTAGTAGGAACCTTGCTAGTTTTAATTCTTTTTTTATTAGTTTGCTTTCAGTCTTTATTTGAAAAAACAAAAAGTTTAGTTAGTCTTTAAATTCTTGTTTTTACTATCATAAGTCTTTGTTTAAGAAAACCCAAAATCATAGGAAATATGGCTGAAAAGAAGCTTGGGGAGTTTGCAACTCCAAACAATGATTATTTGTGTACTCCTATTACCCAGCCAGCAATTACGCTGATGATTATGAAATTAAGCCCCATTATTTAAGTTTGGTTCAATAGAATCAATTTGGAGGCTCTGTTGTTGAGGACGCAGGTATGCACTTGAACACTTTCACTGAAATATGTGATATGATGCGCATAAAGGATGTTGACCCTAATGCGGTCAAATTGCGCTTATTTCCTTTCTCTCTTAGAGGAAGAGCACAAGAATGGTTGCTATCTTTGCCTAGAAATACTATTACATCATGGGTGGAGTGTACTTCTTTATTTATGACTAAATTTTTCCCACCTGCAAAGACTATGCAACTAAGATCTAATATTATTGGTTTTAGACAGGAAGAGCGTGATCCACCTGCGCTTGCATGGGAGAGGATGAAAGAATGCATGAGAAATTGTCCCAGTCATGGGACGGAAGATTGTTTAATTCTCCATTTATTTTATAATGCTCTTAACCCTGTGTCTAAGTCTATGTTTGATACTACAGCTGGAGAAACATTTATGGGCAAACATATTACTGAAGCAAAGCAGCTGCTAGACAATATGCAAGACAACCATGCCCAGTGGCATGTGGATAGCTCAAACACAAAGAAGGTGAACTCCGTCTCACCACAAGAAAATGAAGAACTCAATGCTAAGCTAGATGAGCTCATATTAGCCATAAAAGGTAAGGAAAATCAGGTAAGGGTTGTCCCATAATGAAATATTGAAGAAATAGACTTCATAGCTCGTAATGATTATAAACCTGCTTGGAAGAAGAATTATAATCCTAATTTTCAGAAACATTATTCTAGTCTTGCAGGTAACTCTAATAATAATATGGGAACAAGTAATGGTAGTCTCCAAGAAACACTTAAGTCCTTTATAGACTCATAAAATGAGCAAAACAATATCCTTGTTAAAATAATGGAGAACCACGATGCTATACTTGGTAAATTATCTAACAAAGCTGTAAGTTTGAGGAATGATTTGCAGGCCCTCCAAGAAAGAACAAGGATTGTTGAGGCACAGCTAGGTAATATAACTAAGAGTCAAACTCTCATTCTAGCTAAATTTGCAGGTAATGCTGAGCCCAATCCTGCTGAAGACCTCAAGATGATAAGAATCCAAAGGGAGGAGCCTCAAGAACTTGACTATAGTAATGCTCCTTCACCAAATTACATCGTTGAAGATCTTGTAAAAAGGATCAATATCAAGATTCTGGTAAGTGAAGGAAATGAGGAAGCTATGTATCAACACTTCGTTAATCAGGTAGCAATAAAGGTACGTGAACTTGAGGAAGAATATAAGAAAATTTCTGAAAAATTACCTGTGAAGCTTGATGGTATTTTTGAGCCTACTATTAAGATTAAGGTTGGGACCAATGATATAGCTGCAATTTGTGATCTAGGTGCAAGCGTTTCAACAATTCCAAAAAGTCTTTTTAATAAGTTAAATTTTGGCCCCTTTGAAATCATTGAGTTAAAATTACATCTAGCAGATTCTACTTACAAACAAGCTATAGGGATTAAAGAAAATACTTTAGTATACATTAAAGGTTGTCCTACTCTTATTGATTTTGTTATTGTTGGCATGCCTGAAGATGCTACTGCTCCTATTATATAAGGCCGTCCATTTTTAAGAACTATTAAGGCTTTGATTAATCTACATGAAGGGAACGTGAAACTTCAATTGCCTTCGCGGGATCCTTTTGTTATTCATTTTCCCAGGAAGAAGAAAGCCCTGCATGATGAAAAGGAGGCCATCACTTTGAAGGCCAACTATTTTGGAGTGGGTTCCACTCATCTGGCCTAAGTGAGCGACATCGAGGTCAAGCTATTGACCATAAAAGAGCGCTTCATGAGAGGCAACCCATGTGAAATAAAGGTTTGAGTAAAGTTTTTAAGTTATAGTTTAAGTTTTATGTTTAATAAAGAGTGCTAGAAAGATCCAATTGAGGAGAAGAAGTTCGGTAGTACTAAAAATCCTTCTTTATACATGCTGATGTTGGTCGACAATTTTTACTATCATTTTTTGTCAAAAACAAGGTATTTCGCTAAGTTTCATGATAAGAAAGAATTCTCGAAGAAATAGAAATTTTTAGATGACTACAGAAGGTTTAATGACCAACTATACGACGGGAATAAAAATTCAGGCCGTATAGTTTAGCCGTATAGATATCTTTGCCATCGACAAATTTCTCTTCAAAGGTACTGAAGGTTTAACGACCGACTATACGGCAGGAATAAAAATTTCAGCCATATAGTTCCGGTCGTATAGATATCGATGCCTTTGTAAAATTTCTTTTCCAGGTACAGAAGGTCTGATGACCAACTGTATGGCAGGAACAAATTGTTCTGGTTGTATAGTTCTGGCCATATAGTTGCACCGCTAGGTGAAAACCCTAAATTTTTTACAGCAGACCAACTATATGGAGGGAACAAATTGTTTCGGCCATATAGTTTGGCTGTATAGTTGCGTCCGACCACAAAATCGCCACGGGAGGTACTTCCAGCCCCAAAACTTAAATCCTTTGTCTTTCTTCTACCTCCAAACTCTCTCAAAACCTTAAGAGATCTTCATCTTTACTCAATTTCGTTCGATTTCCTTGCACACAAGTGATCTACAATATGTTTCTCCTCTGATCCTCCAATTACATTTTACAAATTCATCTTTGATCTATTGTCATTATCAATCTAGGGTGAGACCTACTACGAACTAATTGCCATGATTCTCATTATTATTTTGAGGGGACTCTTTAGTGTGCTGTGATGAGGAATATGTTATGCTTATTATTGTTGGATCAAAAAGATTTATTTTTGTCTTTCCTTATTATTTTAGATGATGAACACAAGGAGCCAAACTCATGCTCGTGTCGACGCTAGTGCTTCTCGGGCTATCGCTCAAGAACGCATGGGGATACAGTTTAGGGATAAGCTCCAATGTGATCGCTTCAATAGGATCAAGAACCAAGAAGTGAAGACAACCAAGTGGGATTGTCCCATTATATTGAATCAACACGGTATTTCTAATGAATTAAATTTACTATGCAATAGGGTTGGCCTGCAAAACTTTGTATACAATGATGTGCCTACTTATTGCCGGTTAACTCTTGAATTTCTAAGTTCTTTGCAAAGCACCGTTAAAGCATGGCATGGAGAGGACATGATTTCTTTCCGACTTATGAACAACAATTATGCTTTATCACTAAATGAATGGTGCGCATGTTTTAATTTTCCAAACAATAATGATAATGACTTACGCACATCCTTTACTGGCTTAGACCATTCCCTGGAACAATATTATAATGGAATGAGTTTCACTTCTAGAGTAAGCAAGGGGAAGAATATTCAACATCCTACAATTCACTATTTGTTCTATGTTATTGCTAACACTTTGCAGGCACGAAATGAGTTCACAAAACTCAATGAGGAGGACATCTTAGTCCTTGCAAAAGCTGCTTTCAACAACATCGACTTGTCACTCAACTTGGGCGCAATTCTTGTGCGCTACCTGGAGTACTAATCCTCCCAAAGCCAAGGACCAATCACAGGTGGAGGTGTCATCACCGTGCTTTCTATTTCCCTAGGCATCGACCTAGGTGAGTTGCAACCAGTGCTAGGTGAGCGACGTGTTGGTTTCTCTACTTTAAAAGCTTGTGGAATGCTCACTAGGATAGGTGGTGTTTATTACATACATATTGCTGGAGCTAGGCGTCTCTACACCGCTCCTTTGCCTAATGGTATCTTATCTATCGAGAAAGGACATTTGGTATATGACTTGCAGGTTGAGCAACACCAACCCGAGGAGGAGATTCTGGATGAGGATGAGGACCAAGAGGAGGAGCAAGAAATTCCTTATCAAGAGGAGAAACCACCAACCCGGTTTGCTACATACCAAGACTTCCAAGAACTTGGAGGAACTATGCAGAGAATGCAAAACCTCACTTTGAACCTCCGAGAAACAACTAGTAATCTATCAACTCAATTTGTGAACTGGAGTTACAACTTTTTCCCGCCACCACAATGCTTTGAAGGGCTTACAAAAGCCTAAGCTTGGGGAAGTTTCCTCATTATCTTTATTTGGCGTTCATTTGCTTTTATTTCGAGGTTATGTTTTTAATTCGAGTTTATAAGCACTCGTGTTGGTTTCCCCAATACTTTATCTTTAGTTTTTTTTTGTTTCAAGATTTTCTAGCCAAGCTTTGCCGCCAATTTTCTATTCTTTAATTCCCTCTTTCAAAAACAACAAAAAGATTTCCCCATTTATCTTTATTTTCCCTCTTCCTTCCTTTCTATTCTCCTTGTGGCTTCCACATATTTGTAGAAGAGTGATTGACTTCGAGTTTCCAAGAAGCAAATCAAAAGGGAAGAGATAAGTGGAATAAGTGGAACCAATCATGAGAAGTATGTCTTAAGACTCCCCACTTTTGAAGTTTGAGAAACCCATGATAGTTAGTAGTAAATGTTAAGATACTATATTGGTGGAGTGAGTTTTTATATGGTAGTAAAATTTTGTTTGCATAGGTATTTAGTTGGGTACGTTTTTTTCCATCTCTTGTAGTTAACCTAGTCTTGCCTAAAAATTTGCTAAACAATTGTAATAAGAAAAAGTCTCACAATTGAAGGCTTGGGTGTTGTAGTGTTTAGTCTTGAAGGCTTATTTCTAGAGACATTCAACACCACAGAAAATAATGATTGACTTGATAGCTCTCTTTAAAAAGGATTTGTTCAATTGAATTAATGTTTAGCGATTTTTGTGAGCATGCCAAAGATTGACCTATGAATCATAAGAATGATATAGCTTTATGCGTGTCAGACTTCATGGGATGCCAACAACTCCGCTAGACTATGAACGATCTTCATGGAGGAAACTCCTAGATTTCGGCTATGAGTTGATTAAACATATGTAGCAGCAATGCTATAATGGGTAAGATTCTTGGCAATCTTGGGTAGCTATGTTCATGATGGAATCACTCCTTTGGCTAAAATGAGTAATCATTATGCAAAAGGAACAAAAACCTTGGTGATGCCACGAGTGTCCATTACAGCCTGATAAACTAATTAAAAAATTTGGCATGCTCTCAATTACTTAAGAGAAATTCTCGGAGGACAATGAATAGAAAGGTAGTGCTTGAAAAGTCTTGACTTATTGATGTGGGAGAATTGAGATAATCTAGTGTATATGTATTTCATGACAAACTCTCACACTCTCAATTTTACATGATTATACTTTATTGTTCAAAGGAAACCCTATGAGTTGATTACATGACATGGAATAAAGTTTACTCATTTGAAGCATCCATGTTAACAATAATTTTGCTGCGCTATATGGATGCATAAAAACCCGTATGATATGCTTGTCATTACTCTATCTATGTTGAAGTGTTTCAGATTTATAAAGTGGAGGAAACATGATACTACCAATCATGAGTAAGATCATCATATCATTATTTCAGTTTAAATGCTGAGTTCCTTTTTGATTTTGGTTTTCTTGCTCGAGGACGATCAAGTTTAAGCTTGGGGAGGTTGATGGCTGTGAAATATAACCATCTACGTCCACATTTAAACTGGGTATTATTAATATTTTTGATGAAATATCTCTCCAAACCCTGCCATTAATGCCTAATGATCAAAGGGGTATGCAATCCTTTCTTTCTATTTTTCCCTGCACATATAATGACGTTTGATGATGGGAATCACAACATTAAAGTCAAATATACGAGATTTCCAACAACCGAAGAAACCAGGGGTCGTGAAGTGGAGACAGACGCTTTAACGACCAACTATACGGCGGGAATAAAATTCTGGCCGTATAGTTCTGGTAATATAGTTGCCATCGACACTGCTAAGTCAAATAGAACAACTTTCAAGAAGGGACCCCTATATAAAGAGGCTTCGGGCGACGAGAAACGAGAGAGCCAGATCACCAGCAGCGTCCAAAACCTGCATCCACCATACCGAAGAGCCGCTATAGGAATAGACTTAGATCTAATCTCCAAACCCTTCTCCACCACCATAGCCATATTCCACCACTTGTAATAGTAGATCTCATCTTCGACTGGCGACATTGTAAGACTATTTGATATCAATCTCATGATTTCCATTGCAATGTTTATGATTGTTGATTTCATCTCTATGTGTGAGTAATTCTCCTTGGGCTAAGGGCTTCGGCCTAGCCATGTAGCTTTTGTGCATGTTATTTATCATAGATGGGATCATGTATTAGTTTGTATGACATGATGATTATTGTATCATCTCTTGCCTCAATCCAAGGACTTGTCAGGTACCCAAGACCCCGAGGATTGAGCCAGGTATAAGGAGTATGAGTAATGACTAATCTGCAGGTTGGGAACCCTAGTGACAGAAGGGGTAGTACGACTGTATGTGAGGGATTTACTGTGGATTAACGATGATGTCACTATGCATATCATTAGTTCTCTTTCTTCTATTGATGAGACCAGTAGGTTATTGCTATAAGCGGTTGTGGAGGCAATAGCAATTATGGATGCACTGCCCACATATAATTATCTTGATCTAACAATTTCATGCATACTTTATTATTATCTTTTATTCCCATCAGATGTTTTGCACAGCTACAGGTGAAACCAAAATCCCTAGGCCCTCTCTCTCCATCATCGAGTTGTGGCACTAGCGCTTTTATTTGTGAACCCTTTTATTTAATCCTAACAAATAAAATAAGCTCTTTCGATTAGATACCTTTTTTATTGTTTAGTTAAATGGGTATTTGCTTCTACAATTCCAATTATATCAATACTTTATTTTATTTACTCCTATTTATTACTGTTGGAATTAGCTATTTATTGGAAACAACAAAAGATAGCAAACTCTTGGGCCGATAAAACACAAAAAGAATTCTAAAACTCCTGAAGGTCCGTTAAAGTAACTTCACTATGTTTTATGCTTCTAGAGGATTCGATAACCTAGTTCTACTAGGGAAAAAGAGCTATACTACATCCGTAATACGGATCGAAGGTATCAGTCATCCTCGTCACCATGTCAGGCGTCATCTAGTGTCAAAACCACGTCCTCCCAGTGGCATCATTATCTCGACCGTCCCACAAATAATGTTGTTCAAACCATTGTTAGGAAAAATGATTTAGTGTGTTCTTCCAATATTCAGACTTATGCTTGTGATGCTTGTCAACATGCTAAGAGTCGACAACTACCTTATAATGCTTCTCATCGTGTTTCTACCATGCCTTTTTATTTAATTCATTCCGATGTTTGGGGGTCCTACATTGCATCCTCAGTCAGGTACAAGTATTATGTTAGTTTTGTGGATGATTACTCTCATTTTACCTTGATTTATCTCCTGAAGCATAAGTCTGGTGTTGAGCATGTCTTTTATGAGTTCCAATCTCATTTTGAGCATCTCTTAAACACTAAAATCAAAGCCATTTATTCAGATTGGGGTGACGAGTATCATAGGTTGCATCGCTACTTTCTATGTACGGTCATCTCTCATCTCGTTTCGTGCCCTCACACCTCACAGCAAAACGGGTCGCCGAACGCAAGCGTCATCACTTGGTAGAACCCAGCCTTGCTCTTATGGCGCACTCTTCTCTCCTATTTAGATTTTGGGATGATGCTTTTCTCATGGTCTGCTATCTCATTAACCGCATGCCTATTTTACAACAGGACACGCCCGTTCATCGGCTTCTCCAGGTCTAACCCAATTATTCCTTCATCCATACCTTTGGTTGTGCATGCTGGACGAGATTGCACAAGTATAATGCACATAAGCTTTCTTTCTGCTCCACCATGTGTGTCTTATTAGGGTACAGTCCGATGCACAAGGGGTACACATTCTTGGGCCGATCCACATGACGTATTTATATCTCCCGTGGTGTCATCTTCGATGAATCTGCGTTTCCCTATGCCACTCCTGGTGCTAAGGTTGATGTTTCCACTCTCGAAGACACGCTTTCATTCCCCTCTGATGAACCGGTTACGAGTACCACCTATGCGTAAATACGACTTATCTTATTTGTCCACTGATGCCCCTATTCTAGGAAGTTCTTCTTCTGTTCTACAGGAATTTCTCGCGGTTTTCACTCTGCAACCCGCTATGATTGACGTCCGTGTTGAGCCAGTAATCAACGTGCATGGGGGCACACATGACCTGAGGCTGCCCGTCTTTGGGTCTACCCCGGCATCGCCTCGTGCATGTGCTCCCCTAGGCCGGCCTGCTCCACCCCGTCCTCTGCGGCTTGCCAGGATGGCCCGGCCAGCCCACTAGACTCGACCGAGTCTGTCGGCTTGCCCCCGCCTGCTACCGCTCAGCTCGCGTCTCCTCTTGTCGAGGGCACATCTGCCTCTCCGGCCGCGGAGCCCTCGGCAGAGCCTAGACACGCTATGGTCACCCGCGTGCGTGATCAGACGCGACGCGAGAAGACATATTATACATTGCTAACGTATCCATAATTTTTGATGTTCCATGCTTGGTTTTATCTACTTTCTTAGTTTTGTCCACACTTTGGAGTACTTTTCATCTGATTTCTTGGACTAACCTATTAACAAGAGCCATAGTGTCAGCTGCCTGTTTCTGCTGTTTTTGGTTCCAGGAAAGTTAGAAAATGAATATTCTCGAAATTGGACGGGACAAAAGCCAAAGTCAGTTTTTCACCGAGGGACACCTGGAGCCAGAATACGAGACGGAGAGGGGCTGGGGCCCAGCCACACCACCTGGCCATGCGGTCAGGCCTGGCCCTTGCTAGGGGGTGGTCTGGCCGCCCCAGGCACCCCCTCAGCCTCTCCTTTTGCCTATATATTGCCTCCGATACAGAAACCCTAAGTTCCTGATCAAAATTCCATGAAAGAGTCTATAGGTGCCATCATCTCCATCCCTAGATCGGGAGGGATCTGAAGCTCTTCCCGGCACCCTGCCGGAGAGGGGAATTCACCCTGGAGGCCTTGTTCATCATCATGCAAGCATCCGGTGTGATGCGTGAGTAGTTCATCTCTGGACTACGGGTCCATGTAGTAGCTAGATGGCTGGTTCTCCTCCTTTGTGCTATCATGTTTAGATCTTGTGAGCTCCGTTCATGATCAAGATCATCTATTTGTAATCCTACATGTTGTATTTGCAGGGATCCGATGGATATTGAGATGCTATTTCAGATTGATTATTGATTCTATCATGTCTTTGTTATTTGTGATCTTGCATGCTTTCCGTTGTTAGTAGCTATCTTGGCCAAGTAGATGCTAGCAACTCTAAGAGTTAGTATTTATGCTCGATAGTGGGTTCATGCCTCTAGTAATCTGGGGAAGTGACAGAAATCTCTAAGGTACTAGATGTGCTGTTGCTATTAGGGAGAAAACAACAATCCTTTGTTCGTAGAACAATCGTATTGTTTACTTTACACGCAATTCGTAATGCAATTATCCGTTGCTTGCAACTTAATACTGGAGGGGGTTCGGATGATAACCTGAAGGTGGATTATTAGTCATAGATGCAGTTGGATGGCGGTATATGTATAATGTTGTAATGTCCAATCGAATCTCAAAGGATTGAAGATGAGTAGTATATGCTTGTATGCTTTCTCGATGTTTATCAATTTCCCCGCTGTAATTTGTTCACCCAACATGTCATCTATCTTAAGGAGAGCCACCGCTAGTGAACTATGGACCCCGGTCCTTTCTTTTACCATCAATCTACAATCAACTGTTTACTACTTTGTGTTTACTTTCTGCAAACTATTACTTTCTTCCACTCGATACGTTTAATCCTTTGTTTTCAGCAAAACCGGTGAGATTGACAACCTCATCGCAAGTTGGGGGCAGAGTTCTGTGGTTGTGTTGTGCAGGTCTCCACGTTGCTGCTGGCACTGGTAGTGTGCCATGCCAAAGTTCAGCTAGCTACAGCTTTGGGATGTTTCCTTGCTCCTACTGGGTTGATAACCTTGGTTTCATAACTAAGAGAAAACTTGCTGCAGTGCTCATCATACCTTCCTCTTGGGGTTCCCCAACGAGCTCGATATATTATGGGCCATCAACGTACACTAACAGTATGGTGCGTTATGATCCTGGGTGTCGCACGTTCTTTGTGACACTGGTGTCCCGTCGCGATGCCCTCGTGACACTGCCTGGCATCCTAGTGCATTATGAGGTTGCTGTTCTTCATCACACCAAGACTTGGGTGCTGGTTACTCGCCCTCCTGGTGTCAACATCGTCTGTAGTAAGTGGGAATTTAAGACTAAGCAATGTCCAAATGGTTATGTTGATAAATACAAGGCACGTATAGTTGCTCACGGATTCACTCAACAACATGGCATCGACTACGGTGACACATTTAGTCCAGTTGTCAAACCAGCCACAGTTCACCTGGTTCTCTCTCTTGCAGTCTCCAGAGGATGGAGTCTTCGGCAGGTGGATGTCAGTAAGGCTTTCCTCCATGGTTTTCTTTCTATGGATGTCTACATGCAGCAATCCCTAGGTGTTGAGGATGATCGTTACCCCTCTCATGCGTGCAAGTTTCAGCGAGCCATCTATGGTCTTAAGAAGTCTCCACACGCTTGGTATGCTTGGCTCAGTTCTTTATTGGCCGAGCTCGGTTTTGTCTCCTCCAAGGCCGACACCTCCCTATTCATACTCTCCTAGAAAGGTATTCACATATATATGCTGGTATATGTTGATGATATTGAGATTTTTAGTTCTACTCCAGAAGCAGTTGATGGTCTGGTTCGCTCTCTATCTACTCATTTTCCTATCAAGGATCTTGGTACACTAGAGTACTTCCTAAGATTAGAAGCGTCCTACAATTCAGGGGGATGACACTCACTCAACGGAAGTATACACTAGATCTGTTGCACTGTGTGAGTATGTAGAATTGTAGAGCTACTTCTACACCGTTGCTCACAGGAGATCGCCTTGCACGTACGTCTGGTACACCACTTGGTATGGATGATTGTTTCTGGTACCGTAGTGTTGTTGGAGGTCTTCAGTATTTGACTCTCACTCACCTAGACATTTCTTTTGCAGTAAATAAGGTTTGCCAGTTTCTCTCACGGCCCACTAATGTTTATTGGGAAGCGCTGAAGCACATTTTGCGATATGTGAAGGGAAAAATGAGTATAGGACTGCAGTTTCGTAATAAGTCTACATCCACCGGTATAAGCATCTTCACTAATGTGGATTGGCAGGCTCTGTTGATGATAGTCGATCCACGAGAGGTTTTGCTGTCTTTTTTTGGACCAAACCTCATCTCTTGGAGTTCCAAGAATGGAGATGAACGAAGCTGCTTTTGTTTACCTATTGTTTTACTCAACAAGTAGTGCGCTAGCTATTGGCTGCTGCTTGCTGCATCAGTGGACGAAATGAGTCTTTTAGAAGAATCTCGACAGGGCCCTAAAAATTGTGCAATACATAGTAAAGATAAAAAATAACTTTTTTAGGTACAAGATTAAAAGGAATCTTGACTGGTCACTACTCCCTCCGTATTCCAATATTTGTCTTTGATGAAGAATTAGTCTAAATATGCAACGATTATTGCTATAAAATGAGCATCATTAGAAAGTGTTTTTCAATACGAATTTAACTAGATCCGGGACAGAACCGGTTTTTAGTGTATCAAACCAAGAATTCCATTAGAAGATAATCACCGCATCAACTAAAGTATGCATGTCTCACGTTCTGCAGCATGCAGCAGCAGTTACAAGTGCCATGCCGGAGGCCTAGCTACCCCCATCATGTAAGTTCCGAAAGGAAGGGAAAAGAAACATGAAGCAAAGGCGACACTTTGCAGTTAGTTAATTAACAGCTAATGCTTCATGAGTACGAAGCACATAGGCAGGTAGCTAGTCTAATCAGCTGCTTTGGGTCACGAGGTGCATCAGAATATATGCTTACTTACAATGCTTTCAGGTTTCACGACAAGTAGGCGGGAAATTAAGAAAAAAACATGCATTAGGATACATAAACTATTGATCAGTAACAAGAAAAAGGATGCTCCTTTGAGGCCTGTTGGATCTTATATGTTTGCTTTTGAGGTTAGTGGTCTCTTCATTAGTGGATAATTTGCGTTATATATCTGTCTTCTCTGGTGCTTTGTACTATTTTCTTTGTTTACTCATAATAAGGTGGGTGTTTATGTATCCACTAGAAAAGACAGAGAACTTTGCATGATAGGTACGATACGGTCGAATTTGCTCTGCGAAGCCAGTTTGTCATTGAGTTTCTTTTTTTAAGCTTACAATTGAGTGTTTTTGTAGAAACAATAGGACACTATTGTGTATTTTCTATTTATTTTTATAGTTCACAAATGTACATGAGGATTGCACAAAAAAGTTTATAATTAAGTTACCGATGTTGAAGCTAGAACCTTTGAACTCAGGCTAGTCTTTATGTGGATGGCTAAGTTGATCACCTCAAGAGATCCAATATGATTTTTTTTGAAAATAAAGGTTGAAAGGGGTATTAAACTTCCTATTAATGAACCATGTTTCCATATTCAAGTACATATTATATCCCCTTTTGAAGGTAATGAAAAGTATCACCTCCTATAGAAGCTTCATATATTGCTTTCTAATAGATTTTGATTATCATAAAAATGTTTTTTTATTATGACATTAAACTGAATCTTATGGAGAACTCTCATAAGATTAAATTTCTTTGTGAAAGTTTAAACTATAGTGTGGATTCTATCAAGATGATTGTTAAGAATTGTACTATGATGAATAACCAAGTTGAGCAGATGATCACTCTTTAAAATAAATTATATGAGAAGCTTCTTGCTAAAAAAGAGAAGTATTTGGAGTTAATACTAGAAGAGGGTCAAGTATTCAGGATCCTGATTATCCTGAAGGACATCCAAAGAGAAAAGATCAAGATGCACTTAAAACTAAGAAAACTTTTGCAGGAACATATCCCAATGAAAGTGAAGTTAATGAGAAGTCTAAAGAACAAGAAAATTATATATCTATTTCTGATGCTAAAACCGAAGGTAACAATAAATAAGATGATGATGAGGAATTATCTCAGTCTAACGAAGAACAACAAGAAAATGAAAATGATGACGTAACTAAATCTATTATCAGAGAGGGTCCTCGGTCTTCAAGAATAAAGGTAAAAATAAGAAACATCCATCAAAATAACAAGGTAAGGAAAGAAACCCATGGGTGCAAAACCCATACCTATCCACATGAGGTAATGAAAACTCAGGATAACGCTAGATTTGATTGGTTTATTGAATTGATAAAAAAATCTTCACAAATCCCTTCAGTTGATGTTATTAAAGTTCCTCCTTACTATAAGTAAATGAAAGCATTGTTACTAATAAAATAAAAATACCTAATGAGGCTATTATAGCTATGCTAGCTTATTATTCATTTAAAAGTAAATTACATGAGAAATGTGGAGACATAGGAATACCTACTATTTCTTATAGGATCAAAGATAATTATGTTAAGTATGCCTTATGTGACTTAGGTGTTGGTGTGAGTGTTATCCATTTTTCTTTATATAAGAAACTTAATTTGAATACGTTAGTTCCCATTGAGGTTTCTCTTCAAATGGATGATAAATCTAATGTTGTCCATATTGGTATATGTGAAGATATTCCTATTTTTATTGCTAATGTACAGATTTCTACATACTTAGTTATATTAGAAATGCTTGAAGATGATAATTTATCTATCATTCTTGAGAGACCTTTTCTAAATACCGCAG
Organism: Avena eriantha; assembly: GCA_910589775.1. Classification (NCBI taxonomy): domain Eukaryota; kingdom Viridiplantae; phylum Streptophyta; class Magnoliopsida; order Poales; family Poaceae; genus Avena; species Avena eriantha. The sequence goes on along the minus strand of OU342745.1, from coordinate 92,857,347 downwards.
GAGCTGTGATTAATTGTACTGAGAGCAAAGTAACATTCAATGTTAAAGGAAATGAACACACCATTTATTTTCCAAAAAATAATTCCCAAGGACTCATGTAGCAAAAATGTTGTGCTAAACCGACTTTGCTGGAGACATCATAGAAAAATATATATGTTATTTTAGCATTTCGAGAACAACAAATTTAACAAAAAAATATAGGCGCAAGAAAATCCTCGCGGTCGTAGAAAAATCCCCAACATAAAAATCCACCGGCCGTTGGTAGCAATGACGATGACTGTCGGTAGCAAAAATCCACTTGTCGTAGGTAGCAACGATGAAGATCGTCGGTAGTAGTACCCTCATACCCTTGCAGCAACGACGTTGGCCGTCAATAGCAAATTCGCCAGCAAGTGGGCAGCACTGTCGCTGCTGTTGACGAGGTATAAGAGAAAGGGAACTGGAGCGTGTGGTGGGAAGGAGAAGGGGCAATAATGGTGGAGAGGAGCACTGGGCCATTTTGGGGCAAGAGTACGAGGGACACTCTAGGGAAGGAGCGGGGGGGGGGGGGGGGAGCACATGAGACGTGTCCCCGGAGTAGGGTGTCATAGATCCGGTGAGGCAAGTTGGGCGAGGTTACCACGTCGAGTGGATACAAGATCCAGTGATGGGCACCAACAAGGTCTATTCCGGTGAGCGGGGGCTGGGCCACCCGACGGGATAGGGTAGCCATAGCTCTTTAGCAAAAAGGCGCGCATGAGAAATGAGAGATGGAGGAAGAAGAAAACAGGGGAGATATATAGTGATACCATAATTTATGTGATACCATGATATCACTTCTCAAAATTAAAATCATAAGTAAAAAAATTGAAACAATTTTTTGGGTGTTCAAAAGAAGCTTTTCAGAACCAAATTCGAAATACACACATAGAAAGACAAATTGATGTGTGAATAATGTCATTTTGTGTTTTTGTGTTTTTTATGACACTAAGCATGTTGTCCTTTTTGTTTCTATGCGTGTTTTTTGAATTTTGTTATGAAAATGCTAGGAAATGTAAACACACCACTTGTGGACATCCACAAATTTATTTTGAATATTTTTGAAACTTCACAATTTAAATTTGCAAGTTTCAAAAAAAATCCAAAATAATTTGTGAATGTTCACAAGTTGTGTATTTACAATCCTTGGCATTTGTAAAACTAAATTCGAGACACGCGTGCAGAAACAAAAAAGACAGATCCAACATGCTTAGCGACACAAAAAGATAAAAACAGAAAATAACACTATTAAAATAGCAATTTTTCTTTTTTTGTTTCTCTGTGTGAGTTTTTCGAATTTGGTTTTAAATTTTTTAGAGATGGTAAACATACATTTTATGAACTCCCAAATATTTGTACCAAAATTTTCTGACACTTATAAATTTAAAATTGAGAAATGATAACATGGTATCACATTTGATGTGGTATATATTTTTCCAAAAAAAAGGATGGAGGGAACCGAACTAGGAAAAAATAAGGTTGGACGAGGTGCGCTTTTTTCTCCTCCATTGGTGGATGTGTGGCAGCGTACCGGGGAACCATATTTTCTGCCCAACACACCCGCGTTGGGCCACCCATTTATGTCGTTATTTTGGGTAATTCGCTAGTTTTTCCCGGTTTGTCCACTTTTACTAGGTTTCTTCGGTTTTGTTGTTTATTTTTATTTTTTTACTTTACTTTTTACAATTTTCTCATTTTAGAATTGTATGTTTTTAAAAAATGTTTAGTTTTGAAGATATTCATTTTCAAAAAATGTTGGGACTATGAAAATGTTCGATTTTAAGAAATGTTCTGTTTTGAAAAATATTCATTGTAAAGAAATGTATATTTTGAAAAAATATTCAGAATATGTAATGTTCCAAAATGTTATTGTTTAAAATGCTCAAATTTTTTAAAAAAGTTTAAAATATAAACAGAAAATAAGGAAAACGAAAAAAACTTACCTGTTTATGTGGACCATATCGAGAGCGTACCACAAAGAAAAACTGCGAGCGGGCATCAAATATATCCCGCTTGGCAAATCCTATACACCCATCAGGTCAGTCATTACCGCGCAATGCAAATCCAACTGCGCGGTATGAGCCGGCCTGGTCAGCCCAGTTCACGATTTTCTATGTTTTGGTTTCTTTTTTTACTTTTTTTATTTCGGATTTCATTTTTGGTTTCTTTACCAAAAAATTACGATTTTGAATTTTGTTCAGATTTATTCATTTTTATATTTAAAAATATTTAAATCAAAATTTTGTTCAAATTTGAAAATGGTCCAGGTTTAAAAATTGATCAAAGTTGAAATTATTTAGATTTAAAGATGTCCAAATTTAAAAATGTTCAAATTTAAAAATGTTCAAATTTAAAAATGTTCAAATTGAAATTTGTTCAGATTTTGAATTATTTTTTTGAAAAGTTTTCAAATTTCAAACAGATAAATTTTTAAAAATGTTCAGATTTTAGATCTGTTCAAAAGTTGAATATTATTAGAACACTTCTATCCGATTTTGAAAAACAAAAAGAAACAGTGGAAAATAAAAAACGTGAAAAAGAAAAACAAAAAAAAAAACAGCGCCGCTTAAAGCGGGCCCAGGATGAAATCCCGTTGACATCTCAGAGGTTATGTGATTGCTTGGGCTAACAGACTGACCTGAGTCCAGAGTCCAGACTATCCCCGGCCCGGGCGGAAGCGAGCAGAGCAAGACTCGTCGTCTTCTTCTTGCCGTCGCGCGTCTCACTCCTCTTTCTCCCCTCTCCACGCCGGCCACCTAAAAATAGCACGAGGCCGGCGTAGCTAGCGCCTCCATGCATCTCGCGCGCTCCTTTCCCTCCCGTCCTCACCTCATCACCGCCCCTCTCCTCTCCTCGCCGTCCCCCCGATGCTGGGCGGCTTATACCCACCGCATGCCCGTCTCCGCCGCTCCGTTTCACCTCGATTTCCATGTCCATCAGCACCCCCAATGCCGCGTCAGACCCAGGTAAACTCACTTCCCCGCTCGACCTTTCTTGGTTCTTGGTTATTTCGTCTTCTTTTTCTGCTCTCTCGATTGGCTTATCGGTCGATTCTTGGATGGTTAAGGCGCAGCGAGGCGGCGCGCGGAGGCCGTCGGGTGGCTGCGCGGGGTATTCCCGGACGTGCCTCTTCCGACGCCGTCCGACGCCTCCGAAAACGACCTGCACGCCGCGCTCTCCGGCGGCAGGCTGCTCTGCGCACTCCTCAGGAAGATCTGCCCCGGCGCCCTGCTGGACGACTCCTCCACAGACAATGTAGGCAGGTTCCGCGCCGCCGTCGAGCGGATGGGCGTGCCCACCTTCAGCGCCTTCGACCTCGAGAGGGTTGGTTGGTTTATTGCTAGTAACTCTTCTTTTGGGGCCTGCGCCGCCACGCTGATAAATCGGTCGACATTGATGCCGATGCATCCATCCAGGGTCAAATGGAAGCTGTTGTGAACTGCATTCTTGCCCTCAGGGATCGGTTCGGAGCACGCATTGGCGAAGAACGCGGCTTTAGTTTCCTCAACAGAAGCGATAGCGAAGGAAGCAGAAAGCACATGGAGACCAAGCTGCAAAGAGTGCTCACCAGTCCAATTATGTCAGGTGACAACTGTCTTGTTTGTGTACTTGCAGAGAAATTGTGAATAATACCTTGAATTGCCAGTTGAAACATATTTTGCCATCTCCCTATTCAGAACCGTCCAGTCCTTCATTAGGGGCCGATCTGTATTCTCCGTCGGGGGTATTTCAGATGAAACAAGGGGCGTATCCTGATCTTCCTGGCTGTAAAGTTTCAGACTTGATGAAATCCTCCAGCTTGGATGTAAGTACAATGCTGCAAACTTATTCGCAAAAAAAAAAAATATGATGCTGCAAACTGCACTTCAAATGAGATAGATAACCAGTTCTCATGAGAACTAAAATAAAGAGAAAACTTATCTTGTTCTCCAGTGCCAACTTGAGGCGTTCACCGTGTTTGACGAACCAACACATTTTGCAGAATGCACCCACTCAGTCACTTTTGGGAGTCGTGAGCAGCATTGTTGATGAGAGCATCGAGAGGAAGAATGGACAGATACCTTATGTAGGCCCCTCAGAAAGCAATATAGTTTGTTTGTTGTTTCCATATTTAAGAGGCTTGTTCCTGTACGTGTTAATATCTTTCCTTGTGTAAATGAATGCAAACATTTCATTGTAGCGCATTGCTTGCTTGCTGAGGAAGGTCATAGTTGAAATTGAGCGGCGTATGTCTTCTCAGGCCGGGCATATACGAAATGTAAGCAAATAGTTATTCACATTTATTCTGTATTGAGTAGTCCCTTTGTGATCTCTTACTTGTGTGCAGCAAAATAACCTGATTAGAGCTCGCGAAGAGAAGTATCAGTCAAGGATAAGAGTGCTAGAGGCACTAGCAGGTGGGGCAAGCGGGCAAACACAAGTAAATTCTAGCACCTTCTTTGAGTGCTTTTGCTAGAATTTTTATATAGTGCAAGTAAATTGTTAAGGATAAGCTTTAGAGCTCCTCTCGTCTCCATTAAATTGCAAGATACTTGACACACTGAGAATAACCGCCGCACTCAATTTATTTATTTCTATACCAAAGCTTAAAATGATGGCGAGGATGGTTGACTTTGTAGTTCAATCTGTAAATAATGAGAATTCATGCACTTGAATGACTATAGCTTTAGCATCAATGTAGCTAGTTGATCTGTTTCTTTATGAAAGCCCACTCTTATCATGCAGATGGAGAAAGATAAGCTAAAAGACAAAGGACAACTACCAGAGGAAGATATGGCTAAGCTGATGAAATGCCAAGAAGATGTTATTAGATTGATGACAGAAAAGGAAGATATGGTTAGGTTGCTGAAGGAGAAGGAAGATATGGTTAGGTTGTTGAAGGAGAAGGAAGATATGGTTACATTACTGAAAGAGAAGGAAGATATTGTTGACTTGAAAAATGTCAAGGTTGAAGAAAGACAACTAATAGCAGATGAAGGAAAAGATAGGTTACTTATGGAGAAGGATGATAGTATAGTTAGATTGAAGAAGGAGAAGCAAGAAATGGTTAGGTTGTTGAAGGAGAAGGAAGATATGGTTAGTTTGTTGAAGGCGAAGGAAGATATGGTTGACTTAAAAAAAGTCATGGTTGAAGAAGCACAAAGAATAACCTATGAAGGAAATGATAGGTTACTCAAGGAGAAGGATGATACTATAGTTCGATTGACAAAGGAGAAGGAAGAGATGGTTAAACTGATGAAGGAGAAGGAAGATATAGTTAGGTCTATAGAGAGAGAAGATATGACCAGATTGGAAGATGGTAGTATTAAGGACAAAAGGCAAACAACAAATGATGGTAGCGATAGGTTGATTGCAGAGAAGAACACTATCATGGTTAGGCTGACAGAGGAGAAGGAAGAGATGCTTAGGTTGCTGAAAGAGAAGGAAGATATAATTCTATTAATGAAGGAGAAGGAAGATAAGGTTGACTTGAACAAGGGCACATCTGAAAGCATGAAGCAATCAACCGACGAAGATGCACAAACATCAGTTAAGGAGAAGAGTGACATAATTAGGTTGATGAAGGAAAATGAGGATTCTAACAATACAACTATGAAACTTAAGCTGGAATTAGAAGCATTAAGATCGTTACATGAGGAGAACTGCAAGTTGTTAGAATCTAAGAACGAAGATATGGTTAAGCTTCTTGCAGACAAGGAAGACAGTGCCAGTATAATTTTGCAACTCAGACAAGACAGGTCAACTAAGGAGAATGAAGAAATTATTAGGTTGATGAAGGAAAAAGAGGATGGTAACAACATAATTGTGAAAGTTAACCTGGAAATGAAAGCATTACGATCATCATATGAGGAAGCCTGCAAACTGTTGGAATCTAAGAAGAATGATGTAGTTAGGCTTCTTGCTGATAAGGAAGAAGCCTGCAAACTGTTAGAATCTAAGGAGAAGGATGTAGTTAGGCTTCTTGCTGATAAGGAAGACAATGCTAGTATAGTTCTGCAACTCAGGCAAGAGCTTGAAGCAGTAAAAAGGGTGCATGAGACACATAGTCAGCAATTAGAGACCAGAGCTTCCCAACTAAAAGAGAAGTTGGAACAGAGGATAAAGAAAGTAGAGCTCATGTTAGAAGATTCTATTAAGAGTAGAAGAGAAATTGAGGTAGTACTGAAATCTAAAATCCAATTCTGGGAGCAGAAAGAAATAGTGGTCAACCAATTTGTGGGTCTACAAATACAAAACGTTCAGGTATTAGTCAAATGAATCCCTTCTCTTACTTTCCTTGGGGAGTTCCTAAATTTTACAGTTACGTGAATAGTGTTTTGTTTTATCAGGATTTGAGGCTATGTTCTGTTTCAGTTAGGCATGAAATTCAAAATTGTCAAAAAAGATGGCTTGAAGAACTAGCTGGTCTTGGTAAGAATGAACCCTGTGAGTAGTTATGAATCATCTTTTACCAAATTTTCATCAATAAATCCCAAATTTTATATAGGACAAGACCTTAAGGTGGTAACCAATGCCGCAGAAAAATATCATGCAGCTCTTACAGAAAACAGGAAATTATTCAATGAAATCCAGGAACTTAAAGGTGCCACTTTTGTACTACAATCATCAGTCCATTTTGCTTTGTTATCTATATTAACTTCAGGTAGTACAATATTAGCTTAACATAGTATTAATGAGCAGGAAATATCAGAGTCTTATGTCGGATAAGACCTTTTCAACCTGGGGAGAACGAGAAATCCAGTTCAGTTGAATATATTGGCGAAAATGGTGAACTTGTTTTATCAAACCCTACAAAACCGAAGGAAGGGAGCAAGAATTTCACATTTAACAAAGTTTTTGGCCCTACCACTACACAAGGTGCTCGTAGCAACGAAATCTATGCAACTTTCCTTCTTTGAGTTCTGATTTATGATATAACAATGCATTTATGTAGTTTTGGATAGCATCATTGGGTTTCTTATCTCCATATCTCCTTAACAGATATGGTCTTCAAGGACATTCAGCCTCTAATTAGATCAGTTCTTGATGGCTACAATGTTTGCATTTTCGCATATGGTCAAACTGGATCAGGGAAAACATACACTATGGTATGAAACTCTCAGAACACGAACTTTAGCATTTTTTCTGTTTGCATGGGAGAACAAATAATATTTCTCTAGAGTCGACGATGCTTATAATATCTTGTTTCTGTTGATTTGTTAGATGGGCCCTGAAAAGGCCACTGAGAAGGAATGGGGCGTCAATTATAGAGCACTAAATGACCTTTTCAACATCTCCCATGATCGACAAGATACAATCACGTATGAACTTAGTGTTCAAATGATTGAGATCTACAATGAGCAAATCCGTGATCTCCTTATTGTTGGTGGTGTGCAGAAGAAATATCCTTTTTTGTGTCCAAAACTGCATTACTTTAGGCTTCCACTGGATATAGTATTTGTGCGTGTTTTCTTCATGTTCTAAGTTAGCCATTGTTTTATGCATTTGGGATGTCTAGCAATTTTATTAGCAAGAAATTTAGTTGAGACTTTAATTGGGTATAGTGTCTTGTGTGTGTTTTCTCCAAATTCTAACAACTAACTTATGGTTGCAACTTTAGTTGGGTACAACATAGTCAGTGCCCAGTATTCATGGGATTGTACTGTCATAGTCTTGGTTGTAGGAATTCAATCAATTGCTTTTTTTGCAGACTGAAACATCCCCATTTTTCTTAACTTGCACACAATAGGGATTCAGAATACCATCCAGCCCAACGGAATTGCTGTCCCTGACGCAACGATGTGTCCTGTGCACTCAACTTCTCATGTTATTGAGCTAATGCAAACTGGGCACGGCAATAGAGCCATGAGTGCAACAGCTTTAAACGAGAGAAGCAGCAGATCTCATAGGTAGGTCAATTGTGTCATTTCTCTTTTTTCTGTGGGAAAAAAACCTCCTTATTAGCGGGTAATCTTGCAGTGTTGTGACCATTCATGTCCGAGGCCAGGATCTAAAAACTGGGAACACTTTACGTGGCGCTCTACACCTTGTGGATCTTGCTGGAAGTGAGAGGGTGGACCGCTCCGCGGTTACAGGAGACAGGCTCAAAGAAGCACAACACATCAACAAATCTCTTGCTGCTCTTGGGGATGTTATATTTTCTTTATCACAGAAGAATGCCCATGTACCATACAGAAATAGCAAGCTTACACAAGTCTTACAAACTTCACTAGGTATTCTTCTTCACTGAAAGACTAATTTTCATCACATGATTACATGTTGTATAAAGATTCATGACATGGAAAGCTTCCATATGCAGGTGGACATGCAAAGACACTAATGTTTGTGCAGGTCAACCCAGATGTTACATCTTATACAGAGACCTTAAGTACTCTTAAATTTGCGGAGCGAGTGTCTGGGGTGGAACTAGGTGGTACAAGGGCCCATAAGGAGGGAAAAGAAGGCAAAGATGTCAGAGAATTGATGGATCAGGTAATATACTCGGATACTCCCCACAATACCAACACATGCACATACACAGTATTAAGTCCACCAAATACAGAGTGATATTGCAACCTAGTAGCATATAACTATCTAATGATCTTGATAATACTGAGGCGTGCAAATAAATTAAGGACGTCATACTGGGACGGCAAAATTCAAAACAGTATATCATGTGACACAAGATTATTTTCATAATTTAATATAGTTACAGTTGTTGACATTAATGTTTCACCTCGCAGCTTTCGATGCTCCAAGATACTATTTCAAAGAAGGATGATGAAATCGAACAGCTGCAACTACTCAACACTAGCTCCTCCAAAGTGAAGTCCAACAGACAAGCTGGTTCCCTACTGAAGCATTCTTCGTCTTCTCCGGGCATGACATCACTAGCAAAGGTCCCAAGTGCTGGCAGCGGAGCTGCTTCTGATCTTGATAACTTCTCTGACATCAGTGACAGGCAATCTGAAGCTGGGTCCATGCTCTCCATCGAACCTGAGGTTTCTGGTCTTGGTGATCTTGACTCGGACGGAAGGTTAAGTGATGCATCTGATGGAGGCAATTCCACCGGTGCAGAAACTGACAGTTCAGTAAGCAGCGCCGTGGACCAAGGGCAAGAGAAACCCTCCAGCGCCGCCACGAAAGAGCGGTTGTGCGTATTTCCAGTTCTCCTTAGTCTCAAATAATAGTTTCATTCATTTGGCATCTTATTAATTTGGTTTCCATTAAGGGGAACTTTTTCCATGGTGTGGTCGGTGACTTCTACTTTTTTCCCCTTCATGTAGGACAAAAGCGGTATCTCGAGTTCAGAAGCCGACAGTCCCAAAAGCATCAGGCTTGCGGCCTAAACCAAGGGATCCTCCTGTTCCTAAACCCTCAGGTAAGATTTATCTAAGTTTTGCATTCGGATTCTCGATATTCCGTGGTTAACATTTTTCCGCGATGAATGTGCTGTTAAGTTATTCTACATCCTTTCTTCCTATTGTTATTGCAGTGCCGACAGGGGCACGAAGAAGTAGCACCCAAGCAACTCCATCGGGGAGGGCTACTAGTACTGCAAAACGAGGACCATAGATCAAGTTTGGCTAAACCATTTCCCACTTACCTTTGTTGACACGCACAGTACATTTGTATACTGTTATAACATGTTGTAACGATAGCTCCTAGTCTTAGGGATAGAGCTAGTCAATAGGATCGCATGCACTTGTGCGTGCCCACGTTCTTTGTATGTGTTGTATATCTTCCTGTTGTATATATGTACTCTATCGTCAGTGGTAATACAAACTCGGATTGATTCGACGTTCCTTCTACGAAAATTGCTTGAAAGCATGCTTGCCCCCAAGCAGGGGCCTACGAAAATTGCTGCTGCAACGAGACCAGATCTTCCCAGGTCGTCGTGTCTTTAGATGAGCCACTCCACTGCACCACCACCTGAGCAACTGTCTTGCCGCTACGCCGAAGCTCTCGACGCTGCAACACAGCGACAGGAATCTGAAACAAGGTGTCGGGGGAGGGCAAGGTAAATGATACGTGTTGTTTCGGTCACAGGCACTGCTTAAGTTGCGACGCATGGAAGACAGGGTGGACTCGGCTGGCTGCTGGCAATTGCAATTTGTATGCCACCGCACCAATTCGCTTGAGGATACGATACGAACCAAAGAACTTGAACGCATGCTTATGGCAGGTTCTTTTGGCTATTCACAACTGAATGTACGGCTGAAGGCGCAGGAATACCTCATCTCCCACTTCAAAGGAGCGCTCGGCACGATGCTTGTCGGCATTGTGCATCATCCGCTGTTGCATGCGGAGGAGATGTTGTCGCATTGAAGCCAGGACTAGAGTATGTTTCATCCACATCTCCTAGCTTCTCTACCTTTGTTCCGAACATGCCCTTAGATATCATGATTGTATTGATACAATAAAAGTATCATTAGATATGCTCCTTTACGTTCCGGTTTTTGTCTGTTATTTACTTGGAGATTCAAATATTATTTTTCTCAGAAATCTGTTAGATTGACCTCTCCTCGTACGAACCCAACGGTTCGACGAACCCTTGCTCGCGCCCTGATCGGGGGCGTCCAACCACTTCAAGGTTGGTGGGCCCTTGTGGCAGCGCTATAAAGAGGAGGTGGGGGCCGAGGCACAGGACACGAGGTTTGTCGCGCTGCCGCTCCCTCCACTGACATCCCTTCTGATCTAGGGTTAGCACTAGCTACGGGAAGACTCAACATCGTCGCCACCTTACCCACGCTCACGACGTCGCCCCTCTGCCATGGCCAATGCATCTGGCTCATCGAGCCAGAACGAAGGTATACACCCTCTATCTTCCTCTCTCTCTCTCTGTCTAGTTCTACCCTAGCAAGGCATCTACCATAGCAGATCATAATAGCAGCCTAACAAAGTCCTCCTATGGATATATTAGCAATCTTATAAGATTAAGCGATTTCCTCTTGGTACCGGGTTCAGGTCCAGATCATGTGGATGTTTATTTTCATTAGTACCTTTGCTGCCATTTCCATTTGTTTAAGAGAAGGTTGAACCAGAGGTTATGATATTATTGGCTAATATTCTATACTTCATTATTGAGGCTATAAGGCAAACTACATGCTTATAAAGAGCCAAAAATCTAAGCTTAGGTATGGAAATTATGTTGATTATGTTTTTGGCAAACAACAGGGAGCTGCCCCGAGAGGCAAGAAGGTTTGTTTGGGCTGCATTGCAACCTTCAGTATACCATAACTGAGGACGCATCAGAAGACTCAAATCGCCCCTGCTTGTACGCCACCTTCTGAAGGTTTTCTTAGGCGTCATAATGGAAGCCACCTCCTGCAGGAGCAGAATATGACTGTCAGATGCCTAGTTGTGATCATCTATCTCTTGTTAGATTTCTAGCGTTTTTCAGATGGTTGGTGTTTGTATCAACCATATCGGATGTTTGATTTGTAATATTTTTTATAACACTCTTGGATATTATCAACAACTAGGCTATGTGCATCCTAGGATGCAGAGGCCGAGGCAATCCCCATTTCGAAAAAAAATTAACATGATCAAATTCCAAGTATGTGGCATGTTTGCCTCATGTATGATTGTCGCTGATTAAAATCATGTGTAGGGATTTTGTTTCATGCAGCTTTGTGGAAGTAGACATAGGTTGCAACAGTGTACCACATGAGTTGGCCTCCTTGGCGAGGGACTCCGGGTTATCTGAATCCTGACCAGGCAGATTACCGAGCAGTGTGCGTTCAAGATTTGTAATCGATTGTGATACTCTTCATAGTTGTTTATTCAATCCTTCAGTTTTACAATTAGGGTAGCGGTTCAGTCCTATATTGTAGGTTGTGGGTGTTTGTGTTGTTGCTGTTAGGTTTTACTCATTGGTGTACTTTGGTCTTGGCCTCTTTGTGGGCTATTTTTCTTCTCTCTTAATTTATACATATACAACTCTCTTGCATGTTTAGAAAAATATATACTCCGAGTGATGCTAATATATAAGCACTATTCACCATGAAAAAAGATTATGCGAGTTGCTCCAACATGAGGCGTTTATTTCTGTCTTCATTTTCACGGAGTTGCACAAGTTCATTTAATACAGATTTAGGAAAGAAATTATGTTAACTCTTTGTCTATTTCTTTTTAAATGTAATACTCCTGTGGAACACCCCTCGTATCTGCAAGGCTTTGGATAGGACCAAGGTGTACTTTCAGATGAGGTTGGATAGGACCAAGGTGTACTCTTAGATGAGGATAACCTCGGACTATTTTTTAACTTATGCTCATATGCCTCCTACATATGATATGCAATTTTATTAGCACCAAGTCAACCATACAATGTGCAAAAAACAACTAGTAAAAAAAAGCAAAACTGCGGTAGGCAAAATTGTTGTTGAAAATTCAAATGCTACTGAATCGGTGGCTAGCAGTAGATGTGGACTTCGCCGACTTGGTCACCTGGTGTGCCGCTCGCCGCAGTTTATGCTTGGGTAGGACGAGCATTGCAGTGTTTATGCCCCTGTCCTCCGCCCGAATGGTTGCCAACAACTCTAGGCTCGCGTGTTTACTTGAGCGAGCTCACATCTTTGGCCATATGTACTAGCTTATACTGCTCTCATATGTTGTATCGATCTATAACTAATGGTAAACTTTCAATCCTTATTGTTTCCTGCACAGCAGAATATGATGGGTCTGCAAGGAAACCTCCAGCTCTGCGCGGCGCCGCCACGCCTTTGCAAAGCTAGTACCTTCTATAAAGACTAGTTAAATGCCCATGCGTTGCTACGGGAAAACACAACATAGAAATAGTCGAATTGATTTTGCCCATAAGCATTGATTTTTCGAATACCACGCACAATTTGCTCCCTCTTCGTAACCCCAACATGTTTTTTTTCTATCCATTCTTACCATTTTTATTTCATCAGTTTCTCCTCTAGTGCATGCTTTAGGGGCTAATTAGGGAATGACAATTATGGGTAAGCTCATCAATAATAAGAATGGTTTTGTCGATACTATTTCTAAAGAGAAAAGTGCAAGTATCTCGAATAAGAATACTGAATGCAATGTAGAGAAAGATACACAAACAAGTTTTAATAAAAATCATTATGGTAACATATACAATATGACATCTTTAGTTTCCTAAATAAAATACAGTAATTTTATTACTCTATTTGATCCAAATTAATGACCTCTATTTATCTAGATTTGAATGTATGTAGTCATGTTTTAGTGCTAGATACATCTGAATCTAAGCAAATCGGAGGAAATTAATTTGGATCAGAGAGAATAAGAAAAGGCTAAGCATTAATTTGGAGTAGTTTAGTTTGTTTCCTCCTATAAGTGGCCATTTGAATGTATGTGCATTACATAGTACTATGCTTTATAATTGACGCACTCCAACAACGTCCATCCCTATACATCGTAGTCACCCCACTTCAATAATGGCATTCGCATTGTGCATAGGTGTTTTCATAGTAGATCAATAGAAAAATGAAAGCAGTAGTAGAGCCCTCAGTCGGCGGCCTTCTCCAAGAAAAATAATCCTTCTTTCGCCACTTGCAGTCCAAGCTAACCTTAATCACTTGCATATTCCTCTCACAGCCCTACAAAGCTCACCTAGCCATCATTCCTCCCTGATGTCTATTATTCAACGAACTGCCTGGCAAGTAGAAACAACAATGTTATTGTTGGTTGTGATGTAATTGTAAGTCTAGTAAAACTGCAACTTGAACAAAACATCACTAATGCTAGCAACCAGTTTTTTAATCAACGGCATTATTCTACTCTCTATCACATGAAGGTTATGTATTTAGGTATTCTTTGTAATATATCATTTCAGGTCACAGTGAATATTCACATGTAGTGAATCAGACAGACAGTGTGGGGGGAAGGGGATAAACAATCCAGAAGTTTCAAAGCTATTTCACCAGAAAAACAATCAGTCAAATGATTATCCCTACATAGGAAAACCTCATATTGTACCTCTCGGCAGGTTGTTTGAGTGCACGAATATGAAACATTCCGTTCTCTTTCTCAGAAGGCCATAAACCCTTTTTTTTCGAACCAGCCCTAGATGAATTTCCAGGTGAAAGGTAACCTTCATGGAGAGACTATCAAACAATCAAATACATATATATTCAGATACCAAGATCATCCCTCAGGTCAACCCGGTCAATGTGAAATGAACACAAATGGAAAATGGATTGGCCTAGTGCATCCAATAACCAAATACAACATGCTTACAATTTCTAAATCCAGTCATTCCTACTTAGTTATGGACAATAAATTGGAGAGTAGGCATTTCCACAATTTCAAAAGTAATGCAGAGAGCATGAATACAGAAAGTAATCACAAGGCTCTCAACGAACCTTTGCTTATATGAAGTACAACTTTCTTCCCTCAATCTTTAAGCAATGACTGCTCTAGGCTCTTCTCGCCCAAGAAATCATGTGTATCCAAGAATACAAATGGAGCATTGATTAGTGATCATTAATCAGTACTGGTGGACCAGACACTAATAACCTATTCACGTTGAATACTTTAACCACTAACAGTAGTCCAGTCCTACTAACATTACACATTCAGTAAGGGCATTCAAATAGTAAAAATACAAACAAAATATTTCAATTCATAGCTTTCGAAGTAGCAAAAAATGACACGGTAATCCAACAAAAATCGTGCACTATGTTTAGTCCTGGGAGATATCCCTATAAACCAACAAAACTTCTTTTATAAATTGCTACCATCCTCACGTACAACTCAAATACAAAGGAAAATCCTAGAAAAGCTAGGCAAGGAAAAATGTAAGAGTGATTAAACACCCTGAAGGTGGAGAATAATCATTATGTTTCAGAAAGTGACTGAACATATTTTGCAAAAAAAAAGCACCCAAAGATGCATTTGAATCATGCATGTAAAAGGGGTTACTGCACATGTATACATATCAAAATATTACTGGACTTCTAGTAACGGCAAAGAGAACGATATGACCTGATAAACTGGATGTGGAGCAACCAAGAAAAAGAAATGTCGATGACAAAACTACCTGTGATCCGAATTATCAGGGACTAACGAAGACAAAAGGAAATAAAAATCAAACACATATTAGTGCTCTCAGAATAAAGCCAAGCCATCGCTGGTGGATGGTTACCTCTTATGAAAGCCTGAAGTTGCGACTCATCGATTGAGAAAAATACCGAGTGAACACAGAGAGCAGCTCGTTTTCTCTCTCACCTCCAGCTTGCGTAGATCTAAAATGGAATGTACGAACTGTAATGAAAATCTATATTCAGCGATGTAGTAACTTCCATTCTTGAAAGAACATCTAAATTAGCGCTGCACTACAAGATACATCAGAAAAATACCAATATAGTTCGATCAATCATGAGACGCTCCCATATGGAAGCTACATACTATCGCATAGTTCGATAGGCGGAGCAGCCGTAGACGCCATTGACAATGTAGGAGATCAGAACGCCTCATGCTCTTGTTGTCCCTGAGATCGAGATCCTCATGGTGTAGCTGTCTACGCCCTCCCACGTGAACTTGCCGCCGCTGATGCTTATAGCAGCACAGCCTAGAGACGGCAGTTCGTCCTCGACAAGCGGTCATCACATAATAGACAATTGTCCAGAGCGACATTTTTTACTAAAGCATTCATGTAATCTTACTGTTATAGATTTTTGAAACTCTTTAACTAAATCATGCATTTTTCTCTATGGAAAACCTAGACAACCTACGTATATAAATTATTTAAGAAAGATAGAGTTGTACTGTGGTAGAGTAGGGGTGAAAAAATCACCGTCGGTCCCATCCGGCGACCACAACTTTCTCCACTGTTGCTCTCAGGGCAGAACAACATGCCTGCTCCACAACATTTTTTTAACATGTTAAAGCAAGCATATATATATCCTTTAATACACTGAAGAACATCACATGTTGGACCGACAGTGCAAAAAAAAGATTTCACCTATAATTTAGACTACATACAGAAATGAAGAGCATCACAAGTAGGATCGATAGTGCAAATAGAATGATGAACCAAAAAAATATTCAAGAGAGATAATCTCTAACCTCATATTTTTGTTGTAATATATCCATTCTTTGTCTTTCCCGCCTTCAAAATACTTGAAGACAACATATCCAATCGCACCCCCATCGGAGTCAACGATGGATAGAGAAACTCGACAAAAAAGTTGTCCCATTCTGCAGGCTTAAAACCTGCATGTCACAAGAAGGTTCAAACATGATTACCACTTGAGTCAACAAATCTACAGTACTACAGTCTTAATCGCCCTTAGAAATTTAGAATTTGGCTCAAAGATGATTACTCGAGTCAATAAGAATGAGCCAAAGCGACGATGTGTTTGGTGCATCAGCCAATGTCATGCAAGCTATCCTTCAGTTTAGTTAACAACTTATGATGACCTAATACTTCCAAAATATCATGGTAACAATTAAAAGTGTATCTAAGCTTTACAAAGTCAGCAAGATTCTTCATACCAAACGTCGATGAAGTTAACACTACATTACACTAAAACGCAATGCTTCTTAACTTTTATCATGGCATGGCACCCCTTTCCAATGTTTAGAAGCAATGTCAAAACTCTCCAGAAGACAAGCTTAAATCGGATTTATTGTGCAATTCACCCCCAATAGTTCTTAACGGCATGGCTGGAGGCCAGGAATGAAATCGCTAGGTAAATTATCGGAGGGGCGAGGGTGAGGCCCTGGACAGGATGATGGCCTTGAGGCTCAGCCACGCGAAGAGGAAGGCACTCTCAGTGGGATGTCGCCGTCACACCTCCTCCTCCAGCAGCCCCTTCCTACCTCCGCCGGGGTGGACCCTGCCTCCGTCCGCAGCTGCTTGAACACTAAAGTGCTCCCCACCGATCCACGATGGACTACCAAGTGGGGCGCCGGCTCTAGCAACTTTGCCCTTCCCCTCGCCCTTAGAATTTTACAATAAACAATACCATATTTTATTTAGAATCTAAATCCTTTTTCTTAAGGTGAATTCACAAACAATGATCACCTAAAATGCAACACAAAACCCTGACCGACTCAGAATCAATAAGCTAGAATTATAAACAAAGAAGAAAATATACTACAGAAGTGCAATGCAGCAAGATGTAAGGCAACCTATACTTTATTGACTACATTGGTTTGGTAAATCCAAAACAATATCATGAAACTCTATCCATGATTGATTGACACAGGAACAACACCAAAACTATGGCGGTTTATGACATAATAGCCTTCTGATGTTCTGATGTGCCCTTTTATTTAGATTTATAGGTGGATATAACACGCTACATCAGCCTGAAGTACTACTCCTTTGTCAATCATGCAATTTTTATTGTTCTATGGCCCGACAACCCACCAATGCATTAGTAATAATGCACATAAAACTAAAACACAAAAGCTACAGAGATGATAGGGTGCTCACTGAGATGATAGGGTGCTCATTGCTCGCTCTCGATGTATCTAAAGCGGATGGCGAACACCTCCTCCATGAGCTTACCATCAGCAAAATCGAGAGTGTGCCACACGCACGACATATAACTCCCAATGTTCTTTGCACCTTCATTGCCGTCACCACTCCACCCCATAAGGGAAAAAATTTAGGATGTAGAATCTGGTTCAGCAGCTTGACGATGTCTGTGCTCCGATCCTTCCATGTGCTCCCGTTTTTGTCAAAATCCGTACAACATCCTTTTACTATGGAAACAAAATTAAAGAATCAATTTGCAATTATATTATTAGCAAAGGTAAAATGGCCGACATTACCACGATTAACAACCTACAAAAGTAATTAGGCACAATTCTGACAGCCACACATTCTAAATCCATGGATACTAAACTGAAAGCACGGATCGAAAGAATCATATTGTGAAGATTCGAAGAGAGGGATCTAAGCAGAGGAGGCGATTCGATACCTCAGGTTGGGCAGGAACACAAGACGGGGACAGGGGCGTCTGCGCCGCCGTCAACCTGATCTTTGGCGGCAGATGGTGGTGCTTGTGTCGGCGCGGGCTTCTCAAATTTCTCGGGCTCTTCGGGAACGTGGAGGAGCGGGAGGCTGAGCGACAGCATCTACTCCCGTAGCTTTGGCCCACGGCGGATGAGGCGGCTCAGTACTTGGTAGTCTCCATGTACGCCACTCGACGACGTCTGCTGCTTCCGCAGCCTCACCACATCCCACCACCGCCTCGCCGGGAGCACCTAGGGCTCATCCTCATCGCCCCCTATTCCGTCTCCACCGCATCTTGGGCTACAGCTGCATCATTGACGTTGTCGCGAGCGGCGGCCGCGTCGATACCATACGTAGTCGGACCGCTAGAGGATGCCACGGGATGGCGGAGAAGCTCCAGACCCCGAGGTCGCGAGGGTGCAGAAGAGACGGCAGGGGCATAATGGGACGAGGGAGAGGATGTACGCGGCGGAGAGGGAGGAGGAGGCCGTGGCGATGGCGACGGTGTGAGTTGTAGCTAGAGGAGGATGAAGGCGGGGATGGTGCGGGCGGCGTAGGAGGATTGACGAAGGCGAAGGCAGAGATGGCAGAGGCGCTCGTGGGGCGGATTTGATGCCGTGATGCGCGACGCAGTGGTTGGAGGAAGGGGTGACGTAGAGATGCTATGATGAGGTGGGAGGGTAAAATGGTCTTATTTGAAAAGTGTTGACGAAACCAGAGACCGGAGAAAACAGAGGAAATTCCTTCCTTTTAAATAGTAGAGATAGAGATAGAGATAGAGAAGAGATAGAGATAGAGATAGAGATAAGGCCCGCTTTTAACGTGTTCTCAAAAAAAAACTAGCTCATAGAAGTTGTAGATTGTACGAGTGTCTGGCTTGATGTAATTATGTCCATTGAGTTACAAATTAGACATTAGACACGCAGAAAAATTTGGTGCCTTGAATTTCTCATGTTTTATTCACAAGATATTGATCTTTTCTGCATGAGAGCGGGATCGACGCACGGATCTTGCATGATATATGTGGAAAGATACTACAGGAAATCATTCCAATTGAATTGCTTGATCATTCCCTCAAAAAAAAATTGCTTGATCTTCTTCTGCACGGCACATCGGGGTGATTTATACCGGATCTCCCTTCTCTCAATCTCTTTTTATATAGCCTCATGCGAGTCAACACAAATCATCACTTCTAGTACCAGGAACAAATATTTTCTCACGCTACAACACGGAGTCCGTGCGCCGGCGCTTTTAGACGCTGGAGCATAGTATTAGTCGTCACGTTCGCGCTAGCGCGGCAAAAATAGCCGCTATGGATAATTGCGTCGGGATTCTCAAAAGGCGGCGGATTTTTTGACGCGGCTCAATGTGATCCGCCGAACTAGCGCTTCTGCGGCACGGGACAGATGATGCGCCACGTTACATTACTGAAGACATCGGAACTTTAGTACCGTGTAACCGCGAATTTTTTGTCGTGTTAAACCTTGCAACACCACCGAAAGTTAATTACCTTAACACTAATTGATTTAGATTACTAATAATCTATTGCATTTTCACAAATTGAATATTACATAACATTAAAATCTAATTACATTTCTGTTACACTAACTTATCTTTAATCCTACTCCCAAATCTTGAGCTAGCACTAGACGGCCGCGACGACAAGCCATATGTCCGCGTCACTATTCTGACGTGCATGCCATCCTTCGGGCTGGGTACTATGACAGGGCAGTCCTCCTCCACGCGTCTCACTCCGACGACCGGAGCGGTGCAGCCGCTAGCCTCTGCGCGCCTCATTCCGACGGCCGCAATGACGTGGATTTGAAGAGAAACATATCCACTAGAGAAAGCACAAGATGTAAGAGGGGGAAAACCAGGAACAAGATCGATTAGATGAAGATACCCTATGCAGAGAGGAGTTCGACGCGGGGGCTAGATTAGATTGGTCGCGAGTACGTAGCCTATAGGTCTTCATCTTCCAAGGCATCGCAACATATGAAACGAGAGTGAGTAGTTTGTAAGATCTAGGGTTTGTGAGAGTTGCTAATTAGTGCAGAGAGTGGGAACACGACGTCGTACAAAAGGAGGTTAGTGGAGTGTGGCGACCAAGCGGACCCTGTATTATATAGGAATAAGTGTTGATGAGATCTAGGGTTTGTTACTTGGGCTGCAGAACCAGTACGGCTAGCCATGTGGACCGACTTCCACAAAAGACCCATGAATAGAAGGCGGGACACACCTGTCAGCTACGAAATTAACGACACTTGTATTGGACGGCGTATCGAGAGAATGCCACTGTTTCCCAAGGATGCCATGAAAAATCGGGCTTGTTCGTCTGCGGTACCAAAGTTGGCAGGCCAGCGCATGGCGGTACCTAAGTTGCCTGAAATTACCGCGTTTCGAAAAGTTGGGCCACCAACTACTGAGAGGGGCCATTTCAAGGCAAACTCATCTCACCCCTGCCAAATTCAAACATTCCGTTAAACTGCCCCGTGAAATAGATGGTCGGGACCCTCATGTCGGTCATCTGTCCGTGACGCGGGCGCCAACGCGGCAACCTCTTAGGCAAATCGAGCAGCTAGGTGGATTGGATGCGTTGACCAATTTCACAAATCCATTCCCAGCTTTCCCCTAGCACCGGCGGCGTCGGAATCCATCCTCCAGGCAGGACGATCCCTTCGGACATTTGACTTCCGGCGCCAAGTTGCTGCGCCCAGTCACTGATCCCGAGCTCCAATGGCGCATGCCGTAGCCGCCGTTGCGAGGCTCTAGCCCGCCTCCGCCGCCGACGAGCCGAGCAGCTCGGAGGATGGCAGATCCTACTATCAAGAAAGAAGAAGTTATGTCTACAAGCGGGTGATCTACCCTTCTCTTTGCTATTCGTACTAGTTACAACTGCTAGCTGGCTACTGAACCTCAAATTGTTTGTTACCCTAACACTGACAAACATATTTTGTCCACAGTTTTCTGTCAAGTGGGATCTGCGCGGACCCCCTTACCTGGTTACGGTAGTCCTCTATAGGTACGACTCTAGGGCAAGAGGTATGGACACCATTGTTTCACGATGGAAGAAGCGCCTGCACAGATCTGCACTATATCTGGTATGGTTGCTGCTCTACGTAATCATGTTGAATTATGGCCGAAGCAGACTGCAAAGTTTAGTTTCATGGATGAACGTGGCATCATGGTTCCTATAACGTGTGACAGTCAGCTAATTGGGTTGATGAAAAGGTATACTTCGGCTGCCATGTTTGAGCTGAAATATGATATACTGGATGTGGAAGCTGCTGCAACTGGGAGTCGCCCTTCTATTCTTGGACAGGGTGGTTGTCGACCCAATTAGCTCCTGGTAAGCAAATGTCTCTTGGGGTTCGCATGTTTGTGCTGAATTGTAATTTTTCTTTTATTTAGTTTGTAGATATTGGGCAGTTATGCAACAGTCTTGTTTCTTTGACAGGAAGCGCCGCAAGGTTAGAAACATGACTGCCGGGTCAGTCATTTTGCTGCCCGAAGAAATTAAAAACGAGTGGAAAGATGTCATTTTGCTGCCCGAAGAAATTAAAAACGAGTGGAAAAATGATGCTGGACACGATTCTGGTGCTCATTGTCCTGGCGATGCAGAGTACGTGAAGCTAAGAAAATTGGCACCGAGGAAGAGAAAGAAGACAGGAAATAAAGAAGCCATTGGATGTGAAGGCTTGGCACCCAGGCCGCGGAAGAAGGCTGCTAGCAATGAAGATGCATAGTAATATATTGAACTTGAACCTATATATGTAATTCTGTTAAATTCTGATCGCTCTGTGTGTGACACGTTGCTGGGCAAAACAATCTACCCACGTTCCCTGAGTAAAATGTACCGCGACTTAGGGTTTGGAAACGACCGAGTCAGTAGTTGAATCTGAAATTGTGATTGTGCCACTGCTATATAAAAACAAGGATCCACCGGTTCCACGATTGCTGAGGGGCAGGAGGTCTCCAAATACGACGGAATGTAAGTGGCACATAAATAAATTATTTAAACTGCCACACTCCACGAAGCAGCAACTTATTTCAGATGCTGCACAACGACGTGGCAACATAAACAACAATGTTCTCATCGATAATGCCCAGATGAGGAGGAAATGGGTACCACTTTCTGGCCTAATCTTGAGCCTGTCTATCTTACCGCTTCTCTGCTCCTGCATCCCCTGCATCTGGCGAAGCTCCCGGATCTCCAGTAACCGGGTGTACGTGCTTCCACTTTATAAATTGTGGTTGTGTCATTTGCATGCTGCACAATCCACGTAGATTACGTTTAAAAAAACCACCAATATCAGAATACACTAGTAGAAAAGGTGTCTTTGGTCCACGGTTACGTTCCCAATCCGGGACAGAGATCTAAATCGAGGCAGAAATTGATCTAAATCACAAATTCTTCCACAAATTAATGCGGGGTCAGAGCAATTTTTTTCCTCCCTGGAATCCGGGACCAATAGTTCAGACTGCGAGGTCAACAAGTACAAATATTACAACTTAAAAAGGCACGGAGCTTAAGCTAAATAGAACTAGTTATCACACATCTCCTTGATCTTCCTAATCTTGGCCCGATGTGCATCTTCCTGCGAGAGCAAGGATCGAATTGTCTACTCCTTCCTTTTAGCATCTTCCTTGCACAGCTTCAATTGTTTCTCTGCATTTTTCCTCATGCACTTGTCAATACTCGTAGTTGTGTACTGCAGGACTTTGGCCTGGTGGAGATCGGTCCTTGCTTGAGTCAGTTCTTGCTCTGCTTTAGCCTTCAAGGCCAACGCCGCGTCCCTCTCCTTCTCGACTTTGATAACCTTGTCTTGCACCCACCTGAGATCTCGCTTATGCTTGGTCGTGTCAACTGGTTCCCATAGCTTCATCTCAACACTGTCAAGAAGTGAGCTGAATACGGATTCTTTCCACTCGACAGTCATTTCCCATAGTTTGTCCAGCGTTTTCTGTATTGATTTGGGTCACTCTGGATCTACCCATTTGACAACACCGCAACTTCCGCCTTGCATCATTGCACGATGTCCTTAACACCATAGAAACCTCCTGCCCGCGTTTCTTCCTTCGAAGGCTACACATTTAGCGGGCACATATCCATGTTTACATACCATAGGACTGTCTTCATCCTCTAAATCGTGAGAGTCGGAGTCATACATCGTCTGGTTGGCCTAACACATCATACGCGCATGAGTAAACAGATTAGATCTAGCTCAAAAAAATAGATAACTGGCCACAGATGATAGAAATAGAGATGAGACGACTCACATCGAAATCATCCTCCCTGTCTTCACGACGCATTTCCTCGTCGTCTCCCCTTGAACCCATGGCGAGAGGGGTAGGGGTGGCTGCCGGAGAGGGGATTGGGATGGAGGCGCTGTCGGCTTGCGGCTACGGCAGGATGGGAGTGAAGTGGGGAAAGTGGCTTCGAGGGTAAGGAAGAGAAGTACAAGGAGGAAGAGAAGTAATGGGGACGTGACACTGGGATGTGGCCCACTGAACTCGTGAGACATGACACTCGCAACAGGGGAGCGCCCGGTGTTGCCAGTTTGTCCAAAGCAAGCGTGGCCAATCATGCCGCTGAACAACCTACTCGCGGATCGCTCTCACAAAGACCATCCCAATCGTCCAAGCGCCCCAATCGAACGGTATGTAACAATCATCAAGCAGAACAACTATGTTAGGGCGTGCCTTCTAGAAGACTCGGTCTAACGGCTATCCATGCAATGACACTAGGTGTGGTTCATGAAAAGAACAGACATGCAATGACATCGGTGGATCCATGCGTGGTTTATGGAAGTAACAGACATGCAATGACTCTAGCTATGGTTAATGAAAAGAACACGCATTCAATGACACTGGGTGTGGTTCATGAAAAGAACATACATGCAATGACACTGGTGGATCCTTATGTGGTTTGTTTAGAGGAATAGATATGCAATGACACCGGTGGATCCACGTGTGGCTCATGAGAAGAACACACATCCAATGACACTGGGTGGATCCTTATGTGGTTTATGAAAAGAACTGACATGCAGTGACACTGGGTGTGGTTCATGAAAAGAACAGACATGCAATGACATCGGTGGATCCATGTGTGGTTTATGGAAGTAACAGACATGCAATGACTCTAGCTATGGTTAATGAAAATAACACGCATGCAATGACAGTGGGTGTGGTTCATGAAACGAACAGACATGCAATGACACTGGTGGATCCTTATGTGGTTTGTTTAGAGGAACAGACATGCAATCACACTAGGTGGATCCATATGTGGTTTATGGAAGTAAAATACATGCAATGACTCTAGCTGTGATTCATGAAAAGAACAGACATGCAATGACACTGGTGGATCCTTATGTGGTGCATGAAAAGAACAGACAGGCAATGACACTGGTGGATCCTTATGTGGTTTGTTTAGAAGAACACACATGCAATGACACTCGATGTGGTTCATGAGAAGAACACACATCCAATAACACTGGTCGATCCTTATGTGGTTTGTTTAGAGGAACAGACATGCAATCACACTAGGTGGATCCATATGTGGTTTATGGAAGTAACAGACATGCAATGACACTGGTGGATCCTTATGTGGTTCATGAAAAGAACAGACATGCAGTGAAACTGGGTGTGGTTCATGAATAGAACAGACATGCACTAACACTGGGTGTGGTTCATGAAAAGAACAGACATGCAATGACACTGGTGGGCCCATCCTTATGTGGTTCATGAAAAGAACAAACATGCAATGACACTGGTGGATCCTTATGTTGTTTGTTTAGAAGAACACACATGCAATGACACTGGGTGTGGTTCATGAAAAGAACACACATCCAATGACACTGGTGGATCCTTATGTGGTTTGTTTAGAGGAACAGACATGCAATGACACCGGTGGATCCACGTGTGGTTCATGTGAAGAACACACATCCAATGACTCTGGTAGACCCTTATGTGGTTCATGAAAAGAACTGACATGCAGTGACACTGGGTGTGGTTCATGAAAAGAACAGACATGCACTGACACTAGGAGTGGTTCATGAAAAGAACAGACAGGCAATGACACTGGTGGATCTTATGTGGTTTATGGAAGAAACAAACATGCAATCACACTAGGTGGATCCATATGTGGTTTATGGAAGTAACATGCATGCAATGACACTGGGTGTGGTTTATGAAAAGAACAGACATGCAATGACACTGGTAGATACTTATGTGGTTCATGAAAAGAATAGACATGCAATGACACTGGTGGATCCTTATGTGGTTTGTTTAGAGGAACGGACATGCAATGACTCTAGCCGTGGTTCATGAAAAAAACAGACATGCAATGACGCCGGGTGTGGTTCATGAAAAGAACAGACATGCAATGACTTATGTGGTTTGTTTAGAAGAACACACATGCAATGACACTGGGTGTGGTTCATGAAAAGAACAGATAGGCAATGACACTGGTGGATCCTTATGTGGTTTGTTTAGAAGAACACACATGCAATGACACTGGGTGTGGTTCATGAAAAGAACATACACGCAATGACACTTGTGGATCCTTATGTGGTTTGCTTAGAAGAACAGACATGCAATCACACTAGGTGGATCCATATGTTGTTTATGGAAGTAAAAGACATGCAATGACTCTAGCTGTGATTCATGAAAAGAACAGATATGCAATGACACTGGTGGATCCTTATGTGGTTCATGAAAAGAACAGATAGGCAATGACACTGGTGGATCCTTATGTGGTTTGTTTAGAAGAACACACATGCAATGACACTGGGTATGGTTCATGAGAAGAACACACATCCAATGATACTAGTGGATCCTTATGTGGTTTGTTTAGAGGAACATATATGCAATCACACTAGGTGGATCCATATGTGGTTTATGGAAGTAACAGACATGCAATGACTCTAGCTATGATTCATGAACAGAACAAACAGGCAATGACACTGGTGGATCCATGTGTGGTTCATGGGAAGAACAGACATCCAATGACACTGGTGCACTCTCGCTGTCGTTCATGAAAAGAACAGACATGCAATGACACTGGTGGATCCATATGTGGTTTGTCAAGAGAACACACATGCAATGACACTGGGTATGGTTCATGAAAAGAACAGACAGGCAATGACAACGGTGGATCCTTATGTGTGGTTCATGAAAAGAACATACATGCAATGACTGTAGCTATGGTTAATGAAAAGAACACGCATGCAACGACACTGGGTGTGGTTCATGAAAAGAATAGACATGCAATGACAGTGGTGGATCCTTATGTGGTTTGTTTAGAGGAACAAACATGCAATGACTCTAGATATGGTTCATGAAAAGAACAGACATGCAATGACACCGGGTGTGGTTCATGAGAAGAACACACATCCAATGACACTGGTGGATCCTTATGTGGTTTGTTTAGAGGAACAGACATGCAATCACACTAGGTGGATCCATATGTGGTTTATGGAAGTAACAGACATGCAATGACTCTAGCCGTGATCCATGAAAAGAACAGACAGGCAATGACACCGGTGGATCCATTTGTGGTTCATGGGAAGAACAGACATCCAATGACACTGGTGGTCTCTAGCCGTGGTTCATGAAAAGAACAGACATGCAATGACACCGGGTGTGGTTCATGAAAAGAACAGACATGCAATGACTTATGTGGTTTGTTTGAACACACATGCAATGACACTGGGTGTGGTTCATGAAAAGAACAGATAGGCAATGACACTGGTGGATCCTTATGTGGTTTGTTTAGAAGAACACACATGCAATGACACTAGGTGTGGTTCATGAAAAGAACACACACACAATGATACTAGTGGATCCTTATGTGGTTTGTTTAGAGGAACAAACATGTAATCACACTAGGTGGATCCATATGTGGTTTATGGAAGTAAAAGACATGCAATGACTCTAGTTGTGATTCATGAAAAGAACAGACTTGCAATGACACTGGTGGATCCTTATGTGGTTCATAAAAAGAACAGACATGGAATAACACTGGTGGATCCTTATGTGGTTTGTTTAGAAGAACACACATGCAATGACATTGGGTGTGGTTCATGAGAAGAACACACATCCAATGACACTGGTGGATCCTTATGTGGTTTGTTTAGAGGAATAGACATGCAATGACACTGGTGGGCCCATCCTTATGTGTGGTTCGTGAAAAGAACAGACATGCAATGACACTGGTGGATCCTTATGTGGTTTGTTTAGAAGAACACACATGCAATGCCGCTGGTGGATCCATGTGTGGTTTATGAGAAGAACACACATCCAATGAACTCTAGTGGAACTATCTTGGCATAATTTGATGTATTTCATTGTACAAGACACTTTCCATTTTTATACTACTCAGTTTTGCCCTTGGTTTTATGTGGTACTACTTAGTTTTGCCCACCCCCCTCTCTATCTTTCGTAGAAGCCCAAAACTGTGCTCACCATGTCTGCTACTCCCTGATTGGTTGTTACAGTTGTCACGCGGATCGTGCGCACCAACCGTTGATTCTATGTGATCCAACAATGATCGTTGCACACCTCGTGCCCTTCACGAAGACGGAGGCGTCTTCTCCGGACACGAACGCCGCTCGTCGCCGCACCGTCGAAGGTGCGAACTCATCCATCCAGCCAGTAGCCGTCGCCACCGAGCAGCAGGTGGTAGCTGTCGCCGCCGAGCAGCAGGTGGTAGCCATCACCGCCGAGCAGCCGGTAGTAGCCGTCGCCGCCGAGCAGCAGGTGGCCGACAACATCGTGGTGCCAGCGGAAGATCTGGATGGGGGGCAGGTGGCAGGCGGAGGCAATCCGGTGATCTACATCAATGACCCCATCACCGTTCAAGAAATCTTCGATGCAATCGCGGAGAATGATGAGTTCGAGGAGGAGGTCCCTGATGAGGAGTCTGAGGTACTACATTGCTAGCTTCTCTAGTCGCAGCCGCAGTTTTCACTGTTCATACATAGGATTTTCTCAATCATGTACATATTCTTTTGCTCTTGAAGTAGGGTAGTATATAAATGATTCGATCGGTTGTTTGATGCATCTGTCATCTAGTCACAAAACCCCAATCCGTCTAGTCACAAAACCCCAATCTGCTCATCTGCCATCTAGTTGAGTTTGCTAGTTGAGTGTTGATTTCGATACACAGCAGGCTTATAACATTACATTTCTATTCCTTACTGAGCCCAAAGATTCAATTTTGCCCCAAAATAGTGCAAGGGCATCTGATGGTCTCGTTTTCTTAGGGATGGTTAATGGCCCTGAGGCAGCAATGCACATAAACAATATAGGTTGTGATGTTGGTATTTTGGTTCTCCAACTCCATCGTTGAAAAAAATGAGGCCCTAATTTTTTCTCTCATGTGGAACCTAAATATATAATATTTGTATTGTTTCTGATCTATGAATGCGTTGTATGATGCATTTGTATATCCTTGAATATTGTTTGGTACGATTACATTTCAATTTCTTATTGTGGCCAATGATTCAAATTTGCCCCAAAGAGAGTCAGACACATTGGTGTCAAATTTTTACAGGGATGAGTGAGCGAACCTGGGGCCATGTACAAGATCAATATAAGCTGTGCAATTGTTACTTGGTTTACTTACGCCATCTCTGTAGAAACTTATGAGGCTGCAATCTTTATTCTACATTCATAAAACTATGATATTTGAATTATCTATTCCATGCATTCATAGTGTATAAGAATTACATTTTAGTTTGTTATCGAGGCCGATGATTGAAATTTGCCCCAAAAGAGTTCAAGTGGAGACACGTATGATGGTGTCGTGTTTTAGGGATGGGTTGGTGAACCTGAGGCAGCAATGCACACAAACAATATAGGTTGTGATGTTGGTACTTTGGTTCCCCAACTCCATCTCTGAAACAAATTTTGAGGCCCTAGATTTATTCTCATATGGAACTACATATATGATCCTTGAATTGTTTCTGATCTTTTAATGATTGGTATGATGCATATGTATATGAATGGTTTTGATCATAAGTATTTCTAACATGTACCTGAAGATTAATTGTTTGGTTTTTTATTTATAATTACAATATTTAGACTTGTTTTTGTACCTGACTATGTATATCGCTGAATAATGTTTTGTACGATTATATTTCAATTTCTTATTGTGGCCAATGATTCAAATTTTCCCCAAAAGAGAGGCAGACACATTGGTGTCAGATTTTTTTAGGGACGAGTTAGTGAACCTAGTGCGATATACAACAACAATATAGGCTGTGCAATTGTTACTTAGTTCACTCACGCCGTCCCTGAATAAACTTATGAGGCCGCAATCTTTATTCTACATTCATAGAACTATGATATTCGAATTATCTATTTCATGCATTCATAGTGTATAAGAATTACATTTTAGTTTGTCACCGAGGCCGATGATTGAAATTTGCCCCAAAAGAGTTCAGGGGGAGACACGTATGA
Organism: Avena eriantha; assembly: GCA_910589775.1. Taxonomy (NCBI): domain Eukaryota; kingdom Viridiplantae; phylum Streptophyta; class Magnoliopsida; order Poales; family Poaceae; genus Avena; species Avena eriantha. The sequence continues at coordinate 92,827,922 of OU342745.1, read as the reverse complement.
CGGTGTCGTGTTTTAGGGATTGGTTGGTGAACCTGAGGCAGCAATGCACACAAACAATATATGTTGTGCTGTTGGTACTTTGGTTCGCCTACTCCATCTCTGAAACAAATTATGAGGCCCTAGATTTATTCTCATATGAAACTACATATATGATCCTTGAATTGTTTCAGATCTTTTAATGATTGGTATGATGCATATGTATATGAATGGTTTTGATCATAAGTATTTTTAACATGCACCTGAAGATTAATTGTTTGGTTTTTTATTTATAACTACAATATTTAGCTTATTTTTGTACCTGACTATGTATATCCCTGAATAATGTTTTGTACGATTACATTTTAATTTCTTATTGTGGCCAATGATTCAAATTTGTACCAAAAGAGAGGCAGACACAATGATGTCAGATTTTTTCAGAGACGAGTTAGTGAACCTGGGGCGATGTACAACAACAATACAGGCTGTGCAATTGTTACTTGGTTCACTCACGGCGTCCCTGAATAAACTTATGAGGCCGCAATCTGATGCAATTATTTGTCATTGTGTTAAGATGAAATAATATATGAACCGATCAAACTATTGCTTTATTTTTTATATCCACGGATATATTGTCTTACATATACATGTTGTCAATTCTTGGGTTGTAATACAATTCAATCATATGTACGAGTTCTAAGTTATGTTCTTAAAAATCAATAGGAGGATGATGATGAAGTAGACGATAGCAAGGAATCCAGGGACAACAAGAGCCGCTATGTGCTGAGGCGGTTACGGTGTGGGCTAATCCGTTTCCACCGTAGGGGGAGACTTTTTTGCCCATTCTGTGGCAGAGCAATCAACGTGGACCTCAACAGCATGATCCAGCACGTGGAGGACGTTGGCAGAAGCAGAGGCAGAAGCCATAGGCCGATTACCTTGGCGCGGCACGCAGCCTATGGAAAATTCCTCCGGAAGTATGTCAGGACTGTCCTGTATCCCATTGACTAGGCTGTCGCTGCCTCCTGCTGATAAACCCCTGCCCTGCTAGGCGTCTCCGTGTCCCGGCATCCTGCTGTAGCCCCTGCTTTTATTTTGTTCTAGTTAATTATTACCTGTGTGTTGCATGTAAGACAATATATCCGTGGTGTCTCTGGTGAACCTTATATATTAATCTACTCTTTTATATGGAGTGTCTTAAAGTTTCTAGTGTTTAATTATATTTACTGATCATGCTCATGCACACTACAAAATATTTCTAGTGCTCAATTATATTATAATTGTCAAGAAATACATCAACAAGTTAAATTGGTTCAAATTTTGTATTGAAGTAATTAAATGTATCACACACATAATAAACTAGAAACTAAAATCTAATTCAAACACATAATGTATCACCACCACGTGTTGTCGTCCTTGACTTTCTTCCCCTTCAGCCGCTTGATGTCGCCACCGTCCCAAGATCCCTGCTCGTCCTGAAACCGCTTTCTATCCTCCTCGCGCTTCTTCTCCTAGGCTAGCTTGCAACCAGGGCATAGCTCTCTCGCGAAAAACCCCGCCTTAACCATCCCATCTTTCATGGTAATGAGCTTACTGTACAACTCGTACGCCATGTAGGCGTCTCTGGCTGCATACTCGAGGCGCACCTGGCTCATCAGCTTCCACTCCCAGTAGTCGTGATCGAGTCGCTTCAATTTCTTCAGTTTTTCATAGGATTTATCAATGATTTCCGCTGCCAGATCACCCATGCCATCCTTCGCTAGGTATGATTGATCTTGTACATATTTTGGATGTCGATGTGGTGCCCCTCTGGGATTTTTATCAACGCACGAGAAAGCATAATTGTGTCATTTGTGATATCCACGCTAGTGAAAGTTATCCCTTTCCTACACAAGAACTCAACCAGAGCCAGACAACGCATCTCAGTTGGTTTACTCCTGCACTTATATGGTTCTAGGGATGTAAGGGAACAAGGGATGCAGAAGTGGTGATCTCAAATTTAAATTTCACATACCTGCAGAAGTGGTAAACAAGGACCTCCTCATGTATGGCGATTTGCACGACAGCGATCTCTTGTGGAGGATTTTTTCGCTTATTTGCACGGGTGTGCTCCAAGTCTAGCCCCACAAACTTGTGCTTCTATTTCTCAAGCAATTGCTCAAACCTGGCGAGAGTTGTCTCCACAGTCGCTTCATCATTTCTATATACCACTGTCAAAGTCGTGGTGCCATGGGCAGGGACCAAGTGGGTGTCTATTGTGCGTTTCCCATCGTCCAATGCCTGCAAGGAAATTGGTGAAAGGAACTGCCTGTGATGGGTAGAAGAAGATGAACCGACGGTTCCAGAACAGAGGAAGAAGAAGCGCCCAGGAAAAACTGCAGAGGAATGACTAAGGAAGAGGAATGACTGCAGAAGAAACGTGGTAACTGCAACTTTCGGTTCGAGAACTCACCATGGTTACGTGGAGATCGTGGTTGTGCCGCTGGTTCAACAAGTGGGTCCAGTTCCTGCGAGAATATGAAATTAGCTGCGCATTTTTCTATGCGAGAAATTGAGAGAAGTCATTTATATTTTGTCTTTCATAATTAAACACAATGAAATTGGTATAACCCAAGAGATTTGAACAAAAGAGATTTGCTAGTTTAACATACAACAACACTTACAGGCCCAACATGGCAGAACTTGGAGAGCCCCAGAACTTAAGCTACCACAGAGACCTCGGCAGAGGTGGCAGAATTGGTGCGGGTGCAACCACGGCGACGGCGAGCTCGGATTACAGAGGAGGAAAACAGAACCGAGCATGGTCGACAAGGTGATAGATCTCATCGGGAACCAATTCTCGTCCCCGACCGTGCCATGGGTGCGTCCACGGTGAGGGCGAGCTCCTACTCGGGATGGGGAGGAGAGCGGGGCCAAGCAGCTTCGTCACTTCCCAGCTCTGCGCCATGGCCGCGACCACAGATTGCCGCTCCGGGGAAGAAGACGAGTAATGGAGGCGCCAACGCTGCAAGCCTACAGGGAGGAGAGCTGGGCCGAGCAGGTTCGTCCACGTCCCAGCTCCGCGCCATGGCTGCGACGCCCCACAGATTGCCGCTCCGGGGAAGAAGAAGACACGTAATGGATGCAGGCGCCAACGCTGCAAGCCTAATTGACACCTAAGCGACGGGAGCGACAGGAGCAACATAACGGCGAGAACTGACGGGGGGGCAACTTGACGGCCGTTAGCCTGATTTTTTATATTAAAACATAAAGTTGAAGTCGTGCCCAAAAAGACCCTCTAAGTATTTGGCACACCAACTGTAGTCATCGCGGATGATTTTAGGGAACTTGGGTACCGCGTTGCCTGGGCAGCCCAACTTTCGGGCCGCAAAATGATATTCTCTGAAAAATCACCGGTTTTACGTGCCACGTATCACAGCACCAAAATCCGCCGATACCCTCTGTACCACGGCGTATAATTGGCTGCCCTGACAAAATGGTGTTGTCAATACTCATCCGCCGCGTAAACAACTACTGCCGATTTTTTTGGCTTGTGCCACCAAAAATCCGTCGGATATAGGGGTATTCTTGTAGTGTCATCCATCAGACAAGCTTTGATCAAGTAGTGATGTATACGAGGATGGACAAGCAGACGATTCGTAACTTTGCGCTAGCCGTCCTATCCATACATCTCGCATGCGCTGCGCGGCTATGGGTTTTTTTTGAAACTTTCGGCGACATTTATTGAATAATAACACGATCATTTACAATTACAGGGATACAAAAAAAATGGAGGATCATTAAACCATAATTCATTGCCCCCGTGCGTTGCACCGTGGCGAGCAAGCAAATGTGCGGCAGTATTAGCTTCTCGCAGGCAATGTTGGATCGTCGCCATGCCCATCAATAGTATCAGTTGACGGCAATCATCAATAAACACCGCTCCAGCACCTCTGTACTCATTCTCGTTTTGTACAGCTTGTACCACTTCCAGTGGGTCAGACTCTACCACCAGCGACTAAGCTCCAAACTGGTTAGCAAGCTGAAGACCGGCCAGCGGCGCTGATGCCTCCATAGCCGTCACATCAATCGCAAAATCAGTATGACCATAGCAAGCTGTTATAAAATTACCTCCAGAATCTCTGATAATTGCCCCAGTTGCTCCTTTTCCTGAATCCGGATTAAACGCGACATCCACATTCAGTTTATAAACTCTAGAGGCAGGTTTAGTCCAGCCTCCTGTCCTAATCAGATTTCCTGTACTTTTGAGTTTAGAACAGTTGGCAACCATGCCTTTAATATTTATCACCGACCTTTCGGTGGAAGAAACTTGCTCCTTATTTTTGATTTGCCTCCTTGACCACCAAATATACCAGCTAGCAGTCATCACCGTAGAGGCAACATTCTCTATATTGCATGTCACACCTCCTGGTGTATTCGAGCACAACAGCTCTTCAAGAACCATAGAGCCTGAGGATCCATAGCAAGTGCAGCATTAACACACTCACCCATTCCAAGACCTCTCCATATCTCTCTCTAGGACAGCAAAAAAACATATGGCGTAAATCTTCAGCAGTAACCGAACATACAGGGTAGTTAACAGTTGAGCCAATGTGTCTATTCGCAAGTGTACAGTAGCATGGGATAATCCCATGCAAAGCCCTCCATGTGAAAATCTGAACTTTCCGTGCAACCGGGGTTTTCTAGATCTTCTGCCAAACCTCATGCGGTGTCGATCGATCAGTACCATCTATTCTATGTGCTCTCCTTCTATATTCCATCTTCCGCTCCAAATGGTAGGCTGATTTCACCGCAAAGCATCTAGACTTATTCGGTAACCATGCTATAAAATCAGACTGTGCATGGGTTGGCAAGGGGATTTGGAGGATGCGCACCACATCCACAAGCCAAAAATTCCCCCTAATTAGCTCCTCATCTCAGTCTCCAGTAATTGGGCTAATGAGCTCTTCCACTCTAGATAAAATACAGGCACCCCTTGGTGTGACAACCTTCCTTGTTGGGCTCGCCGGGATCCAATGGTCAGCCCAAATATCAATCACTGCACCATTGCTTGGCCTCTAGATACAACCTGTCTTAAAAGTATTCAAACTTGACATAATACTATGCCATGTGAAAGACAATTCCTTCTTCAATACCGCATTAATCAAATCACCATCTGTGTAATACTTTGCTCTAAGAACCTGAGCACAAAGAGATTCAGGGTCACTTAGCCTCCAGCACTGTTTAGTAAGCATGACTTGATTAAAACAATGAAGATCACGAAAGCCCATCCCCCCTTCGTGTTTGGGGATACTCATTTTCCACCATGCCATCCAGTGCATTTTCCTATGCGTTTCCAAAGAGCCCCACCAAAATTTTGCAATGGCATTACAAATCGCCTTGCAAACTTGTTTAGGAATATTGAACATCGACATTGCATATGCTGGTATCACCTGTGCTATAGCTTTTAAGAGTATTTCCTTTCCTCCTATGGATAACAATTTCTCATTCCAGCCGTATATATGTTTGCATACCCTCTCAATCAGATGCTGAAAACAGTCACTCCGATCCATACCCACCAAAGATGGTAGTACCAAATATTTATCAGTTAAAGATTCAACCATAATATTTAGGTGTGAACAAATATCTGCAGTGTTGGGGCTGAAGTTGGCCTCACTCACAAGCTGGCCTGAGCTTGCACAATATCTTTCAAGTGCACTCCGGAGGGACGTGGTGTTGGACATATCACTTGTCATCAAGATCAAAGAATCGTCAGCAAAGAACAGGTGTGAAACTGACGGTGCCCCGTGACACACTTTGACCCCTTTAATACCACCATTCATCTCCTCATACGCTAGAAGACTTGACAAACCTTCAACACATATCAAAAAAAGGTACGAAGACAGTGGGTCTCCTTGTCTAATGCCCCTAGTTGGAGCAAACGTCTCAGTCTCCTCCGAGTTAAACCAAATCCTGTAATTTACCGAAGTAACATAGGCCATAATTAAATCGACCCACTCCTGTTCAAACCCCAGTTTCATCATCATGAGAGAAAACCCCACTCTGACACGATCATCCGCCTTGAGCATGTCTAGTTTAACTGCACAAATGCCCTTATTTCCTTGCCTCTTATTATTTATTGCATGGAAACACTCATAATCTACCAAGACGTTGTTTGTTATCAACCGCCCCGGTACAAACGCACTATGAGTTTTTGAAATAATATCAGGGAGCAAAACCTTCAATCTCCTCGATAAAACCTTGGATATTACCTTATAAACCACGTTGCACAAGCTTATTGGCCGAAATTGAGTGATTAATTCCGGGCTCTCAACCTTTGGTATCAGAACAATCGCAGTCTCATTCCACCCCTTGGGTATAATACCAGTGTTCAGCGCTTGCAACACTTCTTTTGTTACCTCATCACCGACCACAGACCAGAACTTTTTGTAGAAAATTGTGTGCAGTCCATCTGTCCCTGGTGCTTTGTAGTCCCCAATGCTAAACATAGCCTCCTTCACTTCTTTGGCCGTGTACGGTTTAAGCAGAGCCTCGTTCATCTCTCTCGTGACACACGGTTGTACCCTATGTAAAAGTACTTCATCCGTGTGAGAAACTTCTGAAGTAATAAGGTTTGAAAAGTGATCACGAATAAACGGTTTCATATCATTGTTCCTCTCAATGACGACACCATTGGCATCTTTTAATTTGAGTATACTGTTCCTCTTCCGTCGTGCTTTCGCAAAATTGTGAAAGAACGTCATGTTTTGTCTCCATGCAATAACCAATCAGCTCGGCTCCTCTTCATGTAGTGAACTTCTTCCTGCTCCAACGCAACTTCAATTTTACGCGTCACCTCCTTTTGTTGCTGAGCAGTATCCTCATTCAACGGACCACTAAGAAGCTTGTCCAATTTCTTTGTGAGATCCTTTATTTTCTTCCTCGGTGCCTTCAGCACCGTACGATCCCATTCATGGAGCTCTGAATGGACCGCAGCAAGTTTGTCAGCAACTAGCACATTAGGTGGAGCATGTGTCCAGGCTATATTGACGATGTCCCCCACTTGCTCCTCCTTAAGACATTTACCCTCAAAGCGACGCCGTCTCTTTGAAGTATTATTCACCGCAGCATATGTTTCAGTATCAACCAAAATAGGCCGATGATCAGACCCTGACGAAGTAAGATTATGCACTCCAGTCAACGGGAAAGACCCATACCAATTAGCATTACCAACAGCCCTATCCAATCTCTCACGGAGTCGTCCATGTTTCCACGTAAACTTATTGCCAATGAAACCTAGATCTTCCAATCCGCAGTCAGACAAGCAATCTCGGAACGCTTGCATGTAAGCAACCGGTCTTGGAACTCCTCCATCCTTCTCAGACTCAGATAAAATTTTGTTCATATCACCCAACACCAACAAGGCAGATTAATTAGCCTGGTGGTGTAAATCACGGAGGTATTGCCAGGAGGTATTGCCAGGTACGATATTTACGCCGCCACACTGACTCTCCGTATAATCCCATCAATCTCCAATCTTTGTCTGGTGTACTCCTAGATACTAACACATCAATATAATTGTTGTGCAGGTATTTTAACTGGATGTTAACATGCTGATCATACAACATCATCAACCCTCCAACTCTTTCATTGCTCGGCACTATTATCTTATGTGCAAAGCCCAACTTCATACGTAGTCTCTCTCCACTCTCCCTATCAAGGTGTGTCTATAGCAGGCCGAATTGCTCACAGGGATAACGAGAAGATTAATGTTCCAAGCGGGCTGTGCTTTTATCAGAAAGGGTGCAAACATGCTTGCTTCTGTTGCCTGGTGAGCTATTCTTGCTACGGGCCTACGGGACTACGCGAGCTCCACCTCCTTTTCCGGCATGGTGTTTGTTTATTTATTTATTCCAAGACATAATGTGTGATACGCACACGAATGTTTTGCAATAAGAGACCGTATTTTCCTATCTCGTCTTTCTTTATGAAGTGTGCTAACAAGCGAACGCGAGGAATCTGGAGCGACGGCGCAAACGGTGCCCTGGCCATAGGATTTGGATCCATTGGTGTGTGAAAAAACAAAAAAAAAACCTGAAAAACAAAGTACCATGAAAAAAATAGCAACTTATGTTTGTATGTGCTCCGAGAGACTAGGGAGGACATGTTTTCTCATTAGATTTTGGGTTCTTTATTTACACATATCCTAAGACATAATGCGTGAGGCATGCATAGTTTGCAATAGGAACAATAATACTCTGCCGGTGGTTGCTCGTTGATTGGACATGTTGGATTTAAATTTTTGCCACTTATACTGTGTGATGTTCGTTTGTTTTAGTGATTGGGCACACGAAGAAACAACAATGTATTCTCATACCGGTTTGTCTTCCAAGATTGTGCCTTACTTCATGGGCTCGTATTTTTGCGACAGCGAGTTTTCTTTTTTTGAAAAGGAGAATGGCACCGTGGATTCTGCATCGAGCGATGCGCACATCATTTATTTATTAATCATCAAAATCTTCCAAAAGCCATACAAAGATCGTACGAACAAATCTGTTAATACAGCATCACCGAGTATAAAGATAGCATTCCTTCGCTAGCTCCTGGATGACCTGGAAAAAACCCAACCGCCCCAATGCAAGCCAGGAGCCCCGACCCGCTCAGCATTCCGTGAAGCTGCGCCAACACACCCGCTCTAGATGTCGCTGGCTCTGCTATCTTCCACCGACCCTTCTTCAGTGTGTAGATCGATGCGCAGACTCTCGCCATGCTAGCCACCGAAAACCACTGTGGTGCCAAGTAGCGTCGCCTCCTTGCGCGCAATCTCCTAAGCACATCGTGGACGCCGCCGATACACCGCAGCACCATGCCAACTACCACTGGCCGACATAACTTGAAGCCTCTATTGGATTTGTCGTGCATAAGCACCTGACAAACAAGCATGATTGAGTGTAACACATGTCGGCCAAGCATGACTTGACATCTTCACCGAAGCTCCGTGCAAGCCTAGTCCGCTCCACCTCCTTCCTCTGCCATCCAACATTGCTCCACAAACAATGCTCGCAAGAGAGAACGTGACTCGTCTTGAACATCGTCTCCTTTGAGAAAGTTGCCACTGCAACCTCTACACCAACGACGACTTGATCGACAACTGACCAGTACATATACCGTGATCTGATCTATTACTATACTATGGTTGTTATTGCATATGCACTACTATTATTCATGTTGATTAGGGGATCTCGTTGATTAGTACATCTGGTATGTCAGAGTTTCACGTGATTGTAGTTGTTGTTGTCATGATTTATATTCTGAAATTAATTGTAAAAGTTATGCATAATAATCCAACATGATGAATACAATTATGTTTTCTTTCAACAATTCAATATACAAAAGAAATTCAATAGCAATTAGTGGCTCCAAATATAAATTTATCAAATGGATACCCTCTCTAATTACTTTGTATGGTTTATACCTTGTAGATAGTTATGTTCTGTGTTCAGTTTGCTTAAACTTGCCCATTTACCAAGTGCCACATGCTAAAAAATATTTAGGTTCTTAGCTCCCTCCTATGTTCGATTCCTGGCTCCGCCCCTGGAAGGAAGTGACCACCACCGCCAAGCCTAGGGTAGCCACCCCGGGCGCCCTCATGGTGCGGAGCCAAACCAGGACCACCAGCACGAAACGCCACTGCCGGCCGAAATAGCAGGTGATGGCCACAGCGTCTGGCTAGGCCCCGCCCTAGCACCACCACCTCGTGCGCACCACCATTGTACAGCCGCAACTCGCGGACGATCTCCTGCTGCGGTTTATCCATCCCAACCGGCGCTAAAGATCCAGATCGTGCCACTGCCACTTCGGACCTCCCGTCTCTTGAGGAGGCCAGTCGACGGCGTTTCACCCAGGCTTTGCCTTGGCTCCATCGCCAGCGAGGTGGGAGGAAGAGGGGAGTTGGGTTGAGTTGCGGAGGAAGGTCGGGGACACCCCGGTACGATGCGGCCGCGTCGCACGGGAGCGGGAGGGGTTAGAAGAAAACCACTTCTATTTTGTGACACTAAGTGTTGTACTTTTACCCCAGTTGCATTTTTTCATTTGACATGATGGATCATATTGGTGTCTTTACTTCAGAATATCCATGATTTCGAAAGTTACAAAGTTATTTACGCTAGTCAAAATTTTCCTAAGGATGCATTTTTTTTAATAGCCCTTGTGAGTTGTGAATTTACATTAGCTGATTTGATCGGAAATTTCTTTTGGCTCCTGAGCTCCAGTCCTGCCTGCATATTAGAAAATTTAAAAACCGAGTTCTAAAATTTGTGAAACAAAACTCTAAAATTAGGTGATGTTGTATCCCACAAACATATGTTATCAACGATTCATACCCATGGAGGCTTTTCCCTCGTATCCTCCCAACGTCCATACTGGCCAGCTAACGGCTCCGCTTTGCTTCAGCACAAGCCTACCGGTGACGGGTCTGACTTTGCTCCGTCGTTAGGTTTATTATATTGAATTTGTACCACAATATAATATGATACTTCAAATTTAGCCGTCGCACCCACGTGAATTAAATTTAATCTATAAATTATGCTGCTGTATTCTTGTGGGTTTTTGTATCTCGGGATACAGAATAGCGTACCATATGGTAGAACTATGTTGACTTTTTTTTTTGCAAGTGAGATCTATGTTGACTTAATTGTATTGAGGCAATGAACTATGTTCTATCAATATGGAAGGAGTATATCCATGGTAGCAAACCATTTTTGGTCCATTAAACCGCAATAGAATAAAAGTGAATCCAATAAAATCCTAATATCACATACTATATGATTTGCATGTCACTATTTCTCTAAATTAGTCCTGAGTGTCAGTTTTATACCAGAGACATTTTTTTGTAACTTCAGTTTTGTATTAACTATTTACATTTCTTATCATTTTAAGCATCCATGGGTCAAATGCGTCAAGAGCAATTTTCTGGGCTTTCAAGATTATGGTTAACAAATAACAATAGCTTCTTTCTGAACCAAGAGAGGTTGACAAAAAATACTTCCTTTACCCAAAACATAACAATACATTTAACAGAGTGCAAAAGTTTGCAAATCTACATGAAAAGCATGATTTTGCTTTATTCAGAACACGAGCATAGTGATTCAGGATCAGATTAGCAAATTGAATATCCCTACCATAAACTAATGAGGAATTACAATACTAACAAGCAAGAAATGATGACGAATGGCATCAGCTTTTCCTACTTTGCAGCTTCCTGTTCCTGGTGATGAACTCTTTGTATTGCATAAGGAGCACAAACAGATATCTTCTTTCCGCAAGTTTTTTTGATCCTCAGGACGACCTGTCTATTTTGCAGTTTGCAGTGTACAAAAATGAAAGCAAGGCTCCATAAGGAATCAGGAAATGTTGGCCTGCGCTTGCTTTGCCCCGACTGCAAAGAACTCGGTGATGACCTCGAGGGGCATGCCCTTTGTCTCTGGGACCTTGAGGTAGACGAACACAAAGGAGATGCAGCAAACAACTGCATATATACCAAAGACACCTGCTAGGCCAATAGCATTCAGCATCACAGGAAGGCTGTAGGTAACAATGATGTCACATATCCAGAATGTCAGGGCACAGATCGCGATGCAGAGGCCACGGACCCTCGTGGGGAAAATCTCCGCACATAGAATGTTGGGGATTGGACCAAAACCCATGACGAAGCAGCAGAAGTAGACGATGACGCTAACTGTGGAGAGCACCGCATGGGGCACCGTGCTCAAGCTGATAACATTGGACACGACCAGGACAACTAGAGATGCTATCAGGACCGGAATTGTGCCCAGTAGCAGAAACCTGCAGAGAGGGAAATAATGTATGATACAGTAAACGATCTGGTAAGTGAGAAATAATACTGAGATGATGATGCACGCAAGGCAAACAAGTTACCTTCTTCCAGATATATCCATAAGCCTCATGGCTAAACCAATGCTAGGGAGCATGAGCAAGGTCGTGAGAGAACTGATCAATATGGATGCGGATGCTGAACTGAGGCCAAGACTGGAAAGAAGAACCGACACACCAGCTTGCTCAAGAATTTGTGGAGTGTAGTACAAAACTCCATTTATTCCAGCGAACTATACAAAGAAAATACTCCAAAATTTTAGTGAATTCTCATCATGAAATAATGTGGGTGCTTAGTACTTGGAGGTCAAATTCATATTCACATGTGCATATCTAGCATACAGTAATTGAAGAAATAAGTATAGTCTCTACCTGTTGAAGCATCTGAATTCCAATACCAACGACTAGTGCACGCCTGACACCAGGTTCAAACAGATCTTTCCAGCTTGGACCTTTGGCAGCGGCCTCCGACGGATGCATCATGGCTGGACCAGCCGCCATACGCTCTTCCAGATGATCCTTCGAGTAAAGAGCCGAGTGGCTTACTAAAGCAGCAGCATGTATGAACCCACTGCCTTCAGGGGCATCACCCCCACCAGGAAGTGAAACAACAGAGCCCCTTCTTGAGTCCGACACTCCCTCTTGGTGCAAGTAGATTCTTTTGAAGCCTCCTTCCTTCTTGCCATCATCGCCTTGTCGCTCTGACCATTTCCATGCGAGTTGCCACCCCCCACCAATGCCAGTGCTGCTGACTGCCTCCCCACCCTCTCCCAACATGCTTCGCCTTCTCATGCCCAAAGTGCTTCCGTGGTGACCATGGTCCTTCACATCCGTGTTTGTGGTCTGTCGTGACAGCAGCGGGCTGTGCACATTGTCTTCATCGTCACCACCAGATGCATATTCATCGTCGTCCCTGTGAACGTTCTCCTCATCCCAGTGCTCCCCTTTTGGGTGCTGATCTGCCACACTGAGCATGCTGCCAAAGTTAGGGAACAATGTGCTCCGCATGCTTCCTCCAGCTTGAGGCATGTTCTCGTGAACACTCCCGAAGAGCGTGACCAGAGGATCCATAAGGGGCACACTCTGGTTCACCATGCTGCCATGACGAGATGCGAGAGAAAACACACTTCCAAGCATGCTGGGTCCTTTGGAAGGTCGGGCAATCCATGATTGGCCCTCTTCAGGTCCGTATAGGGTTATTTGCTCATTATCTCCATCGACAACATGATCGTCAGCTTGGTCGTTAGGTCCAATAATGTACTCTTCAATGGAGGTGTCTCCTCCAACGTCCAAACCTTCAACGAGAAGAGCCATTTCTCCTGCACAATTTCATTTGGAACGACAAAATGACTTTATTAAGGAGTACAAATGAACCAGCAGTTAATTTGACCAGTAACAAAGCTATAGGATCGGGCTCTCAGCCAACACCTAGCTTATTCAGAAAATTGGTCATAGCTACACAACTTACAAACTGCTTATGACTTTAACGTATATTAAAAACTGACATGTGAAAATCAGGATTACCAAAAACCTTTTATGTTTAACGATTAAATCATAACTAACTTCAATCCTACTGAAATTAGCACATAATGCATGGTCGAGAACTTTGGTTGCATACTTGTGTTCATTTACCAACCAATGGACATAGTTTATCTGAGCTCTGTCAACCAGATTACTTGCTCAAAATTTCAAACAGCAAAAAACAGGCCTACAATTTTGACATGCTTTGCTGTATATATTTCACCGTCAAGTGGAAACATTTGTTTAACAAATGAATGTAAAAAAGAAATACTACTGAAAATATTTGGCTCTTTGAGCATTTTTGATCATTCTCCACTGTACAAATTAAATTATGATTTTTTTACTTTTGCCACTCGAATTTAACAGTTAACACTAGTGAATATCAAACTAATAACCAATTCAATATCAGGGAGCAAGAGATCAGTGAGCTGGAAAGTCCAGGTGAAGAAATGAACATGAAGCTTTCATCAGTATAAGAACAGACCTGAGACATCCTCCCTTCCACGCAACCTCTGCAACACCTTCTTGGCCTCCGCCATCCGGCCCTTACTGACGAGCCACCTGGGCGACTCAGGCAGATAAAAAACCGTGAGCACGAAGAAAAACAGCGAGGGGACCGAGAGCACCCCGAGCATGATCCTCCAGTCAGGCGACGGCAGCAGCGACATCCCGAACACCATGCAGTAAGACAGGAACATGCCTCCCGACCCGCTGAACTGCGGCAGGGTGTTGAGCCGGCCCCTGATCTCGGAGGGCGCGATCTCGGAGATGTAGAGGGGCACGAGGGTGACGGCCAACCCGATGCCGAAGCCGTCGATGAGGCGCGCCAGGAGCAGCACGTAGACGTTGGGGGCCCAGAGCATGATGAGGCCGCTGAGGAAGTAGAGGATCGAGGAGAGGATCATCATCGGGCGGCGGCCGACCATGTCGGACACCGGGCCGGAGAAGGTGGTGATGATGGTGGCGCCGATGAGCGACATGGCCACGATTAAACCTTCCACGGTGGGATTGTTCTCCAGCTGGAATTCCTTCTTTATGTACAGGACGGCACCTGCAGAGGAAAACAGAGGATTGGAAAATTGTAACCAAGATTGAACATGCTGTAATAGCACAGATCTCCAATTTGGCTCGAGTCGAGTCTAGTGGTGCATATATCTACAGTATATAGAACTAAAAAACCATTCTGAGTAGAGCAGAAGAAATTACCTGCGATGGTGGCATTGTCCCACCCCTGCAGCAGGTTACCGATGGAGGCCGCAATCGCGACCAGAGCAGCTCCCGACATCTCCGACGATCCCTGCAGCTGCGCGCGAAACAAAGCTAAGCGAAGAATGATTAACCCCCTCCACGTCGAACCGAACCAGGGCCGGGATAAAAACGAAAAATCTCGCAGAGCTCTGCATACCTCACAAGGAAAGAAGGGGGGAGAGATGGACCAGAGCCGAAGGAGCGGCGGTAGATCACAAGTGAGCAGAGCTGGGCGGTGGCTCAAATAGGAGGCGGAGAGAGAGAGAGCCAGCTCCGCCTGGACCTGCCTACTCACTGCCCTGGCTGGCAGTAGAAAAAGGGGGAGGAAGAGTAGAAGAAGGCCAGCAGCTCCCCTCCCCCTGCTCTGCTAGAGTGAGGACAAACTGTCCAGACGCCACATGCGTAGAGAGAGAAGGCGCGCGCATACGTACGGCACGGCAGCACATCATCTACGCTAAGCTAAAACAAACGGAAGAAACAAACAAAGTACTAGTATTCCACTATTTCCTTGGTTAATAATGGCGGCCACTAAGCTCACCCCAGCGCGGCGAGGAAAAGATCCCAGATTTTCCCACCCCGAGATCCCCTCTCCGCTCCACAGGAACGGAGATGCCCAAAGGAGATCCGGCCTTTCCTGCAAGAGAACAAGCGAGATCTCCCTCTCCCCGGTGGCCAACACATGCACACGTTTCACCTCCACCGTTCGACGGAGGGGAGGGGGGCGCGCTTGGCGCCTTGCCGCCGGCGTCCCGCCAAACGGTGTGCCAGGGGCCAGCCAGGAACTGACCTGTCAAGCCCGAGACTGTCGCCAGCACGAGCACGTAGTAGTCAATTCGCTCCCCCCGGTGTTTCGACGGCCAGGATTCATCCTGCTATTTGTATATACAGTACCATCACATGTAGTGGTCACTTTTCTATTTTTCTAAGAGAGAGAGAAAATGTAATGATCGCTAATTCGATCCCCACGATTTGTGGATATTGTATACACGTGATGATGAGCTTAGTGGGGAGCCGAGGTGGTGCGGAATACTTTCCAGACGGCGACGACGTGGGCTAACGGCACCAAAAAAGAAGTAACATGGTCGGCAGAAGAATTACGAGCCCACACATCAGCGTGAACAGGGCTATGGTTTAGAGCATCTCCGCTCGTAACTCCTGTACGCGTTGGCCCGCTTTTGGCTCGTACGGGGGCTGCCGGCGTGAAATCGGAAATAGGGGACGCCGCCTTCCCAGCCGTGTCCCCCAAAATAAACACATATTTTAATAAAATAATATTTAAATAGGAAAAATCTAATTTTATTACATAATAAAAATAGAAAACTAGTCATAATCGTGACTATCTTGTAGTACTCGTCCTCGTGGTCGTCGTAGGAGCTGTCGTCTTCGTCGTCGGTCGGCGCGCGCTCCGACCTCGACGGCGTTGCCCGACCACGATCGCACCACATCGAACGATCGTCGAAGAGCGGTCGTCGCTTTGGGGACCGGCGCCCGCAATGGCTGCAGCCTTCGTCGTCGCCTCCGTCGTGCGCACGATAGGCTTCCTCCTCCTTCTGCCACCAGGTGTCCCCCGACGGTGTCGGTTTGAGCGACGCGCGAATGGCCGTACGCTGGCCCAGAAATTCTTCCGAGTTGCCGGGACGCCTCTGCTGGCGCGCCGCCACGGCGTATTTTGGAGGGACCACCCACTCCGGTCGAGGCTCTGGCTGGGGCTCCGGCTGAGGCTCTGGCCGAGCCTCCAACATCCGGTCGAGGCGTAGCATCGCGCGTGGGGCAAGAGGATCCCAGAACACCACGCGACCTCCGTCCTTTTTCCGCTGGAAGTGTGGGTACCGGAGGCGGGGATAGTCGTCCGCCATTATGTGGTCCATCACGTCGGCAAGAGTCCGGGTGCCACACCACAGCCTGCAGCCCTCCTCGTTGTTGTTGACGGGCGGTGGACCGTCCCCATCGTACATGGTGAGCTGCCGCTCGCGACGGTTCACGAAGAAGGCATTCCAGGTGGCGTCGTTGTCGGGGTCCCAGTTGGTGTCCAACCGCTGCTCCGGCGTGAGCTCGCCGTAATAGTAGTTGGTGATGGCCAACCGGCGGGCATCACCTTGAGGGACGGGCGGGACCGGCACGCCACCAGAGCTCAACCTCCAGCCCGGAGGGCACCCGTACCCCGGCGAGCAGGGGTAGTGGGAGGCGCACAGTGCCTCAGCCTCAGCGTATGTTAGTGTGGGGAGGTTGGAGGATGACATTGCGTGTAGATCTGAGCTATGGCAATGGCGGTCGTGGCCTATGTAGCCGGAAATGGCGGGAAGTTGAGGCGGGAAGTGGTGAATCTGGCGGGAAGGAACTGGCGGGGAGCGGTGGAACTTGCGGGAAGGAACTGGAGGGAACACGTGGCAGCCACTTCTGGCCGCCGCGTGGCCACCGAAAGGCGCATGGGTTGGCAGGGCAATATTTTATTCCCTCCGGCGCCCCCGCTTGCCTCCCTGTAGATAGGGTTTCGCCTAGGGCCATCGGGTTAATAATTGGGCTGCGCCGGCGGAAATTCTAAAATGAGGACCGCGACTGGGCGCGTTTTTTGACGCCGATGGCCCTCATAGGCCTTTCGGGGGCCTTTGAGGACCCCGAGTGGAGATGCTCTTATTTTGTAGTACGTTTCAAGAAAAATAGCACTTGACATGGGGATTTCGTGACAAATCACTTGCCCTCTAGCACATCAGCGTGACCAAGACTATGGTTTATTTTCTATGTCAGCATAAATAAAAATTAAGCTTGACATGGGGAGTTCATAGCAAATCACTACCCTCCAGCGCACCAATTTTCAAGTGTCAATGCAACATTTTTCTTCCTGTCATATGGACAATTGTAAGAAAAGGTTGCAGCATTTTTAATGAACACTTGTACCAAAAAAATAACATAACGATAAATACTCGTTTGGCTACGGCAAAATGTAAGAAACATGTCATTGTTTGCAACAAAAAATCCAACTCATCGAACATATGGGCCCAATGCGTCCAACATGTAGAAACACGTTTACAATATTAGAGGAACCACTTTGTAGCATACGTGTCCAAAAACCACAACATCCATTTTGCTCGTGCTTACAAAACAAAAACGATAGACACTTGTAACATTTTGAAACAACCTTTGCAACATCGGAAGATCCCCAAAATGTTGGACTCAGTCGTCAACTATCGATGAACTGATTTCGAGCCCCCGACTGAAGGAAAATGCCCTAGAGGAAATAATAAAATCGTTATTATCTTATTCCATGTTTATGATAAATATTTATTTCTCATGCTATAATTGTGTTGACCGAAAACGTTAATACATGTGTGTTTAAAACACAAAGAAAGAGTTCCTAGTAATGTCGTTCATTACACTAGCTTGTTGATTAATAGATGATCAAGGTTCCCGATCATGACACTAGATGTTGTTAATAACGAGGTCACAACAACAGTGTGATGAATAATCTCCCAAAGTATAGTAATATGATCAATTCATTGTGTTTAACGTCATTCGAAATAATTCTAATCCTTAGACCATGAGATCACATCAATCACTAACTTTGAAAGAGTACTTAGATTCCATCAAACATCACACTGTAAAGGGTGATTATAAAGATGTCGTCAGATACTTGGAAAGTCTTAGTTGAGGATCGTGGATCAAGAGTGGGATTTGTCCATCCCGATGACAGAGAGATATACTCTGGGCCCTCTCGGTGATATCACATTAACATAGCTTGCAAGCAAGTGATAAGATCACTAAGAATGTTATATCACAGGAATGAGAAAATAGTACTTTTCGGTAACACGGTCGAACTAGGTATGGATGATACCAAATGATCGGATCTCGGTCAAGTAAAATATCGCGAGACAAAATACATTAGTTACTACAAAAAAGATTCACGCGATCACTAGTTCATCGTTGAGTAAGTGGAGTCGTTATGGATCTCTAGATCCTGCTAATGATTATTCATTGGAGAGAGTCTCGATCATGTCCACTTATTTCACGAACCGTAGGGTGACACACTTAAGGATCGTCAACGCTTTTGAGTGGATACAAAACGCTGGAGAAAATACTGAACAATACAGAAACTATTTTGATAAAACTGCCAAAATAGTTTCAGTATATATTGAAATAGTGTAAGGGAATAAATTATTAATGTGTTCATTAAATGAAGTATTTATTAATTTGAGTGGCATTAAACCAAGTGAATTAAAAGTGTTTTAGTGGAAGACCTTTAGTTTTTTAGTGGAGATTTAATGAAATTATGGTGACCCTTTGAGTTGTGTGAGTGGAGACTCCACTACGATCGGGGAGATGTGGGGGCACCACTAGGGGCTGGTGCATACCCTTTGGGTGCATCCCCCTCTCCTATAAAAGGAAGAGGTGGAAATCCCCTCTCAACACACCATTCTATCTCTCTCATATGTCCTTTGGTTAGCATATTTCCCCCCTTGCTAGCTGATCCACCATCACGAATATGGTGTTTAGGCGAAGCCCTGATCAAGACCTTCTCCACCACCAACACTATGTCATATTATTGATAGAGTTCCCGAGGATCCGATGCGTCTGCTGCCCAACTGAAGCAAGGGACGGAGGTCATCGTCGTGTTGGACATGTGACCGATTACGGAAGCGCTGCCTAATTGTGGCACTAATCGTGTTCAGGACCTTCAAGAACGAACATGTATATTCTACATCAATCATGTTTGTTTACTGTATATTGTATACACTTGATGATGAGCTTAGAAAAATGACGAGGGGAGTTGAGGTGGTGCGGTATACTTTCCAGACGGCGATGACGTGGGGGCTAACGGTACCAAAAGAGTAACATGGTCAGCAGAGCCCACACATCAACTACCAAAAGAGTAACATGGTCAGCAGAGCCCACACATCAACGTGAACAGGACTATGGTTTATTTTGTACTAGTACGTTTCAAGAAAAATAGAACTTGACATGGGGATTTCGTGACAAATCACTTTCCCTCTAGCGCATCAGCGTGACCAAGACTATGGTTTATTTTCTATGTCAATATAAACAAAAATTGAGCTTGACATGGGGAGTTCATAGAAATCACTTCCCCCCAGTGCAACAATTTTCAAGTGAGAATACAAAATTCTCTTCACGCCATCCGGACAATTGTAAGAAAAGGTTGCAACATTTTTAATGAACACTTGTACCAAAAAAATAACATAACAAAAATAATCGCAGTCATGTTTGGTTGCGGCAAAATGTAAAAAACATATCACTGTTTGCAACAAAACATTCCAACTCATCGAACATATGGGCTCAACGCGTCCAACATGATAGAAACGTGTTTACAATATTAGAGGAACCTCTTTGTAGCATACACGCCCAAAAACCATAGCATCCATTTTGCTCGTGCTTACAAAACAAAAATGATAGACACTTGTAGCATTTTGAAACAACCTTTGCAACATCGGAAGATCCCCAAAATGCTGGACTCAATCGATGCACCAATTTTGAGCTGCCCAACTGAAGGGAATATGCCCTAGAGTCAATAATAAAATGGTTATTATATTATTCTATGTTTATGATAAATGTTTCTTTCTCATGCTATAATTGTGTTAACCGAAAATATTAATACATGTGTGTCTAACAAATAAAGAAAAGGTTCCTAGTAATGCCTCTCATTACACTAGCTTGTTCATTAATAGACGATCAAGGTTTCCTAATGATGAATATTGGATGTTGTTAATGACAAGGTCATGTCATTGGAGAATGATGTGATGAACATTCACCATAGTAGATTTAGCAATACGATCATGTCATCAAATTTTATATTTTTATATCAATCTCGCACGAAGTAACACTAATCCTTAGACCATGAGATTGCGTCAATCACTAACATTGGAAGAGTACTTTGATTCCATCAAACGTGACACCGTAACTGGGTGATTATAAAGATGTCGTTGGGTACTTAGAAAGTGTTAGTGGAGGCTCGTGGATCAAGAGTGGGATTTGTCCATCCTGATGATAGCGAGTTATACTCAGGGCCCTCTCAGTGATATCACATTGACATAGCTTACAAGCAGGTGATTTGATCACAAGGAATGTTATATCACGAAACGAGTAAAAGAGTACTTGTCAAATGAATGGATCTCAGACAAGTAAAATATCGCAAGACAAAAGGAATTGGTTACTACGGAAAAGGTTCACGCGATCACTAGTTCATCGTTGAGTAAGTGGGAGTCATCATGGATCTCTAAATCCCGCTAATGATTATTGGTCGGAGAGAGTGTCGATCATGTCCACTTAGTTCACGAATCATAGGGTGACACCCTTAAGTCTCGTTGATGCTTTTGAGTGAATATGGAACGCCGAAGAAAATACTGAATAACGCAGAAACTATTTTGATAAAACTGCCGAAATAGTTTCGGTATATTGAAACAGTGTAAGAGAATAAATAGTTAATGTGTTCATTAAATGAAGCGTGCATTAAATGAAGTACTCATTAAAAGAAATGTTCATTAATTTGAGTGGCATTAAAGCAATTGAATTAAAAGTGTTTTAATGGAAGACCTTTGGTTTTTGAGTGGAGATTTAATGGAATTATGGTGACCCTTTGATTTATGTGAGTGGAAACTCCACTACCATGAAGAGAGGAGACATGGGGACAGCACTAGGGGCTTGTGCATGCCATTTGGGCATAGCCCCCCTATCCTATAGAAGGAGGAGGGGGAGACCCCCTCTCAACACACCATTCCATCTCTCGCATATGCCCTTTGGTTGGCATTTTCTCCCCCTTGCTAGCTGATGGCTCTGAAATATAGCCATCTACGTCCACATTTAAACTGGATATTAATCATATTCTTGATGAAATATATCTCTAAACCCTGCCACTAATTCTAATATTCAGAGGGGTATGCAATCCTTTCTTTTATATTTTTCCTGCGTAGATAATGTTGTTTAAAGAAGGGAATCACTTCATTAAAGTCAAAGATACGAGATTTCCAACAACCAGAAGAAACCAGGAGTCGTACAACGGAGGCAGACACTTTAACGACCAACTATACGACCAGAGCAAATAATTTGGCCGTATAGCTATGATCGTATAGTTGGCACCGCCACCATTAGGTCAAACGGAACAACTTACGTGAAGGGACCCCTATATAAAGAAGCCTCAGGCGACAGGAAAATATCTCTTGCCCCTCCCTGAAGAAGCAAGACCTCGCCAAAAAGCAGCCTCAGATCTCCAAACCTTTCTCCATCTCCATAGCCATATTCCACCACTTGTAATAGTAGATCTCTTATACGATTGGCAACATTGTAAGACTATTACTATCAATCTTATGATTTTCATTACAATGTTTGTGATTGTTGATCTCATCTCTATGTGTGAGTAATTCTCCTTGGGCTAAGGGCTTCAGCCTAGCCATGTAGCAATTGTGCATGTGATTTATCATAGATGGGATCGTGTATTAGTTTGTATGACATGATGATTATTGTATCCTCTCTTGCCTCAATCTAAGGACTTGTCAGGCACCCAAGACCCCGAGGGTTGAGCCAGGTATAGGTACTATGAGTGATGAATGATCTGCAGGTTGGGAACCCCAATGACAGAAGGGAAGTACGGCTGTATGTGAGGGATTTGCTTGGGATTAACGGTGACGTCACTATGCATATCATTAGTTCTCTTTATTCTATGGATGATACTAGTAGGTTATTGCTATAAGCGGTTGCGGAGGCAATATCAATTATGGATGCACTTCCCACATAAAATTTATCTTGCTCTAACAAGTACACACATACTTTATTTCTACCTTTTATTTCCATGAGATGTTTTGCAAAACTACAGGTGAAACCGAACGCCCTAGGCCCTCTATCTCCATCATCGACATAAACAAAAAGACGCAAGCTATTGGTCCGGTAAAAACACAAAAGGAATTCTAATACTCTCGAATGTCTGTTAAAGTAATTTCACTACGCATTCGCTTCCTGAGGATTTGATAACCTAGGTCTACTAGGGAAAAAGAAGCTATACTACATCGTAATCCGGATCGAAGGTATCAATAGCTAATCCACCATCGCGAGTACGGTGCTTAGGCGAAGCCCTACTGAAGACCTTCTCCACCACCACCACCACTATGTCATAGTGTTGTTGTAGTTTGCTTAGCCCAAAATATATCGAGCCTGTTGGGGAACCCCAAGAGGAAGGTATGATGAGCACAACAATAAGTTTTCCCTCAGTTATGAAACCAAGGTTATCAATCCAGTAGGAGCAAGGAAACACCTCAAAGGTGTTTCTAGCTGGACTTTGGCAGGGCACACTACCGGTGCCAGCAGCAACATGGAGACCTACACAACACAACCACATAACTTTGCCCCCAACTTGCGATGAGGTTGTCAATCTTACCGGTTTTGCTGAAAACAAAGGATTAAATGTATCGAGTGGAATAAAGTAATAGTTTGCAGAAAGTAAATAGAAAGCAATAAACAGTTGATTGTAGATTGATGATAAAAGAAAGGACCGGGGTCCATAGTTCACTAGTGGTGGCTCTCCTTAAGATAGATGACATGTTGGGTGTACAAATTATAGCGGGGCAATTGACAAACATCGAGAAAGCAATCATGCATATACTACTCATCTTGACTCCTTTGAGATTCGATTAGGCATTACAACATTATACATAGACCGTAATCCAATTGCATCTATGACTAATAATCCACCTTCAGGTTATCATCCGAACCCCCTCCAGTATTAAGTTGCAAGCAACAGATAATTGCATTATGCATTGCGTGTAATGTAAACAGTACGATTATTCTATGAACAAAGGATTGTTGTTTTCTCCCTAGTAGCAACAACACATCTAATACCTTAGAGATTTCTGTCACTTCCCCAGATTACTAGAGGCATGAACCCACTATCGAGCATAAATACTAACTCTTGGAGTTGCTAGCATCTACTTGGCCAAGATAGCTACTAACAACAGAAAGCATGAAAGATCACAAATAACAAAGACATAATAGAATCAATAATCAATCTGAAATAGTATCTCAATATCCATCGGATCCCCACAAACACAACATGTAGAATTACAAATAGACGATCTTGATCATGAATGGAGCTCACAAGATCTAAACATGATAGCACAAAGGAGAAGAACCAGCCATCTAGCTACTACATAGACCCGTAGTCCCGAGATGAACTACTCACGCATCACACCGGAGGCTTGCATGATGATGAAGAAGGCCTCCAGGGTGAATTCTCCCCTCCAGCAGGGTGCCGGGAAGAGCTTTAGATCCCTCCCGATCTAGGGATGGAGATGACGGCGGCTACAGACTCTTTCGTGGAATTTTGATAGGGTACTTAGGGTTTCTGTATCAGAGGCATCTTATAGGTGAGAGGGGAGGCCGAGGGGGTGCTAGAGGCGGCCAGACCACCCCCCTGGCGTGGGAAAGGCTAGGCCATGCGGCCAGGTGGTGTGGCGGCCCCCTGGCCCCTCCCCGTCTCGTATTTTGGCTCCAGGTGTCCCTCGGTGAAAAACTGTCTTTGGCTTTTGTCCCGTCCAATTCCAAGAATATTCATTTTCTGACTTTCCTAGAACCAAAAACAGCAGAAAACAGGCGGCTGGCACTATGGCTCTTGTTAATAGTTTATTCCAAGAAAGTGTATAGAAAGTAATCCAAAGTATGGAGAAAACATAAGAAAGTAGATAAAACCAAGCATGGAACATCAAAAATTATGGATACATTAGCAACGTATCAACATCCCCAAGCTTAACTCCAATAAAACTTCCATTAAAACAAAAGCTACTGTAGCACTTCCATCAAAAAGCTCAATTCCCCAAAACAACTCAAAAAGGAACCAACAAGAAGCAAATGCAAATAATGACAGAAATTTGTCAAAACAGACCAGTAGGTAAAGATAATTTTTTTCAAAGAGCTTCTGTTGCTCAAATCGAAAAGTCTTGAACTAACGAAAGTTAGATAACATCCTGGGGCAGAAGCACAAAAATACACCCTCAAAAGGACGTACAGATATTTTACACGAATTTTTATGGTGAAGCACAGAAATCTATTTTTGGACAGCAACTTTCCCAATCATTACTTCTCTCTCATTAGAGGTTACTGTTGGCACAAAAAGCAAATAAAAAGGATAAGGAGCGGGTATTACTGAAGTAATAACTTTCAAGACTCATCTAAACCTTTTGGGTTATCTCCCAATAAGTACTTTTCTTTAACGCCTTTAAGTTAGGCATGATAGTTTGAGAAGATGCTCACATAGGAAATATGAATTGAAGTAAAAGAGAGCATCAAGAAGCAAATTCAAAACACATTTAAGTCTAACCCTCTTCCTATGTATAGGAATCTTATACGAAAATAAATCAAAGAAGCACATAGTAACAAGAATGGGTAGATAAAACCAATGGTAAGGAAATAGGTAATTGTTAACTGCTCGGTCGGCTTGGGAGTAGCGAGTAATCGGAATTCGGATGATTAACTGATTTAATCGGTCGGCTATTAATCAGTGCAGCCTACACAAATTAGCACATAAAATACGTGTATATAAGAAAGAAATAGTATATGGACATGTATATGTCCAACCCTACTTATCTAGAGCCCAAAGCCCAACAAAACACATACGCTTCTCCTCTGACCTCTGAAGTTTCTCTACTCCCACCACCTACCCAGGGTACTGGTTGGTGACGGTGGGAACCGAGCTCTTGGAGGCGGGAATCGAGTGGGAGATTCGCAAAACCTACTTCATTAGGCAGGCTAGCGGTTGGACGGGCGATATACGTTCAAAATTTTGCAATTTTTATGACCAACCGTAGTAGTTTAATGGCAATATACCTAGTAATCGGTCTGTCACAGCTATTAGTCAGCATAAAGGATTAACTCAACGGATGAGTGGTAATCGACACGGTTAGGTCCCTAGTACCGATTAATCGGCCTATTAATCGCTGATTCGGATGATTTTTTGAACAGTGGATAAAACAAGAGCAACTTCAAAACTTTTAGCACATAGAGAGGTGTTTCAATACCATGAAAACTTCTACAACCATATTTTCCTCTCTCATAATAATTTCCAGTAGCCACATGAATAAACTCAACAATATAACTATCACATAAAGCATGCTTTTCATGATCTACAAACACTAGAGATTTATTATAAACATTTTCAAAAGAATCCTCAGGAACATGACATTCGTCCTCCTTTGGTAAGCATGGGGGACGATCAAATAATGTAAGGGGTAAAGAGGTACTCTCATTAGAAGGTAGGGATGGGTAGATCCATTCTTCCTCCTCTTGATCATCACTCTCATCCTATTTTTCATCCAATGAGCTTCCAGTTTTAGCAATTTCTTCTTCCATAGGCTCCTGCAAGGCATTAGTCTCTTCCATTGGTGGAGAGCATCTATTAAGATATTCAAGAATATAGCCATTTTCTTCCTTGTAATTATCAAAGCAAAATTGAAGTATAAACCTCATATTTATAAGGTGCATCATCAGTATTTTCAAGCAAACTAGCAAGTTCAAATGCACCCTTCCAAGCAATAAATTCTTCAATTTGTTCCACATCATAAAAGTCATAATTTCCTTTAACATAAGAAGATATGGTAACATTATCATTATACTCACATTGAAAAGGGAGGTGTTTATACCTCCTACAGCAACAAGATTTATCAACGCAATAAGTAACATTATAAGTATAGCACACGTTTCTAGCAATGGTATTCAATTTATTAATTTGTTCCCATAAGAGTTTCCCTTTTTGTGACAAGTGGTGTTCCTTATAATAAATTTTTTGTTCTTCCGTGAACCCACCTTGCCAATTAGATTCAGTTTCAAAGAAACCAACCGTTGATACTAAGCATGATAAAGCAAGACAATAACAGAGCAACGAAAGTAACAACTATAGTAGGAACTAATTTTGTGTGTGTTTTTGATAAAGAAAGCAAACTAGTAAAACTAATTTTTTGTGTGTTTTTGATAAAGAAACAAGCAAACAAAGCAAAAGTAAACTAAGCAAAACAAAAACAATAAAGTAAAGAGATTGGTTATGAGGGACTCCCCTTGTGAAGATTTCCTTGACTCCCTGGCAACGGTGCCAAAAAATCAGTTGCTTAGCCCAAAATATATCGAGCCCGTTGGGGAACCCCAAGAGGAAGGTATGATGAGCACAGCAGCAAGTTTTCCCTCAATTATAAAACCAAGGTTATCAATCTAGTAGGAGGAAGGAAACACCTCAAAGGTGTTGCTAGTTGGACTTTGGCAGGGCGCACTACCGGTGCCAGCAGCAATGTGGCCTACACAACACAACCACAGAACTTTGCCCCCAACTTGCGATGAGGTTGTCAATCTCACTGGTTTTGCTGAAAACAAAGGATTAAATGTATCGAGTGGAAGAAAGTAATAGTTTGCAGAAAGTAAACAGAAAGCAGTAAATAGTTGTTTATAGATTGATGATAAAAGAAAGGACCGGGGTCCATAGTTCACTAGTGGTGGCTCTCCTTAAGATAGATGACATGTTGGGTGTACAAATTACAGTGGGGCAATTGACAAACATCGAGAAAGCAATCATGCATATACTACTCATCTTGACTCCTTTGAGATTCGATTGGGCATTACAACATTATACGTAGACCGTAATCCAACTGCATCTATGACTAATAATCCACCTTCAGGTTATCATCTGAACCCCCTCTAGTATTAAGTTGCAAGCAACAGATAATTGCATTACGCATTGCGTGTAAAGTAAACAATACGATTATTCTATGGACAAAGGATTGTTGTTTTCTCCCTAGTAGCAACAACACATCTAGTACCTTAGAGATTTCTGCCACTTCCCCAGATTACTAGAGGCATGAACCCACTATCGAGCATAAATACTAACTCTTGGAGTTGCTAGCATCTACTTGGCCAAGATAGCTACTAACAATGGAAAGCATGCAAGATCACAAATAACAAAGACATGATAGAATCAATAATCAATCTGAAATAGCATCTCAATATCCATCGGATCCTCGCAAACACAACATGTAGAATTAAAAATAGATGATCTTGATCATGAACGGAGCTCACAAGATCTAAACATGATAGCACAAAGGAGAAGAACCAGCCATCTAGCTACTACATGGACCCGTAGTCCGGAGATGAACTACTCATGCATCACACCAGAGGCTTGCATGATGATAAAGAAGGCCTCCAGGGTGAATTCTCCCCTCTGGCAGGGTGCCGGGAAGACCTTTAGATCCCTCTCGATCTAGGGATGGAGATGACGGCGGCTACAAACTCTTTCGTGGAATTTTGATCCGGTACTTAGGGTTTCTATATCGGAGGCATCTTATAGGCGAAAGGGGAGGCCGAGGGGGTGCCGGAGGCGGCCAGACCACCCCCGGCGCGGGCCAGGCTGGGCTGTGCGGCCAGGTGGTGTGGCGCCCCCTGGCCCCTCTCCGTCTCGTATTCTGGCTCCAGGTGTCCCTCGGTGAAAAATTGACTTTGGCTTTTGTCCTGTCCAATTCCGAGAATATTCATTTTCTGACTTTCCTGGAACCAAAAACAGCAGAAAACAGGCAGCTGGCACTATGGCTCTTGTTAATAGGTTAGTCCAAGAAAGTGTATAGAAAGTACTGTGGACAAAACATAAGAAAGTAGATAAAACCAAGCATTGGACATCAAAATTTATGGATACGTTAGCAACATATCATAGTTCCCGAGAATCCGCTACTTCCGCTACCCAATTGGAGAAAGGGACGGAGGTTGCGGTCTTGCTAGACGTGTGACCGATTATGGAAGCGCCGCCCGATTGTGGCACTGATCGTCTTCACGACCTTCGAGGACGAACGCGTACATTCGACATCAACCACGATTGTTTCTGGGAATGTTATCCTACTTTCAGTCTTCAAGGGTGAGTCCTTCTGAAACTATTACAAGTATCACCTAGGTTTGATCTTGTTAGTTGCAACCATAGGATTTTTTTGTTTTCTTTGCAATGAACCCATCAATGGTATTAGAGCTATGTCTATGTGTAGATGCTTTGTACGGTTAGAACACATAGAGATGTGGACGTTAATGATCATGTTATTGCATAATTTTGTGTATTTTGGATATTAGTGACATAGTGGGATGAAGCGACCCGGACTAACTTTACATGTCCTCTCACGTGAGAAATGTTCCATGCTTGACATGCATCTAGTTTTGCATAAGTGGCTAGCAGGTGTCTGTCTCTCCCACTATAGTTAATATATGATTTACAACGGCTAATAATTTGATTATCACCGTTGAGGTTGAAGTTCGTAGGTAGAACAGTTCTTTTCTAAAAAGCCCACATACACATAAAATATGCAAAAATAAATTAGAGGAATCTAACTTGTTTTTGTAGGGCATGTGATGTGATATGGTCATTGACACAAAATTGTTGTGTGTAATGAGATTTATTGTAAGTTAAAAAACCGGCAGGAGCCATATGGTTGTATTTTTATTTTTATGGCATGCGTGCTATATATATATATATCCATAAGATATATTGTAATAGTGGAAGACGAACACGATGGAGGTGCCATGGACCTTGGTGCCACGCTGATGGAATGATGGAGATCATACCATGATGCACAAGATGGAGATCAAATGCGAGAAGGACCATATCATATCACATTATTCTTGCATATGATGTTTATCCTTTGATGCATCTTATATCGCTTTGATTTGATTACCATGGTAGCATTATAAGATGATACCTATTACTAAATATCATGATAATAATATGTTCTTCCATAGTATGCACCGTTAAGAAAGTTCGTCGCTTCGAAGTACCACGTGATGATTGGGTGTGATACTCTATATTCACAACCAATGGGTGTAAGATAGATTTACACATGCGAATACTAAGGTTCTACTTGGTGAGCCTGGCATCTATATACATGGCCTCGAAATATGAACCGAAAGGTAAAGCACGAGTCATATGAATGATATGATGTCCATATGATGCTCGCCATTGCAGCTGCACCACCTCACATGATGATCGTGGTGTAGTGAATTTGATTCGTGTAATCACTAAAAATAACTAGAGGGTTATCGTTTTTGAGTGGGAGTTCTCGTAGTAATATGATTGAAGTTGAACTCAATTTATCATAAACTAAATCAAAATTAATTTGCATAGTTTGTTGTAGTCATTGGCTTCCGTTTACTACCTTGCGCTTAGTTTTAATTGAGATAGTAGAATTATAGAATTTTGGATATTTATTTTATGAACTAGTATCGTATTGTTTTTGTTGGGTTCGTAGCGTAGAAAACAAAAAATTTCCTACGATAGGAACTATACGCCAAGATATATCTACTAGATACAAGCAACGGGTTGATATACATCCATGGAGAACGTACCCTCGAAGACAACAAAGCTTTGTTAACGAGTTGGAACTCGTGAATGATGTAGTCGTACGCTTGCCGATCTCAAGATCGTGTGGAAGTCCTAGCGCCGCAAATCAGCAGCGCATTCATCCTCGCACACACGTTTAGGCCACCGAACAACCTCCACCTCCTCGATCCAGCGAATCAGCGGTAGCAGCAACTCCTTCCAGACGAAATGCCACCGAGAACATGTATCTCGCTAATCCGAGACCATGGGGGAATATATCTAGAGGGGGAGAGAGATCCTTCACGAGGAGGTGTGCTTTGTGAGGGAGGAGAGGGGCCTTTTGTAGGAGAGGGGGGCTCCTCTCCTCCCATGTCCGGCGCCCATGGGGGGGTGCACCCACCTCTTCCTCATTCATGTGGTGGAAGCTCCACTCACATCAATTTAGCCTCCACCCAAAGTTCCACTCACATGCATTAAATTTCCACCAAATTTAATGCAACTCTCATTTAATAAAACTCTTTTATTTATTTTATTCAGAATTTTCTTAATTACTTTAATTAACAAACATTCACATAAAACCCCTTGTAACATTTTAATATCACATGCAGAACCAGTTTCTGCAATTTCACCCGAAACAATTCCGGTTTCCATCGAAATAATTCCAGCGCTTTGCAATTGTTTCGTCTGAAACATATGTGCTCCAAAATGGTGGTTGGCAACCCTTAAGTGTGTCACCCTATGGTTCGCGAATAATGTAGACATGATTTAGACTCCTCTCAAGTCAATAATCAGAAAGGGGACCTGGAGATCCATTCTGACTCCTGCACATTCAACGATGACTTCTGTGATCGTGAGAACCTTTAACGCTAGTAATTTAATCCCTTTGTCTCGCGATATATTCCATGTTCAAGATTCGATCATCGGCATCCAAAATACCTAGTTTGATCTCGTTACTGACATGCACTCTTTTCTTGTTCCCGTGATATAACATTCTAGTGATCACATCACTTGCTTGCAAGCTATCTTAATGTGATATCACCGAGAGGGCCA
Organism: Avena eriantha; assembly: GCA_910589775.1. Classification (NCBI taxonomy): domain Eukaryota; kingdom Viridiplantae; phylum Streptophyta; class Magnoliopsida; order Poales; family Poaceae; genus Avena; species Avena eriantha. The sequence continues at coordinate 92,796,937 of OU342745.1, read as the reverse complement.
AGAGTATATCTATCCATCATCAGGATTGACAAATTTCACTCTTGATCCATGAGCCTCAACATAACATCTTCGGAGTATCTGAACCCACCTTTATAGTCACCCTTTTACGGTGTGACGTTTGATGTTATAAAGTTACTCTTCCGATGTTAGCAATTAACATGATCTCATGGTCTAAGGACTAAGATTACTTTGTATGATGTTATAGCAATATAAACATAATGACTTTGATCGTAATGCTATACTTCGGATGAATGTTCATCACATCATTTCACAAATGTTGTGACCTCATTATTAACAACATCCAATGTCCATGATCAGGAAACTTTGATCATCTTGTTAATCAACGAGCTAGTCTATAAGAGAGGCATAACTAGGAACCTTTTATTTGTTTATTAAACACACATGTATTGATGTTTCCAATCAATACAATTATAGCATGCAAAATAAACATCTATCATATTACAGAATACATAATAACAACTTTATTATTGCCTCTCAGGGCATATTTCCTTCAGTCTCCCACTTGCACTAGAGACAATAATCTAGTTCACATAGTGATAAATCTAACACCCATGGAGTTCTGGTGTTGATCATGTTTTGCCCTAGGGAGAACTTTAGTCAACAGATCTGCAACATTTAGCTCCATGTGTACTTTACAAATCTTTATATCTCCATCCTTGACATGTTCACAGATGGAGTGAAACCGACGCTTAATATGCTTGGAATTCTTATGAGACCTTGGTTCCTTGGCGTTGGCTATGGCTCCATTGTTGTCACAATAGATCACCATTGGGTCCAATGCACTAGGAACCACACCTAGTTCCGTTATGAACTCCTTCATCCAAACCGCTTCCTGCGCCGCTTCTGAAGTAGCAACATATTCCGCCTCCGTTGTTGATCCAACCACCAAAGGTTGTTTGGAACTCCTCCAACTAACTACTGCTCCGTTCAAGAGAAATACATATCCGGATTGAGACTTAGAGTCATCCAGATCAGTGTCAAAGCTAGCATCAACATAACACTTAGCGACTAGCTCTTCTTCACCTCCGTATACAAGAAACATATCCTTAGTTCTTCTTAAGTACTTAAGGATATTCTTGACCGCTATCTAGTGTTCTGAACCTGGATTAGATTGGTTCCTACTAGTCAAACTAATAGCATGTTCCGCATCCGGTCTTGTACATAACATGGCGTACATTATAGAGCCTGTGGCTGAGGCATAGGGGATCTTATCCATTATCTCTCTTTCTTCCGCCGTAGCCGGACTTTGAGCCTTACTCAATGTCTTGCCTTGCAACATAGGTAAGAACCCCTTCTTACTTCCATCCATATTAAACTTCTTTAATACCTTATCAAGGTATGTACTTTGTGATAGCCCAATTAGGCGCCTTGGTCTATATCTATAGATTTTAATGCCTAATATATATGAAGCTTCACCAAGATCCTTCATCGAAAATTTGCTGTTTAGATAACTTTTAACATTGTTTAAAAGATCTATATCATTTCCAATCAATAATATGTCATCCACATATAATATATCAGAAATGCCACATTTCTCCCACTCACTTTCTTGTAAATACAAGCCTCTCCATAAGTTTGGACAAATCCAAACTCTTTGATCACCTCATCAAAGCGGAGATTCCAACTCCAGGATGCTTGCTTCAGTCCATAGATGGATCGCTGAAGCTTGCATACCTTATCAGCATCCTTAGGATCGACAAAACCCTTAGGTTGTATCATATACAACTCTTCTTCATTATTACCATTGAGGAACACAGTTTTGACATCCATCTGCCATATTTCATAATCAAAATATGCAGCAATTGCTAACATAATCCTAACCGACTTTAGCATCGCTATGGGAAAGAATGTCTCATCGTAGTCAACTCCTTGAATTTGTCGAAACCCTTTTGCGACAAGTCGAGCTTTATAGATGGTCACATTACCATCAGCATCAGTTTTTCTTTTGAAAATCCATTTATTATCAATGGCCTTTCGATCGTGAGGTAAATCCACTAAGGTCCAAACCTAGTTTTCGTACATGGATTCCATCTCGGATTTCATGGATTCTAGCCATTTGTTGGAATCCAGGCTCATCATCGTTTCTTCATACGTCGCAGGGTTATCTATTTCATCAACCATAAAATTTATAACAGGATTTCCATATAGTTCAGGAGCTGCACGTGTCCTGCTTGACCTGCGAGGTTCGGTAGTGTCCTCTTTCGGAGTTTCATGATTATTATCATTAGCTCTCTCTTCATCAGGTGAAGTCAACTCCGAAACAATTTCCGGTGCTGCGCCACTCGCCATTTCATGAAGAGAAGGTTCAGTAACCTCTTCGAGTTCTACCTTCCGACTACTCACACCTTTCGCGAGAAACTCCTTCTTAAGAAAGGATCCATTCTTGGCAAGAAAAATCTTTCCCTCAGATCTGTGATAGAAGGTATACCCAATCGTTTCTTTAGGGTATCCTATGAAGACGCATTTTTCCGCTTTGGGTTCGAGTTTATCCGGCTGAAGTTTCTTCACATAAACATCGCATCCCCAAACTTTAAGAAATGACAACTTAGGTTTGTTTCCAAACCATAATTCATACGGTGTCATTTCAACAGATTTAGATGGTGCCCGATTTAAAGTGAATGCAGCAGTTTCCAGTGCATAACCCCAAAATGACAGTGGCAAGTCAGTCAGAGACATCATAGATCGATCCATTTCCAATAAAGTACGATTACGACGTTATGACACACCATTACGTTGTGGTGTTCCGGCAGGCGTGAGTTGTGAAACTATTCCACATTCTTTCATATGTGTGCTAAACTCATAACTAAGATACTCTCCTCCACGGTCTGACCATAGAAATTTGATCTTTTTGTTACGATGATTTTTCACTTCGTTCTAAAATTCTTTGAACTTTTCAAAGGTTTCAGACTTATGTTTCATCAAATAGATATACCCGTATCTACTCAAATCATCTGTGAAAGTAACAAAATAAAGATATCCACCTCGCGCCGACACACTCATTGGTCCACATACATTAGTATGTATGATTTCCAATAAATCTGTCGCCCATTCCATTGAACCGGAAAATGGCGTTCTAGTCATCTTGCCCATAAGGCATGGCTCACATGTATCAAATGATTCAAAATCAAGGGATTCCAAAAGTCCATCAGAATGGAGTTTCTTCATGTGTTTAATGCCAATATGACCTAGACGGCAGTGCCACATATATGCATATATATCATTATCAAGTTTAATCCTTTTAGCATCTACATTATGAATATGCGTAATACTACTATCGAGATCCAACAGAAATAAACCATTCATCACATGTGCATGACCATAAAAGATATCATTCATATAAATCGAACAACCATTGTTTTATGATTTAAAGGAATAACCACTTCGCATCAAACACGATCCGAATACAATGTTCATGCTCAGTGCAGGCACCAAATAACAATTATTTAGATTTATCACTAATCTCGACGGCATATGGAGAGGCAGTGTTTCGATGGCGATCACATCAACTCGTGATCCATTGCCGACCCGCATCGTGACCTCATCCCTTGCTAGCTGTCGCTTGTTCCGCAGCCCCTGAATCGAGTTACATATATTAGCAATCGATCCCATATCAAATACCCAGGTGCTACTGCGAGTACTAGTCAAGTACACATCAATAACATGTATATCACATATACCTTTGTTTGCCTTGCCGGCCTTCTTGTCCGCTAAATACTTGGGGCAGTTGCGCTTCCAATGGCCAGTCCCCTTGCAATAGTAGCACTCAGTATCAGACTTAGGGCCATCTCGGGATTTATTTTCAGGTGCGGCAATAGATTTTTCGCCCGTCTTTCCCTTCTGTTTGCCTTTCTTGTCTTTCTTGAAACTGGTGGTCTTATTGATCATAAACACTTGATGTTCTTCCCTAATCTCCACTTCTGCAGTTTTAAGCATTGAAAGAAGCTCGGGAAGAGACTTCTTCATGCCCTGCATGTTATAGTTCATCACGAAGCTCTTGTAGCTAGGTGGCAGAGAATGGAGAACATGATGTATGCCTAGGTCAATGTGAATCATTATTCCCAAGGACACAAGCTTATCGGTGTACCCAGACATTTTGAGTACGTGCTCACTAACGGAGCTACTCTCCTTCATCATGCAGCTAAAGAACTTTTCAGAAGCATTATAACTCTCTACGACAGCATGGGTATCGAAAATCATTTTCAATTCTCCCATGGTATCAAAAGCATTGCCATTTTTGAAACGCTTTCGAAGTTTTGGCTCTAGCCCATACAGTATGCCGCAATGAACTAAGTTGTGGTCCTCCTGACGAGTTATATAGACATGCTTTTCCTCGTCAGGGGCATCAGGAGCTGGTGGGGGGCCTAGCGGTGCTTCTAGCACATATCACTTTTGTGCAAGAGTGAGGAGAATCCTCAAATTCATGGCCCAGTTGGTAAAGTTGCTACCATTTGCGCAAGTTTCTCTTTCTCCATGAACACATTGAAATTGAAAGCAGGTGGTGCCATCTACCACAGAATTTGTAAAGTTTATTTAGACTAAGTTTATGATAGATTGAGTTCAACTAATCCAAATTACTAATGAACTCCCACTCAAAAACGACATCCCTCGTGTCCTTTTGGTGATTACATGAACCAAATCCACTACACCAAGTCCGATCATCACGTGAGTCAGTGTAGCTTCAAAGGCGAACATCTATATGGGCATCATATCAACTATATGACTCATGCTTAACCTTTCAGTCCGTGTTCCGAGGCCATGTCTGTACATGCTAGGCTCGCCAATTAAGAACCTTAGTACTCGCGTGTGTAAAACTATCTTACACCCGTTGTATGAAAGTGTAGAGTCGAGTACACCCGATCATCACGTGATGTCTCGAAACACGATCCATATAATGGTTCATACTTAAGGAAGAACACATTTTATCTTGATATTTAAATGAGGGATCATCTTACAATGCTACTAAAAGCGCCAAACTAGCAATATAAGATGTGAACATCATATGTGTGAAGTGGGATGATATGGTTCATGCATTTGATCACCATCATATGCATCGTGGTATGATCTCTATCATTCCTTTGTGTGTAAGGCCAAGGTCTATGGAACTTACACGTTGAGTGTGTTGTAAGGGTATCTACCATACATCAACTTACAACATTACCATATCATGACACTAGCCCAGCAACAATCTAAACTAGAAACCTCTAATTTATCCATTGCAAGTTTTACGTGGCTTAGGGCTTTCGGAGATAGAACCGGTCTTACCTACGAACATGGAACCACAACGATGATAACTAAGTTATTAGAAACTCATTGTAAATCAGATATTGACTATAGTAGGAGAGACAGACACCCGCGCCAGCCACTTATGCAAAACTAGTTGCATGTCAGTCGTGGAACCGGTCTCATGTGCGATGACATGTAAGGTTGGTCCGGGCCGCTTCATCCCACTATGCCACCAATATCCAAAATACATGAAAGAAGCAATAGCATGATCATCATCACCCACATATAAACATATGGGTACTACCCGTGCAAAGCACCTACGCATAGTTCAGGCTCTGATACCACTGTTGGGTTCACAGCATAGAAAACAAAAAAATTCCTACGATGGGAACTATACGCCAAGATCTATCTACTAGATACAAGGAACGGGTGGATATACATCCATGGAGAACTTACCCTCGAAGACAACAAAGCATTGTTAATGAGTTGGAACTCGTGGATGATGTAGTCGTACGCTTGCCGATCTCAAGATCGTGTGGAAGTCCTAGCGTCGCAAATCAGCAACGCATCCGTCCTCGCACACATGTTCAGGCCACCGAACAACCTCCACCTCCTCGCTCCAGCGAATCAGCGGAAGCAGCAACTCCTTCCAGACGAAATGCCACCGGGAACATGTATCTCGCTAATCCGAGACCATGGGAGAATATATCTAGAGGGGGAGAGAGATCCTTCACGAGGAGGTGTGCTTTGTGAGGGAGGAGAGGGGCCTTTTGTAGGAGAGGGGGGCTCCTCTCCTCCCATGTCCGGCGCCCATGGGGGGTGCACCCACCTCTTCCTCATTCATGTGGTGGAAGCTCCACTCACATCAATTTAGCCTCCACCCAAAGTTCCACTCACATGCATTAAATTTCCACCAAATTTCATGCAACTCTCATTTAATATAACTCTTTTATTTATTTTAGTCAGAATTTTGTTAATTACTTTAATTAACAAACATTCACATAAAACCCCTTGTAACATTTCAATATCACATGCAGAACCAGTTTCTGCAATTTCACCTGAAACAATTCCGGTTCCATCAAAATAATTCTAGCGCTTTGCAATTCTTTCGTCTGAAACATATGTGCTCCAAAATGGTGTTTGGCAACCCTTAAGTGTGTCACCCTACGGTTCGCGAATAATGCAGACATGATTTAGACTCCTCTCAAATCAATAATTAGAAGCGGGACCTGGAGATCAATTCTGACTCTTGCACATTCAATGATGACTTCTATGATCGTGAGAACCTTTAACACTAGTAATTTAATCCATTTGTCTTGCGATATATTACATGTCCGAGATTCGATCATTGGCATCCAAAATACCTAGTTTGATCTCGTTACTGACATGCACTATTTTCTCATTCCCGTGATATAAGATTCTAGTGATCACATCACTGGCTTGCAAGCTATCTTAATATGATATCTGATGTCTACGCACTTCTATTATTGTAGACAGTTGTTGGGCCTCCAAGTGCAGAGGTTTGTAGAACAGCAACAAGTTTTCCCTTAAGTGGATCACCCAAGGTTTATCGAACTCAGGGAGGAAGTGGTCAAAGGTATCCCCTCTCAAGCAACCTAGCAATCAAGATAGAAGAAGTCTCTTGTGTCCCCAACACACCCAATACACTTGTCAGGTGTATAGGTGCACTAGTTCGGCGAAGAGATAGTGAAATACAAGTGGTATGGATAATTATAAGTGGTAACAGTGATAGAAAATAGCTTGATGGCGTGTAAGAGACTAAAGTAAAACTGAAAGAAAGATGGAAGAAAGCAAACATGTAATAGATCTAATAGAAAACGGTGTTTCAGTGCTTAGAAACAAGGCCTAGGGATCATACTTTCACTAGTGAACACTATCATATAAATATCTTCTCTTTATGATACTACTCTTAACTACTCTCCGGTTGGACACTCTAATCCATGGTAGGGCTATAACAGCACTCCTCAAAGTAAGCCTTTCCCATCTAGATAACCCCATACTGTCACCTTGAGCACTAGAAGGTTCCAACAAACACCACAATTTCATAAAGACATCCAACTCCAAATATAACTCATAACAAGTATTTGTAATCTCTAGCCTAAGTGCCACCATGGTGTGCACACTGTCAACTTAACACACATGGGGAGAACAGAGATCTATTAAAGCACTTGAGTAGCAAGGTAGATCTACTTGATTACAAAGCTCATGATCACAATATGATCATGCATAGAGAGAGAGATGAACACATAGCTATCGGTCACCCTTAGCCTCAAGGAAGAACTAATCCCTCCTCATCATGGGAATCAGCAACGGTGATGTAGATGGTGGTGGAAATCGATGGAGATGGCTCCGGGGGCACTTCCCTGTCCCGGCAGGGTGCCGGAACAGAGACTTTCTGTCCACCGAATCTCCCCTTTGGTGGCGGCGGCGCTGCGGATCTTTTCGTGGCTGGAGGCTTGTCGATTTAGGGTTTATGCATCAGGAGGCTCTTATAGGCGAGAGGGGAGACCGAGGGGGTGCCGGAGGGCCCCACACCACCCCCTGGCGCGGCTTGGCCTGGCTCGCGCCACCAGGTGGTGTGGCCACCCTCTGGCCCTTCTCCGTCTCGTATTCTGGCTCCAAGTGTCCTCCGGTAAAATATCGACTTTGGCTTTTGTCCGGTCCAATTCCGAGAATATTTATTTTATGACTTTCCTAGAACCAAAAACAGTAGAAAATAGGCAACTGGCACTATGGCACTTGTTAATAGGTTAGTCCAAGAAAGTGTATAGAAAGTACTCCAAAGTTGGAACAAAACACAAGAAAGTAGATAAAACCAAGCATGGAACATCAAAAATTATAGATAAATTTGAAATGTATCAACATCCCCAAGCTTAACTCCTGCTCATCCTCGAGTAGTGATACATTGCAAATGTATCTATATTTTTGATGTTCCATGCTTGATTTTATCCACTTTCTTGTGTTTTGTTCCAACTTTGGAGTAATTTTCATATGATTTCTTGGACTAACCTATTAACAAGAGCCACAGTGCCAGCTGCCTGTTTTCTGCTGTTTTTGATTCCAGGAAAGTCAGAAAAGGAATATTCTCGGAATTGGACGGGACAAAAGCCAAAGTGCCTATTTTTCCGGATGTCATCAAGTGCCAGAATACGAGACGGAGAGGGGCCAGAGGGCGGCCACACCACCTGGCCGCGCGACCCAGCCTGGCCTGTGCGAGGGGGTGGTGAGGCTAGCCCTGGCACGCCCTCGGCCTTCCCTTCCGACTATAAGATGCCCTCGGGACGTAAACCCTAAGTACCCGATCAAAAATCCACGAAAGATTCTGTAGCCGCCGTCATCTCCATCCCTAGATCGGGAGGGGTCTGAAGCTCTTCCCGGCACCCTGCTGGAGAGGGGAATTCACCCTGGAGGCCTTCTTCATCACCATGCAAGCCTCCGGTGTGATGCGTGAGTAGTTCATCCTTGGACTACGGATCCATGTAGTAGCTAGATGGCTGGTTCTCCTCCTTTGTGCTTTCATGTTTAGATCTTGTGAGCTCCGTTCATGATCAAGATCATCTATTTGTAATTCTGCATGTTGTGTTTGCGGGGATCCGATGGATATTGAGATGCTATTTCAGATTGATTATTGATTCTATCATGTCTTCTCTATTTGATTATTGATTAGTGATACATTGCAAATGTATCTATATTTTTGATGTTCCATGCTTGGTTTTATCCACTTTCTTGTGTTTTGTTCCAACTTTGGAGTGCTTTTCATATGATTTCTTGGACTAACCTATTAACAAGGGCCACAGTGCCAGCTGCCTGTTTTCTGCTGTTTTTGGTTCCAGGAAAGTCAGAAAATGAATATTCTCGGAATTGGACGGGACAAAAGCCAAAGTGCCTATTTTTCCAGATGTCATCAACTGCCAGAATACGAGACGGAGAGCGGCCTCACCACCTGGCTGCGCGGCCCAGCCTGGCCCGCGCTAGGGGGTGGTGAGGCCAGCTCTAGCACCCCCTCGGCCTCCCCTTCCGACTATAAGATGCCCTCGGGACGTAAACCCTAAGTACCCGATCAAAAATCCACGAAAGAGTCTGTAGCCACCGTCATCTCCATCCCTAGATTGGGAGGGATCTGAAGCTCTTCCCGGCACCCTGCCGGAGAGGGGAATTCACCCTGGAGGCCTTCTTCATCACCATGCAAGCCTCCGGTGTGATGCGTGAGTAGTTCATCCTTGGACTACGGATCCATGTAGTAGCTAGATGGATGGTTCTCCTCCTTTGTGCTTTCATGTTGAGATCTTGTGAGCTCTGTTCATGATCAAGATCATCTATTTGTAATTCTGCATGTTGTGTTTGCGGGGATCCGATGGATATTGAGATGCTATTTCAGATTGATTATTGATTCTATCATGTCTTTGTTATGTGAGATCTTGCATGCTTTCCGTTGTTAGTAGCTATCTTGGCCAAGTAGATGCTAGCAACTCCAAGAGTTAGTATTTATGCTCGATAGTGGGTTCATGCCTCTGGTAATCTGGGGAAGTGACAGAAATCTCTAAGGTACTGGATGTGCTATTGCTACTAGGGAGAAAACAACAATCCTTTGTTCATAGAACAATCGTATTGTTTACTTTACACGCAATTCGTAAAGCAATAATCTGTTGCTTGCAACTTAATACTGGAGGGGGTTCGGATGATAACCTGAAGGTGGATTATTAGTCATAGATGCAGTTGGATGGCGGTCTATGTATAATGTTGTAATGCCCAATCAAGTCTCAAAGGAGTCAAGATGATTAGTATATGCATGTATTGCTTTCTCGGTGTCAATTGCCCCGCTGTAATTTGTTCACCCAGCATGTTATCTATTTAAGGAGCGCCACCTCTAGTGAACTATGGATCCCGTTCCTTTTCTTTACATACAATCTAGAATATTTTACTGTTTTGTGTTTACTTTCTTCAAACTTTTACTTATTTCCATTCGATACGTTTAATCCTTTGTTTTCCGCAAAACATGGTGAGATTGACAACCTCATCGCAAGTTGGGGACAAAGTTCTGTGGTTGTGTTGTGCAGGTCTCCACGTTGCTACTAGCACCGGTAGTGCGCCCTGCCAAAGCTCAGCTAGTAACACCTTGGAGGTGTTTCCTTGCTCCTACTGGTTCGATTAAAGTTCTAGCAATAAGACAAAGAAACTATGTGGCAACATGAAAAGGCACAAACAAAAGATTCATGAATAACAATGCTTTGCAAGACGTTTGATTGTTTCACATAAAGAAAACATAGCATAGTGGCATTCAGCTTGTCCCTCGTAGAGTAGCAAACATAAATGCATAGGACACCTTCAAAGTTTATAAGGGTGACTAGATACAAATAGTTTAAGAACAAGCAATATCAAAGTTATGCATCAATCAACAAGTCTTGGGACAAGGCACATAGAACTAAGAATGGCCACTATGCTCTCAAAATAGGTGCATAAAGATAGAAGGTGGAGACTCAACATGTATAAGTGGAAAAAAGGCCTTTATAGAAGGAAGCAGAGATTCAAGTTTCATAAAGAGCTTCCAAAAATTATGGTACTTAATAGCTTTCAGCTCTCATTGCCCCTATCATAAGCATCTTGAAGTGATTAAGATTAAAGTGAACAAACTATGGTGTATATGCTTGACAAAGTATAAGTTGGAAATCTAATGTCCCTTGAATACGAGAGCCGCTCCTCATGCTACTCAAGTTTAGTCACCGGTAAGTTCTTGTCATCGTAAGTACATGTGTATCATAGAGGACCGCCAACGGGGTACCCCTTTCCTGATGATACGGAAGAATCCCCATCTCAAAATGACAAGGCAAGCAGACAACGAGCATCTCAACAATCTTCTTATTTACCATGGGAATATGGTGATTTTTTCTCTCTTTCTCTCTTTCCTCTTTTCTCATATCTCTTTTTTTCTTTTTTTTTCTTTTTTCTCAATATCTGACTCTTTTTTTATAAGAAGAATGCTTCATAGACAGCTCATTATGGTTACGTTACAGGTTTCCACCATGACAGCATGGATTAGACCAGCGGCCCAGGCGTTTCTCTAACACACATACATAACTCCATGGACTTACAAGCTCCCCTTTCATTTCACACCGACGACATCCATAGACAAAAGAGCATGATATCAACTAGGTACAAAGTACAAGTGCAATGTTGAAGCGTTCCCCATGACAGCATGGTTCTGCTAATCCCCAACATATAAGTGTAAGCATATACAACATAGACGACACAATGGTTCAAGTTTATTAAGGGCAAGAAAAGTAATGTGTGCCATCAAGTTCGTGAGAGCTTTAATCACTAGTTTTCTCATAACAAGTTTAATTCGGAAGGTAGATAAAAACATGAATATACTTGGAATAGCATATGGTAGTAGGTAGGTATGGTGGACTCTTTGAAATAACTTGGTTTAAGGAGTTGGATGCATGAGTGGAACTCATACTTGCTTACGGAGCCTAGCAAAAGACTGGGAGCGACCAACTAAGAGAGCAATAATGGCCATAATCATGCAAAACGACAATACATCATTAACCAAAGCATAAAGTGATACTACAAGTTGAAAACTAAAGGATCATAAAGGCTTATGGCGACTTGGGATAGTCATAAAATGGTGTGAGCATGCGTCAAGTCAACCCAAATAAAGCATCAAAGGAGAATACCACTATACTATGCTTTAATATGCTAAAACAACGCATGATTCTTCAAAGGCACAGTAAGCAATCTCAATTGTTTATAACAAGTCATGCTACAACAAAGAATACTAAGCATAAAGCCAAAACAATATCAAGCATGGCATGACAAAGCATAGGCCACAGTCAAAAACAAGCTCTCTTTACCACATAAGCATGAACTTTTCATACTCTTTTCCAACCCAAACCAAACTATTTGAAAACCAATGTATGAAAGAGGGGGTCCAACCAATTTATTCAGCAAACTAAGAAAACCAAGCAAACGAAAAACCAAAACGAAAACGAAAAATAAGACGCTCCAAGAACAACACAACCGTGCATGAAACAATAAAACTGAAGCGTTTGGAAGAAACCTGACATTTTTATTGATGAAGAAAGGGGTGCCTTGGGCATCCCCAAGCTTTGACGCTTGTACTTCTTGGATATTTCTTGGGGTGACACGCGTGGCATCCCCAAGCTTGAGCTTTAGTCCATTCTTTATCTCATTACTCATTCCTTCCATACACCTGAAATTTTTCCTTCATACAAAAATTCACACAATCTTTATTAGCAACATTAGTGCACTCAAGATAATAGGTCTTTGGGTTCAATGTCAACACCAATAAAACTTTCATTAAAACACAAGCTACCGTAGCACTTACCTCAAAAGCTCAATTTCCCAAAAAGAACTCAAAAAGGAATCAACAAGAAGCAAATGCAAATAATGGCAAAAATCTATCAAAACAGACCAATAGGTAAAAACCAATTGTTTCAAAGACCTTCTGTTGCTCAAATCGAAAAGTGTTGAACTAACGGAAGTTAGATAACAACATGGGGCAGAATCACAAAAATTCACGCCTGAAAATGACGTACAGATATTTTACACGAATTTTTACGGTGAAGCACAGAAATCTGTTTCGGGAGAGCAACTTTCCCAATCATTACTTCTCTCTCATTAGAGGTTACTCTTGGCATAAAAAGCAAATAAAAAGGATAAGGAGTGGTTATTACAGAAGTAATAACTTCCAATACTCATCTAAAACTTTTGGGTTATCTCCCAATAAGTACTTTTCTTTAACACCTTTAAGTTAGGCATGATAGTTTGAGAAGATGCTCACATAAGAAATATGAATTGAAGTAAAAGAGAGCATCAAGATGCAAATTCAAAGCACATTTAAGTCTAACCTACTTCCTATGCATAGGAATCTTGTAAACAAACCAGTCATGAAAGCACAAAGCAACAAGCATAGGAAAGCAAAACAAGTGCAACTTCAAGACTTTCAACATAAAGAGGGGAAACTTAATATTATTGAGATACATAAGACCATGTTTACCTATCTCATAATAACTTTTAGTAGCATCATGAATAAAATTAACAATATAACTATCACATAAAACATTCTTATGAAGATCCACATGCATAAAAGAATTAATACTCTCCACACAAACATAGTCATTCTTATTAATTGTAGTGGGAGCAAATTCAACAAAATAGCTATTGTTATTATTCTCATCACCATAATCATCAAATATAGGAGGCATATTGTAATCATAATTAAGTTTCTCCTCAATAGTAGGTGGACTGAAAATATCATATTCATCATTGTAATCATCATATATTGGAGGTTTGGTATCATCATAAGCAATAGAATAGCTATCTTCCAAAGCTGGGGAACTAAAAAGATCATTTTCATAAAAACTAGCTTCCCCAAGCTTAGACTTTTCCATAGCATTAGCAATAATGGTGTCCAAAGAATTCATAGTAACAACATTGCTATTAGCATGCAAATAAAGTTCCATAGGTTTTTTAATTTTCTCTTCAAACACTTCATGTCCTAACTCAAGATAAATACTATAAAGCTCTCTAATTTTTTTTATTGTTTTCCATTAAGCCTAACTAGTGAAAACAAGAAATAAAAAGACAAAATTGTAGAATCTAAAGGAAATAACTTCGAGCACTCACACCGGAGTATGTGAGTACCTTTTACCTTACCTCCCCGGCAACGGCGCTAGAAAATACTTACTGGCGCGTGGTTAACGTGGGAGCTTCTTCTTCTTCAGTCCCTAGCAACGGCGCCAGAAAATAGCTTGATGTCTATGTACTTCTATTCTTGTAGATAGTTGTTGGGCCTCCAAGTGCAGAGGTTTGTAGAACAGCAGCAAGTTTTCCCTTAAGTGGATCACCCAAGGTTTATCGAACTCAGGGAGGAAGTGGTCAAAGGTATCCCCTCTCAAGCAACCGTGCAATCAAGATAGAAGAAGTCTCGTGTGTCCCCAACACACCCAATACACTTGTCAGGTGTATAGGTGCACTAGTTTGACGAAGAGATAGTGAAATAGAAGTGGTATGGATAATTATAAATGGTAACAGTGATAGAAAATAGCTTGATGACGTGTAAGAGACTAAAGTAAAACTGAAATAAAGATGGAAGCAAGCAAACATGTAATAAATCTAATAGCAAACGGTGTTTCGTGCTTAGAAACAAGGCCTAGGGATCATACTTTCACTAGTGAACACTCTCATATAAATATCTTCTCTTTATGATACTACTCTTAACTACTCTCTGGTTGGACACTCTAATCCATGGTAGGGCTATAACATCACTCCTCAAAGTAAGCCTTTCCCATCTAGATAACCCCACACTATCACCTTGAGCACTAGATGGTTCCAACAAACACTACAATTTCATAAAGACATCCAACTCCAAATATAACTCATAACAAGTATTTGTAATATCTAGCCTAAGTGCCACCATGGTGTGCACACTATCAACTTCACACACATGGGGAGAGCAGAGATCTATTAAAGCACTTGAGTAGCAAGGTAGATCTACTTGATTACAAAGCTCATGATCACAATATGATCATGCATAGAGAGAGAGATGAACACATAGCTACCGGTAGAACCCTTAGCCTCGAGGAAGAACTACTCCCTCCTCATCATGGGAATCAGCAATGGTGATGTAGATGGTGGTGGAGATCGATGGAGATGGCTCCGAGGGCACTTCCCCGTCCCAGCAGGGTGCCAGAACAGAGACTTTCTGTCCCCCAAATCTCCCATTCAGTGGCGGCGGTGTTGTGGAACTTTTCATGGATGGAGGCTTGTCGATTTAGGGTTTATACATCGGAAGGCTCTTATAGGCAAGAGGGGAGATCGAGGGGGTGCCGGAGGGGCCCACACCACCCCCTGGCGCGGCCTGGCCTGGCCTGCGCCACCAGGTGGTGTGGCCACCCTCTGGCCCTTCTCCGTCTCGTATTCTGGCTCTAAGTGTCCTCCGGTAAAATATCGACTTTGACTTTTGTCCGGTCCAATTCCAAGAATATTGATTTTCTGACTTTCCTGGAACCAAAAACAGCAGAAAACAGGCAACTGGCACTGTGGCACTTGTTAATAGGTTAGTCCAAGAAAGTGTATATAAAGTACTCCAAAGTTGGAACCAAACACAAGAAAGTAGATAAAACCAAGCATGGAACATCAAAAATTAGAGATACATTTGCAATGTATCAATATCACCAAGAGGGCCCAGAGTATATCTATCCATCATCGGGATTGAAAAATTCCGCTCTTGATCCATGAACCTCAACATAATATCTTCGGAGTATCTGAACCCACCTTTATAGTCACCCTTTTATGATGTGACGTTTGATGTTATCAAGTTACTCTTCCGATGTTAGCAATTAACATGATCTCATGGTCTAAGGACTATGATTACTTCGTATGATGTTATAGCAATATAAACATAATGTCTTTGATCGTAATGATATACTTCGGATGAATGTTTATCACATCATTTCACAAATGTTGTGACCTCGTTATTAACAACATCCAATGTCCATGATCAAGAACTTTGATCATCTTGTTAATCAACGAGCTAGTTTATAAGAGAGGCATAACTAGGAACCTTTTATTTGTTTATTAAACACACATGTATTGACGTTTCCAATCAATACAATTATAGCATGCAAAATAAACATCTATCATATACAAGGAATACATAATAACAACTTTATTATTGCCTCTTAGGGCATATTTCCTTCAGTTTTATGAGTGTCAATCTAAAGTATAAAGTACTATTTCAAACTTTCTGCAAAACCTCACTTACTCCGTGAAATTCAATAAGTAGTATTGAATCAAGAGTAACAAATTCTAGCGTTAGTATTTACGTATCATGCTTGTCTCCATGATCTTTGATATTCAAAAGTTGTTTTAGTATCAAGGTTATCTAGGAGCTGAAAGAATTGTTTCAAAAACCATCATGCGTGAAATATATTGTGATATCTGAAACAATGTTTGGTTGTTATGTGATAGAATATAATTTTAGTAAGATACATTTTCTTATATTATATGAGAATTTGCAAAGGTTGGACACACTAGGCATCCTGATCTCCCAAAAAGTTTTGGGAACTAACATTATACTCGCAATTTGTCCTTATAGGCTATAGTAGCTTGATCATGAAAGTTTTCATGATAGGATGATGTAGGTAAAATGTTTACTACACTAAAAGATTAGTAAAGAATTTTTGGAAGAACACCAAACATTTGATGATAGTGATTCACACCAAAGTGCAAGTCTAGGGGTACTAGTGTTTGACTAACACGCTTTGGACTATGTGTCATGTTTGTGACACCACTTTTGACGTTTATAGATTCTTCTAAAAAGGAAAGGAAATACTAAAAGAGAATCTGGTAAATATTTGGTAGAAAAGAAAAAGACTACAAATATCCATCTTAGGTATATAGATGATATACACGTTATGGGTGTATTCTTTGCTTGTTAAACAATGTGGTTCTTTGGTATTGGATACCGGATTGGTTGGTGTGAAGTGTCATACAGGACAACATAATGCATGACCTGCAATGTCCTAAGTAACTAGCAAAAAAATATGGGATGATGTTCGTCGAAAAAAATAAAGTGGTGTTGTGTTTCTCGTTGACATCAAACTGAGCCTTCAAGATTTATTTTGATAATTTTTATTTTGTTCCGGTATTATGAGAATAATGGTTATTCAAATAATTACTGTATTCCATAGAAGATGGATGAACTCTTATAAGTATAGTTGAAGAAATCGCATTCATAACACTAATGCTAAAAATTCACAAGACGAATGATTAGAATATCACTTATGAGTGGCATCGCCGTTTAAATTATATTGGAAAAAACATGAAGAAAACTCCATGTTGATGAATTTTTGGAGTCTTTTGATTGCGATCAATTACGCTTGTGAAACTTTCTTGAAGATAACTAAAACCTCGTTCATAGGCCAAAGAATAATGAACGACTAACCTATTAGACATCGTGCATTTTGATGTATATAGTCTATTATGTGTAGTCGTGAGCAATGGATTTAAACTTCATATGCTTTCTCTGAAATTTGAGTAGATGCATGTGTATATTTACTTAATAATGAAGAAGTATGAAATATGTTTAAATACTTTTGATATGAAGTGGAAAATCATTATAACAAGAAAATAAAGAATTTATGATTGGATCATAAAGGAAGATATTTGAGTTACAAATTTAGCAAACACCTAGGATTTGAGGAATCGTTCCACTGATTTGCATTTCCCGAAATATCATCGAAGTATGGAGTGTTCGTGAAATGTAAGCAAACCTTGTTTGACATGGTAAGATCAAAGCTGTCATTTATAAAACTGCCATTTTATTTTGAAGATTAAATCTTTAGATACTACCACTTTTACACTGTAAAGAGTGCCATCATGATCCATTTGAAATGACACCATATGAGTTATGGCTTGGGATAAAAACTGAGTTGTCTTTTCTTAAATTTTGGTATGCTAGGCATAAGTAATTTTTTTACAACCAAAGTCGGATTAGCATATCTTCCTAGGTTATCCCAAATAAAAGTTAAATATTCCAACATAACACCGCGAACAAAAGTGTTTGTCGCATAGAAACGTCAAATTTCTTGAGAAGGAATTTTTCATGAAAAGTTAAGTGGGAGGACAATATAACTTTGATATGGTTATTAAACCTTAGCTATATGTGCTGAGTTACACAACGCAGGAAAGTTTCCCAGAGGTAGCCACAATGCTCATCGCTTACATACCTTAAAAGTTGTGGTCACGGAGATATAAGTACTGATGACTGCAAGTGCACAGTTTAATTGTAACTAGTTTTGAAGTAAAAGTATCGAACCCACAGAGAGCTATTGGTAAAGGACTTTATGCCCCTCATTACTACCTACCAAAGGATACTTATAAGGTGACTTTGATATCAAGTAAAGGGTGTTTGAAAGGTTTTTGATTGTTTGCAAAAAAGTAAATAAGACGAGTAAAAGAAAGCAAGTAACTGTAACACCCTCGAATCGGCCCTATGCAAGTTTTAGCGCTTCCCGCCAAACTCGCATAGAAACGATTCAAGGACACCCACCAGGCACTTGTGTGCGGGTGGAGAACGAAGTAATACCATTACACAATAGTCCACGATGGAACCCACAAAACATATATATGCAACAACGACTCCATGAGTCAAAAATACAGATATACAATACAAAGATCCAAATCACCTTGAAACGATACAACATCCGAGTACGGATAAGATGCAAATGGGGCTAACAGCCCTAAAAAATAACCAATGGCATCCATAACCCTGCCCAGGCCAAGCTAGAAGGGTAACCCTGCTAACGACGTCGACCTCAAACCTGCTAGAACAAAAGGGGTGCCGACAAAGGGCAAAGGAAAAATAGGAGCGTCGGTACTGAGGCCAGTACATGGCGAGGCTAGAATTCGGCGGCTCTCGCCTACATATGTATGGTGGACTGAAGCGGCAGCGCAACATGCACTAAACAACCTATAGAGACTCGATGCAACTGTCGGCTATAAGAGAGGGATAAGATAGACCTATTCGGGACCAACCTGTTACTAACACCAGTCATACCCATCCTAGTATGCCCCCTCGAGACCAACGAGGAAGTCAAACCGAGGAACTCACACAGTTGGCAGTTTTATTCATTCCATTATAGTTGAAGCATTTACTAGTCAGATATAGATAACACGAGTCATCCTGATAGCATAAGTAGTGGGCAGTTTTTGTTGACCATTCCGTGGTAGTTGCAGTACTTACTAGTCAGATACAATTAGCATATGACAACCCAAACCCAACAGTTGTTGGCACTTTTATTTCATTCCATTGGAGTTGCGATACTTACTAGGCAGGTATAACATGACACAGTACACCCCAGTTCCACCAGTTGTTGGCACTTTTATTATCCATTCCATTGTAGTGAAGCTGATTACTAGTCACATATTAAGTCAAATTTATAGCACTACTTTAGTTATGCTTGTCTATGATCGAGATACTGTGCTCCAAGTCGTCCATAACCGTGGACACGGCTTTCAGAATGATTTACCCTGCAGGGATGCGCAAATAGCAACACACACACGATCAACCTCGGAAAAACCAAATCAAAACCCAACGAGGCTTTCACGACAAAGCAATCACAGGATTCATAAAATATTTCAGGGGGCCACCCCACTAAGCTACCCGCAACGAAGTTGGCCGGCTCCGGAACAGACCCAGGGTTTGTGACGATGGCTGTAAACAACTGGGAACCCGAAAGTGTGACTGGGCTTGTCGATACCGCGAAAACGTGGCACGATCCAAAACAGTACAGATGCTCCACGCACAATCTTAAATAAAGCAGTAAAGCATGGCATAAGTACAGGATAGTAATAAAGCCCCAAACTAGTTTGTGGCCCCAAGAAATAAGAAATGAATCAAGTTCTGGCTAAGGGGATTCATGGTCCCATATGCGGATAGTGCGATAGTCAAGGAACGGGTATCAAGTACTCGGTGTCCTACGGGACACAAGTGAGCATGGAAGAACCAAATAACATATATTTCCCACTGATGCCTCTGCATTAGTTATATCTATTCCCAGCAATTTAATAGTTGTATTTAAAGTCATGATTATCTCCACCCTTAAGCATCTCCACCATTAAGCATCTCCACCATTAATCATGTGCCAACTTGTCGTCAATGGTGGAACGACAACGACGCGAAGCAACACATAAGCAAGCAACTACGACTCGCAGGGCCCACTATCTATCAAACAACAGGCAATAGGATGTGTCCATTGCAATATAGAGGCTGCAAGGAATATAAAGGGTGCATGGAAACTAAAGCATCACAACACGGATAGCAATAGATCAACAGGAGGAAGTAAAGACTATAAATGCAAAATGGGTAGAAAGGGGGGAGATTGCTCGCGTGGCAAACACTGCCGGAGATTCATATCCGGAGAACTTGTCGATTCTCGCATCAACTCATCGGCCTAATCCGCGAAGAAGTAAACACTAGAAGAAACACTGGATGCAATATTTATTACTATGGCAGAAGATCCGGCATGATTATGATATGATGCAGATGCGGTGCAATTAGCCGATATTAAGCGGAACCGGGGTCTCGACAATTAATTAGAAGGTTCAAGTTGTTTAGATACCCCGCGATTTAAATGTTGTATTAACAAGGCAAAACCTGGCATCGGTTCGCTACACAAATTTAAATGGGGCCAATATAAGACTAGAAAAGTCTGCATATGGACTCCATATTTAATTATTAAGTGAATTGATAAAGTGTCCCCAAATGCCAAAGCATGCGTGCAATAATGAATAATTTAATATGCATCAAGTTTATATAACATTTTATAAAATAGGGCTCGGTAAAGGGGATCATACAATAAGGTCCGAAGATCTTGGGGCTCCGAGGGATCGGGTTCGGTCTCGACGGGATCGATCTTTGGCAGGCTCGATCTTTGGAACCGGGCTTCGGGGATTCGAACATCGGATCCGTGACGAAACACTTATCGTTCCAGGAAGGAGAGCTTGGTGGTCTTCGGGGTCTTGGCCACAGGATCCGTGAAGGAGGACTAGGGTTCTTCAGGTCCACATTCGTGTGCGGGCCCTCGGGATATCTTGGCAGCGGTTGATTTTGGTGATCTTTGGTCTGATCTGGCGTGCACGCCGAGGAAGATCATGTAGAGGCCCCCGAGATCTTGGTTCCTTCATGTTAACTAGGCATCGGGAACTCCCGGTGTCTACCAAAAATAAAAGGCACCGGATCAAGTGTGTGCCCGAGCATCCAGAGGCGCACACACACAAGGAGGACGGTGACCAGAAGCGTAGATAGAGCCGAGCATGCAAAGGCTCGAGGGCCTACGGGGAGGCGGCTGAGGGACAAAGGCGACGTGCCGGCGCGGGGATCTGGCGAGGTAGGCACAGGCTCGGCTCCAGCAGCAATGGAGATCGATAGGGGTGGGCCACGGAGGGGCACCAGGGCTCCGGCCGGAGGTGGCCACGGAGGAGAGCGGCGGCGCTAGGCGAGGAGCTTGCAGCGGCGGCGAGGTCGGCGGCTCCTGCGGGCGACCTCAGGAAGGCGCGGAACCGCGCGCTCGCTGGGGCCTGCGTCGAAGGCTCACCGGACGGAAGGACGAGGACGGCGGGACCGCAGGGTGGAGCCAGAGGAGGAGGACAGAGGTCAGAGACGACAGGGAGGGGTAAGCAGGCGACGGCGGCCGCGCGCGTGGGACAGGTGGAGCTTTAGGCGGCGGTGGTAGAGACGGTTCGACGGCGCAGGCGAGGTTGCCGGGGTTGATGCGGGAGAGCCGGCCGTTGCGGGAAGGCACAAGGAGGGCGGTGGGGTGGATCCGGCAGACAGCGGTGGCCTGCGAGGTGGAAGAGACGGGGCGGCGGCCCGGGGGAAGAGGCACGGGGGGAGATGGGGGCTTCGGGGTAGGTGGCGAGGTGGGCGAGGGAGAGGGCGAGCGGAGGGTGCGTGGTTGGGCCGGGCATTGCGGGGTCCCGTGTGGTGGAAGGGAGCGAACGGGATGGAGGAAGGTGGACCTGGGGAGGGGCGCGCATGTGGGTTTTGGTCGGGAGCGGGCCTCTCCCGTGGATGGGGCCCGGGAGCAGGTGGCGTGGCCAACGTGACTTGGCGATATGGAGCGGGGGTTGGTGTGGCGCTGGGGTGTGCGTGGGCGGGAGCAGCAGGCGGGAGCGGGAAAAGGAGGTGGGGAGGCGCGCAGGTGGCGGCTGGGAGGGAAAAAGGAGGTGGCAGGTGGTGGGCGGCAGGTGGTGTGGATAGGGTAGGGTGGTTAGAGATAGGTTGGGTTAGATAGGATTAGGGTTTTGGATGTTTTTGGGGGTGGCCGGCTGGGCCGGTTCGGGCCTGGTTCGGCTGCCCCCTAAAAATAATATAATTATTTTATTTGCTTAAAACGGGACATTTTAAATCCATTGGTAGACGAAACAAAATAATCCAGAGAAGCCCGGGATTTGTATTTGAATAAAGACGGGGCTTATTTAGGAAAACAAAATAGGTTTTCGAAAATAGTTTTAGACAAAACCATGCATGATGATGACGATGCTCAAATGCAATGTGGCATGATGACATGAGCATGCGGTCATGATGATGCAATGTACAAAAACACGGCGATTTTCTAGTAGTGGTTTTAGCGGGGTGCTACAATTCAACACCACTAAGAATGGACCTCGCCCTCGGGATCCGCCTCATGGTCCGGGGAAGAAGGCCGGCGATCTGAATCTTCTTGCTTCATGTAGGTCCTCGCGAAACCACTAACAAGAGGTCATTGTCCGTGATCGTCGAGAGAACACTCCGGGAACAAAGCGCGAAGGTAGAGGTATCAACAAATAAAGCCACCTCTAACTTCGATAGAAGGAGAGAAACGATGCATTCTATCCACTTCAATGTACACAAGCAAATAGAGTGAGTAGTCGGCATGGGGGCCAATCCATCACGCACCCAAACTATTACTCCGCACAATCAGTAGAAAAGCATGCAACCATTCTCGGAATCAGACTAGAGATCTCGACAAACGAGGTTCAGAAACAAAGGAGTGATGAAGACTCTGCATCGGATCTGGCATAGATGATGTCGTCACGTCGGAAAACACCAGAAGACACAAACAAAGAACAAAGAGAAGTCCAACAGATGAAGGATTCCTCAGATAGCATGAAGACCGGATGTAGAAGCACCGTTACCAAAGAAGGAAGCGAAACCCTGAAGGTACGACGGAAACCCAACCACGAGAATTCCTGGACTCGAAGAAAAGATAAGAGAGCAGATCCAAAACACGCAGAGGTAAGAGGAGAATAGCAGAGGGTAAGGAGTAAAAGCAGACCTAATCAGATCTATCCAACCGATTTACCAAAATAGTTTTGACACTCTACTCTGGCCGTTAGCTAGGTTATCCTACAGGCTGGACTTGTGGGGTATCGCAACTGCTGAGCTCTGATACCACTCTGTAACACCCTCGAATTGGCCCTATGCAAGTTTTAGCGCTTCCCGCCAAACCCGCATAGAAACGATTCAAGGACGCCCACCAGGCACTTGCATGCGGGTGGAGAACGAAGTAATACCATTACACAATAGTCCATGATGGAACCCACAAAACATATATATGCAACAACGACTCCATGAGTCAAAAATACAGATATACAATACAAAGATCCAAATCACCTTGAAACGATACAACATCTAAGTACGGATAAGATGCAAATGGGGCTAAGAGCCCTGAAAAATAACCAATGGCGTCCATAACCCTGCCCAGACCAAGCTAGAAGGGTAACCCTGCTAACGACGTCGACCTCAAACCTGCTAGAACAAAAGGGGTGCCGACAAAGGGCAAAGGAAAAAGAGGAGCGTCAGTACTGAGGCCAGTACACGGCGAGGCTAGAATTCGGCGGCTCTCGCCTACATAGGTATGGTGGACTGAAGCGGCAACGCAGCATGCACTAAACAACCTATAGAGACTCGATGCAACTGTCGGCTATAAGAGAGGGATAAGATAGACCTATTCGGGACCAACCTGTTACTAACACCAGTCATACCCATCCTGGTATGCCCCCTCGAGACCAAACGAGGAAGTCAAACCAAGGAACTCACACATTTGGCAGTTTTATTCATTCCATTATAGTTGAAGCATTTACTAGTCAGATATAGACAACACGAGTCATCCTGATAGCATAAGTAGTGGGAAGTTTTAGTTAACCATTCAGTGGTAGTTGCAGTACTTACTAGGCAGATACAATTAGCATATGACAACCAAACCCAACAGTTGTTGGCACTTTTGTTTCATTCCATTGGAGTTGCGATACATACTAGGCAGGTATAACATGACACGGTACACCCTAGTTCCACCAGTTGTTAGCACTTTTATTATCCATTCCATTGTAGTGAAGCTGATTACTAGTCACATATTAAGTCAAATTTATAGCACTACTTTAGTTATGCTTGTCTATGATCGAGATACTGTGCTCCAAGTCATCCATAACCGCGGACACGGCTTTCAGAAAGATTTACCCTGCAAGGGTGCACAAATAGCAACACACACACGATCAACCTCGAAAAAACCAAATCAAAACCCAACGAGGCTTTCACGACAAAGCAATCACAGGATTCATAAAAGATTTCAGGGGCCACCCCACTAAGCTACCCGCAACGAAGTTGGCCAGCTCCGGAACGGACCCAGGGTTTGTGACGATGGCTGTAAACGACTAGGAACCCGAAAGTGTGACTGGGCTTGTCGATACCGTGAAAACGTGGCACGATCCAAAACAGTACAGGTGCTCCACGCACAATCTTAAATAAAGCAGTAAAGAATGGCATAAGTACAGGATAGTAATAAAGTCCCAAACTAGTTTGTGGCCCCAAGAAATAAGAAATGAATCAAGTTCTCGCTAAGGGGATTCATGGTCCCATATGCGGATAGTGCGATAGTCAAGGAACAGGTATGTCCTACGGGACACAAGTGAGCGTGGAAGAACCAAATAACATCTATTGCCCACCGATGCCTCTGCATTAGTTATATCTATTCCCAACAATTTAATAGTTGTATTTAAATTCATGATTATCTCCACCCTTAAGCATCTCCACCATTAAGCATCTCCACCATTAATCATGTGCCAACTTGTCATCAACGGTGGAACGACAACGACGCGAAGCAACACATAAGCAAGCAACTACGACTCGCAGGGCTGACTATCTATCAAACAACAGGCAATAGGATGTGTCCAAGGCAATATAGAGGCTGCAAGGAATATAAAGGGTGCATGGAAACTAAAGCATCACAACACGGATAGCAATAGATCAACAGGAGGAAGTAAAGACTATAAATGCAAAATGGGTAGAAAGGGGGGAGATTGCTCGCGTGGCAAACACTGCCGGAGATTCATATCCGGAGAACTTGTCGATTCTCGCATCAACTCATCGGCCTAATCCGCGAAGAAGTAAACACTAGAAGAAACACTGGATGCAATATTTATTACTATGGCAGAAGATCCGGCATGATTATGATATGATGCAGATGCGGTGCAATTAGCCGATATTAAGCGGAACCGGGGTCTCGACAATTAATTAGAAGGTTCAAGTTGTTTAGATACCCCGCGATTTAAATGTTGTATTAACAAGGCAAAACCTGGCATCGGTTCGCTACACAAATTTAAATGGGGCCAATATAAGACTAGAAAAGTCTGCATATGGACTCCATATTTAATTATTAAGTGAATTGATAAAGTGTCCCCAAATGCCAAAGCATGCGTGCAATAATGAATAATTTAATATGCATCAAGTTTATATAACATTTTATAAAATAGGGCTCGGTAAAGGGGATCATACAATAAGGTCCGAAGATCTTGGGGCTCCGAGGGATCGGGTTCGGTCTCGACGGGATCGATCTTTGGCAGGCTCGATCTTTGGAACCGGGCTTCGGGGATTCGAACATCGGATCCGTGACGAAACACTTATCGTTCCAGGAAGGAGAGCTTGGTGGTCTTCGGGGTCTTGGCCACAGGATCCGTGAAGGAGGACTAGGGTTCTTCGGGTCCACATTCGTGTGCGGGCCCTCGGGATATCTTGGCAGCGGTTGATTTTGGTGATCTTTGGTCTGATCTGGCGTGCACGCCGAGGAAGATCATGTAGAGGCCCCCGAGATCTTGGTTCCTTCATGTTAACTAGGCATCGGGAACTCCCGGTGTCTACCAAAAATAAAAGGCACCGGATCAAGTGTGTGCCCGAGCATCCAGAGGCGCACACACACAAGGAGGACGGTGACCGGACGCTTAGATGGAGCCGAGCACGCAGGGCTCGAGGGCCTGTGGGGAGGCGGCCGAGGGACAAAGGCGACGTGCTGGCGCGGGGATCTGGCGAGGCAGGCACAGGCTCGGCTCCAGTGGCGATGGAGATCGACGGGGGTAGGCCACGGAGGGGCACCAGGGATCCGGCCGGAGGTGGCCACAGAGGAGAGCGGCGGCGCTAGGCGAGGAGCTTGCAGCGGCGGCGAGGTCGGCCGCTCCTGCGGGCGACCTTAGGGAGGCGCAGAACCGCGCGCTCACTGGGGCCTGCGTCGAAGGCTCACCGGACGGAAGGACAAGGATGGCGGGACCGCGGGGTGGAGCCAGAGGAGGAGGACCGAGGTTGGAGACGACAGGGATGGGTAAGCAGGCGACGGCGGCCGCACGCGTGGGACAGGTGGAGCTTCAGGTGGCGGTGGCAGAGGCGGTTCGACGACCCAGGCGAGGTTGCCAAGGTTGATGCGAGAGGGCAGGCCGTCGCGGGAAGGCACAAGGAGGGCAGTGGGGTGGATCCGGCAGGCGGCGGCGGCTTGCGAGGTTTGTATTTGAATAAAGACGGGGCTTATTTAGGAAAACCAAATAGGTTTTCGAAAATAGTTTTAGACAAAACCATGCATGATGATGATGATTCTCAAATGCAATGTGGCATGATGACATGAGCATGCGGTCATGATGATGCAATGCACAAATACACATCGATTTTCTAGTAGTGGTTTAGCGGGGTGCTACAGTAACAAGGTCCTGTGAAAGCATGGTTGAATTCAATAGGACTAAAACGTCCTCGGGGATGTAGGATACACCACTACCATGATATTATTAATTAAGATAATATACTTATTGTATCATGAGATGTGTGGAGAGAGCTCCATAATAATATGTTCACTACAAGACTCCTAGGAAGCCACTTTGTTGAGCCAAGAGTGAGGTCACCTCTAAAGAACCAGTGGGATGTCTGAGAGCAATCACCCATACAAACCACCCTAATTAAAGGTTTCCCCGTGGATATCGTAATTAGGTTAGGGAGTCTCTCTTTATCCTCCTTTGACCGTGTAGGTTATGAGCCAGTGCCAATTGTCACGAAGCTACTCCAGGACGATCCCAAACACGTCCAAATGATTTGTCCCTCCATTTAGTCCGAGGGCAAACGATATGTGGCCAACTACACATATCATTTAAAGAGAGAGAGAGATCAAACACAAATCACAAATCTATCATAGACCAGACAGTCATACGGACACAAAATTAGATCATCTTTATTGCAAGTTCACAATAGTGCTAGATTTTCTCCATCTCCCCAAGAACAAAGGAACTACTCACACGTGGAAGCAATCAAAAACATCATCATAATCAAATGGATGGATAAAAGTACTGAGGTAGATCTAATACAAACCACAATTGAATCTAGAATTACAACAATATCTAATAGATGAGAGATGGGGGTAGCGACGGTGATGGAGATGCAGCGGTTGATGGTGAAGGGGATGATGCGATGTCCTCCAATGATCCATGAAGTAGCAAGGATTTGACCCCAGCCAAGTTCCTCCTTCAGATCCCTTTTAGATGTGATTTTTCGCGGTTTCTGGTGGTTGTGAATGTTGGATCCCCATGTCGTCTTTGCTAGGAGAAAGTATTTTGATGAGGCGGACGCGCTGCCACTCAGTACGGGAAGACGGTACGGGCGGCCTCCACCCGTACCATTGGTTGTTATCGGTGCTGGTGACTTCCCCTTTTTTGGTGTTCTCCCAAGTGCGAAGGTAAATCCATAAAATGACTATCACTTAAAAATATCATATTATAGCATAATATGACAGTTCCAATTGATATGTTCATATAAGACTTAATGATTTGGGATCATGTTGAAACAAGGACAAAAAGGTGCGTGCAAACACAGTGAAATACAAAAATCCCTACTCTATTTATGCAAAACCAAAAGGTAAATATGCTTCAATTTTGGACTCATCAACTCCCCCAAGCTAGACTCTTGCTCGTCCCCGAGAAAGATGGTGGCTTATGGACAAGATCATAATATTCATGAGTCACGAGTCATTACAATAAATGAGGTAGAAATTGAAACAGGAATACAACATCAGATGTAGAGATACTTCAGGGGTATTATCATACCCTTACACATCACATGACTTAGAGGCTTCGACACCCTTTTAGTATTAATGAAGTTATACGAAGCTTATAGTGATTTAACATATCGTATAATCATAAAGTTTAAAATAATTGAGCACTTGATTTAGTAATGAAGATTCATGATCATTCTTTTCCTTTCATCTTACCTTTCTACCTTTTCCTTCTTTTGATAGGTGCTCTTCTTGTTTCTTTCTTCTCTTTTTATCTTTTTTGAAGTACGGTATTTGATCATGCTCACTACTTTTATGGCTTTCAAAACTTGTGAATATAATATGTGATGTCTATCCACTTCTATTCTTGTAGACAGTTGTTGGGCCTCCAAGTGCAGAGGTTTGTAGAACAGCAGCAAGTTTTCCCTTAAGTGGATCACCCAAGGTTTATCGAAATAAGGGAGGAAGTGGTCAAAGGTATCCCCTCTCAAGCAACCCTGCAATCAAGATACAAGAAGTCTCTTGTGTCCCCAACACACCCAATACATTTGTCAGGTGTATAGGTGCACTAGTTCGGCGAAGAGATAGTGAAATACAAGTGGTATAGATAATCATAAGTGGTAACGGTGATAGAAAATAGCTTGATGGCGTGGAAAAGACTAAAGGCAATCTGAAACAAAGATGGAAGCAAGCAAACATGTAACAGATCTAGTAGCACACAGTGTTTCACTGCTTAGAAAGAAGGCCTAGGGATCATACTTTCACTAGTGAACACTCTCATATAAATATCTTCTCTTTATGATACTACTCTTAACTACTCTGGGTTGAACACTCTAATCGATGGTAGGGCTATAACAGCACACCTCAAAGTTCGCTTTCCGCATCTAGATAACCCCACACTGTCACCTTGAGTACTAGATGGTTCCAACAAACACCACAATTTCATAAAGACATCCAAATCGAAATATAACTCATAACAAGTATTTGTAATCTCTAGCCTAAGTGCCACCATGATGTGCACACTGTCAACTTCCCACACATGGGGAGAGTAGAGATCTATTAAAGCACTTGAGTAGCAAGGTAGATCTACTTGATTACAAAGCTCATGATCACAATATGATCATGCATAGAGAGAGAGATGAACACATAGCTACCGGTAGAACCCTTAGCCTTGAGAGAGAACTACTCCCTCCTCATCATGGGAATCAGCAACGGCGATGGAGATGGTGGTGGAGATCGATGGAGATGGCTCCGGGGGCACTTCCCCGTCCCGACAGGGTGCCAGAACAGAGACTTTCTGTCCCCCGAATCTCCTTTTCGGTGGCGGCGGCGCTGTGGAATTTTTGTGGCTGGAGGCTTGATGACTTAGGGTTTTTGCATCGGGAGGCATCTTACAGGCGAAGAGGCAAGGTGGGTCGGCGGCAGGGGGCCCACACCACCTGGTGGCACGGCCAGGGCAAGCCTGCGCCACCACATGGTGTGGCCGCCCTGTGGCCCCTCTCGGTCTCGTCTTCTGGCTCCGTGAGTCTTCCAGTAAAATATCGACTTTGGCTTTTGTCCGATCCAATTCAGAGAATATTTATTTTCTGACTTTCCTGGAAACAAAAACAGTAGAAAACAGGCAGCTGGCACTGTGGCTCTTGTTAATAGGTTAGTCCAAGAAATCATATGAAAAGTACTCTGAAGTGTGGACAAAACATAAGAAAGTAGATAAAACCAAGCATGGAACATTAAAAATTATAGATACATTTGCAATGTATCAACATCCCCAAGCTTAACTCATGCTCGTCCTCGAGTAGGTAAGTGATAAAAAGAAAGAATAATTTTTGAGGTGACATGCACCATCATAAACTTGATCAAAGTATTTGTAAAACATTCAAAGCTGGGATCATAGTACTTCAATCATAACATGAAAGACAAAGTTCTAGCAATAAGGCAAAGAAACTGTGTTGCAACATGAAAAGGCACAGACAAAAGATTCATGAATAACAATGCTTTGCAAGACGTTTGTTTGTTTCACATAAAGAAAACATAGCATTGTGGCATTAAGCTTGTCCCTCATAGAGTAGCAAACATAAATGCATAGGACACATTCAAATTTTATAAGAGTGACTAGAAACAAATAGTTTAAAACAAGCAATATCAAAGTGATGCATGAACCAACAAGTATTGGGACAATGCACATAAAACTAAGAATGGCCACTATGCTCTCAAGGTAAGTGCATAAAGATAGAAGGTGGAGACTCAATATATAAGTGGAAGAAAGGCCTTCATAGAAGGAAGTAGGGATTCAAGTCTCATAAAGAGCTTCCAAAAATTATGGTACTTATTAGCTTTCAACTGTGATTGCCCCTTATCATAAGCATCTTGAAGTGATTAAGGTTGAAGTGAACAAACTATGGTGTATATGCTTGATGAAGTATAAGTTAGAAATCTCATGTCCCTTGAATACGAGGGCCGCTCCTCATGCTACTCAAGTTTAGTCACCGGTAAGTTCTTGTCATCGTAAGTACATGTGTATCATAGATAACCGCCAACAGGGTATCCCTTGCCCGATGATACGGAAGAATCCCCATATCAAAATGACAAGGCAAGCAGACAACGAGCATCTCAGCAATCTTCTTATTTACCATGGGAATATGGTGATTTTTTCTCTCTTTCCTCTTTTCATAATATTTTTTTTCTTTTTCACTTTTTT
This sequence comes from Avena eriantha, assembly GCA_910589775.1. NCBI lineage: Eukaryota > Viridiplantae > Streptophyta > Magnoliopsida > Poales > Poaceae > Avena > Avena eriantha. The sequence continues at coordinate 92,766,112 of OU342745.1, read as the reverse complement.
CTAAATATAGGACTCTTTTTCTTATAAGAAGAATGGTTCATAGACAGCTCATTATGGTTAGGCTGCAGGTTTCCACCATGTGAGCATGGATTAGATCAGCGGCCCAGGCGTTTCTCTAACACATATACATAACTCCATGGACTTACAAGCTCCCCTTTCATTTCACACCGACGACATTCATACACAAAAGAGCATGATATCAACTAGGTACAAAGTACCCGTGCAATGTTGAAAGCGTTCCCCATGACAACATGGTTGTACTAATCCCCAACAAATAAATGCAAGCATATACAACACAGACGACACAATGGTTCATGTTTATTAAGGGCAAGAAAAGTAAAGTGTGCCATCAAGTTCGTGAGAGCTTTAATAACTAGTTTTCTCATAACAAGTTTAATTCGGAAGGTAGATAAAAACATGAATATACTTGGAATAGCATATGCTAGTAGGTAGGTGTGGTGGACTCTTTGGAATAACTTGGTTTAGGGAGTTGGATGCATGAGTGTAACTCATACTTGGTTACGGAGGCTAGCAAAAGACCGGGAGCAACAAACTAAGAGAGAAATAATGGCCATAATCATGCAGATCGACAAAACATCATTGATCAAAGCATAAAGTGATACTACAAGTTGAAAAATAAAGGATCATAAAGGCTATGGTGACTTTGGATAGTCATAACATGGTGTGAGCATGTGCCAAGTCAACCCAAATAAAGCATCAAAGGAGAATACCACAATACTATGCTTTAATATGCTAAAACAACGCATGATTCTTCAAAGGCACATTAAGCAATCTCAATTGTTTATAACAAGTCATGCTACAACAAAGAATACTAATGCATAAAGCCAACACAATATCGTGCAAGGCATGACAAAGCATAGGCCATAGTCAAAAACAAGCTCTCTTTAACACTTGAGCATGAACTTTCCTACTCTTTTCCAATCCAAACCAAACTATTTGAAAATCAATGTATGAAAGAGGGGGTCCAACCAATTTATTCAGCAAACTAAGCAAACAAAGCAAACGAAAACCAAAACAAAAATGAAAACGAAGACGCTCCAAGAACAACACAACTGTGCATGAAACAATAAAAATGAAGCGTTTGGAAGAAACCTGGGATTTTTATTGATGAAGAGGGGGATGCATTGGGCATCCCCATGCTTTGACGCTTGTAATTCTTGGATATTTCTTGGGGTGACACGCATGGCATCCCCAAGCTTGAGCTTTAGTCCATCCTTCATCTCATTACTCATTCCTTCCATACACCTGAAATTTTTCCTTCATACAAAACTTCACACAATCTTTATTAGCAACATTAGTGCACTCAAGATTATAAGTCTTTAGGTTCAGTTCTAACACAATAAAACTTCCATTAAAACACTAGCTACTGTAGCACATCCCTCAAAAAGCTCAATTCCCCAAAAGAACTCAAAAAGGAACCAACAAGAAGCAAATGCAGAAAATGGCAGAAATTTGTCAAAACAGACCAGTAGGTAAAGACAAAGTTTTTCGAAGACCTTCTGTTGCTCCAATAAAAAAGTGTTGAAGTAACTAAAGTTAGATAACAACCTGAGGCAGAAGCAAAAAACTTTACGCCTCAAAAGGACGTACAAAGATTTTACACGAATTTGTACGGTGAAGCACAGAAATCTGTTTCGGGACAGCAACTTTCCCAATCATTACTTCTCTCTCATTAGAGGTTACACTTGGCACAAAAAGCAAATAAAAAGGATAAGGAGCGGTTATTACTGAGGTAATAACTTCCAAGACTTATCTAAATCTTTTGGGTTATCTCCCAATAAGTACTTTTCTTTAACACATTTAAGTTAGGCATGATAGTTTGAGAAGATGCTCACATAAGAAATATGAATTGAAGTAAAAGAGAGCATCAAGAAGCAAATTCAAAGCACATTTAAGTCTAACCCACTTCCTATGCATAGGAATCTTGTAAAGAAACAAGTCATGAAAGCACAAAGCAATAAGCATAGTAAAGCAAAACAAGTGCAACTTCAAGATTTTCAACATAAAGAGGGGAAACTTAATATTATTGAGATGCATAAAACCATGTTTCCCTCTCTCATAATAACTTTCAGTAGCATCATGAATAAAATTAACAATATAACTATCACAAGAAACATTCTTATCATGAGCCACATGCATAAAAGAATTAATACTCTCCACATAAGCATAGTCATTCTTATTAATTATGGTGGGAGCAAATTCAACAAAATAGCTATCATTATTAGTCTCATCACCATAATCATCAAATATAGGAGGAATATTATAATCATAATTAATTTTATCCTCAATAGTAGGTGGATTGAAAATATCATACTCATCATTGTAATCATCATATATTGGAGGTATAGTATCATCAAAGTAAATTTTCTCCTCCGTGCTTGGGGGACTAAAAATATCATGCTCATCAACACCAGCTTCCCCAAGCTTAGACTTTTCCATAGCATTAGCAATAATGGTGTCCAAAGCATTCATACTAACAACATTACTATTAGCATGTAAATAAAGTTCCATAGGTTTTTTAGTTTTCTCTTCAAACACTTCATGTCCTAACTCAAGATAAATACTATAAAGCTCTCTAATTTTTTTGTTTTCCATTAAGCCTAACTAGTGAAAACAAAAAACAAAAAGACAAAATTGCAGAATCTAAAGGAAATAATTTCGAGCACTCACATCGGAGGATGTGAGTACCTTTTACCTTACCTCCCCGGCAACGGCGCCAGAAAATAGCTTGCTGGCGCGTGGTTATCGTGGGAGCTTCTTCTTCAGTCCCCGGCAACAGCGCCAGAAAATAGCTTGATTTCTACGTACTTCTATTCTTGTAGACAGTTATTGGGCCTCTAAGTGCAGAGGTTTGTAGAATAGCAGCAAGTTTCCCTTAAGTGGATCACCTAAGGTTTATCGAACTCAGGGAGGAAGTGGTCAAAGGTATCCCCTCTCAAGCAACCCTACAATCAAGATACAAGAAGTCTCTTGTGTCCCCAACACACCCAATACACTTGTCAGGTGTATAGATGCACTAGTTCGGCAAAGAGATAGTGAAATACAAGTGGTATAGATAATCATAAGTGGTAACGGTGATAGAAAATAGCTTGATGGCGTGGAAAAGACTAAAGGCAATCTGAAACAAAGATGGAAGCAAGCAAACATGTAACAGATCTAGTAGCACACAGTGTTTCACTGCTTAGAAAGAAGGCCTAGGGATCATACTTTCACTAGTGAACACTCTCATATAAATATCTTCTCTTTATGATACTACTCTTAACTACTCTGGGTTGAACACTCTAATCGATGGTAGGGCTATAACAGCACACCTCAAAGTTCGCTTTCCGCATCTAGATAACCCCACACTGTCACCTTGAGTACTAGATGGTTCCCACACATGGGGAGAGTAGAGATCTATTAAAGCACTTGAGTAGCAAGGTAGATCTACTTGATTACAAAGCTCATGATCACAATATGATCATGCATAGAGAGAGAGATGAACACATAGCTACCGGTAGAACCCTTAGCCTTGAGAGAGAACTACTCCCTCCTCATCATGGGAATCAGCAACGGCGATGGAGATGGTGGTGGAGATCGATGGAGATGGCTCTAGGGGCACTTCCCCGTCCTGACAGGGTGCCGGAACAGAGACTTTCTGTCACCTGAATCTCCTTTTCGGTGGCGGCAGCGCTGCGGAACTTTTCGTGGCTAGAGGCTTGATGACTTAGGGTTTTTGCATCGGGAGGCATCTTATAGGCAAGGTCGGTGGCTAGAGGCTTGATGACCTAGTGGCGCGTCCAGGGCTAGCCCGCGCCACCACATGGTGTGGCCGCCCTGTGGCCCCTCTCCGTCTCGTCTTATGGCTCTGTGAGTCTTCCGGTAAAATATCAACTTTGGCTTTTGTCTGGTCCAATTCCGAGAATATTTATTTTATTACTTTCCTGGAACCAAAAACAGCAGAAAACAGGCAGCTGGCACTATGGCTCTTGTTAATAGGTTAGTCCAAGAAATCATATGAAAAGTACTCCAAAGTGTGGACAAAACATAAGAAAGTAGATAAAACTAAGCATGGAACATCAAAAATTATAGATACATTTGCAATGTATCAATATGCTACCAAAATTCTTCTTCTCATAGCCATATCAGTACTTTTATTGGTTTGGAAGCCCCTAAAATCATGACAGCTGTACAAGTATCATAACACTCAACATAGTTCAATCATCTAATGCAATAATCATGAATCAAAAGACAACTTCAAATATCATAAAGTCTCGCAACTCAATGGATATAAATCTTCTCCTGAACAAAAGGAGCTCAAAGTTGATGCAACTAATGCAAATTCTAAAATTAAAACCTAACATGCATATAAGAAAGTAAACATGCTAAAACCCGTAAGATGGATTACAAGGTTCGCATAGATCCCCCAAAGCTTGGAATCAAACCGGGTGGATCAAATAATTCCTTGTGGTTACTTACTCGTTCTTGGGAGTGAAAAAGTCATCATATCCCTCTTCTTCATCCGCCTTGAGGCTGCAAGCATGATAAATACATGCGAATCGGGTGGACATCTTTGTGATGCCGGCATGCAGTTCAGTAATTATCTTTCTTAGTGTCTTACTATCATAGGCCATCTCCATGATAATCTTGGTCAAGAGTTGCACTCTACCATCTATTTCATTGACCCTCTTTTCCAGGTCTTTACCCATCATCCAGTAAGAGTTAACTCCTTCCCCAATAGTTTCAGCACAAGCTTTGGAAGAAATTTCAAGGTTCTCGATCTTTTCTCGAATCTCATCTCATTTTCCCTCTTTTTGAGAAGAAGATCCAGGAGGAGATTTAAGAGAAGATCCACGAAGATTATACCTGTAAGGGTTGAGTGGAGACTATCCCTTGCTCTTCCTTTGTTCTAGGTGCCTGAGAATGTCCAACTTGTGCGGAAACATATCTTCCCAGTTAGGGAGTGGAACCACTTGCGAGGACTCGTGAGTTGAGGAGGATGGAATATCCCTCTCGGATCCCTTCCTCTTGGCTTGTGCTTCAGAAACACCTTCCTTCTTGGTCCAAATCTGTTTGATATGAAAAGACTGCATAGTCCTTGAGTAATCAAGGGAGACCTGAGGTTTCATTATAAAGGGGAAGAAAGAAAACTCGAGATCTGAGATATAATGGTGAAAGACAAAGCAAGAAAAAGAGAAAAGATGCAAATAAAAGAAAAGAAAAACCTTGGATAAAAGGGGTAGAGTCGATCACGGGTAACGGTACGGGCAGGTCCTGCCCATACCACGCGCCCATACTAGCAACTTATCGACTTACTCTTTTTTTAGAATAACAAAACACACAGTTGAGCGAGGAGGAAAACAGAGCCGGCAACGACCTATGGTACGTGCGTATCTGCCCGTACAGTCCGACCGTACCGAAATGCAAAAAAGGGTATGCAGGGATCTAAACGTTTAACAACCACTGGTACGGGCGCATCTGTCCGTACGGCCCACCCGTACCAGGTCGAAAAATAGTTCAGTTGAATCAGAAAAATAAAAGGAAAGCAAAGAACGAGGCAAAACAAGCTGAAAAGATGCCAAACCAGCAAAAATCAATCAACTTAAAATTTTGTTACCTCACTTTATTATACTCCTCGGCTGAAATTAAGGAGATTATCTCAGTTGTGTTAACTTCTCCAACTCTATAGTGCTTTATACGTTTCCCATTAATGATCTAGGATGAAGAAGAGGGTGTAGTATTTTTCAACCTTACTGCTCTCGAAGGGTATGCTTCTTCGACTTCATAAGGTCCTTCCCACCTAGATTTTAATTTACCAGCAAAAGTATTAAGCCTAGAGTTGTAGAGCAAAACTTTATCTCCAGATTTAAATTCCTTGCCCTCTAATTTTTTTATCATGCCATTTCTTTACCTTTTTTCTTGAATATCCTAGCATTTTCATAGGCCTCATTTCTGAGTTCATCCAAAGCATGAATATCTAAGTGTCGTTTTTCCCAGCAGTTTTAAAATCAAAATTCATGGTTTTGATAGCCCACCGAGACTTATGCTCAAGTTCTAATGGAAGGTGACAAGTTTTACCGTAAACCATTTTATATGGTGTCATTCCCATAGGATTTGTGAAAGCTGTACTATACTTCCACAACACATCACTAAGCTTCAGAGCCCAGTCCTTACTTGACCTGTTCACCGTCTTCTAAAGCATGACTTTGATTTTTCGATTAGATAATTCCACATATACACTAGTTTGTGGGTGGTAAGGTGAAGCTACGCGATGGTCGACTCCATACTTCTGAAGTATCTTGCCTAGAGTACCTTTCGTAAAATGAGTTCCACCATCAGTAATTAAAACTAGGGTACTCCAAACCTGGGAAAGATGATGTGCTTGATCATCTTGATGGAAGTGGCTGCATCTGTATGAGAAGTGGGTATAGCTTCTACCCACTTAGTAACATAGTCAACATCAACAATATATGACCATCAGAGTGGACAAACGATCCCATAAAATCCATTCCCAAAACATCAAATAGCTCTATTACTAGGTTATATTTCATAGACATTTCTTGTCTTCTACCAATATTACTCATACATTGGAAAGCATCACAATTCCTAACATATTCATGAGCATCTTTAACTAGGGTAGGCTAGTGGAAGCCTGATTGCAAGACCTTAGTTGCAGTACGATCACCATCATGATGTCCTCCATAAGGACTATCGTGACAAGCCTTGAGAATGGCTCTCACCTCGTGGTCAGGTACACATTTCCTGATTATCCCGTCTATACCATGCCTTTATAAGTAAGGATCTTACCAAAAGTAATATTTTAAATCTTTAAATAATTTCTTTCTTTGATTGTAATCCATCCCTTTTGGTAGAAACTTACCTACACGAAATTAGCATAATCTGCAAACCAAGGGTCGCGAGGCTCTATATTCTTCTGGCAAAGATTCATTAATAGAAATGGGGTCCTCTATGATACCTTCCATTCGTGATAAATGATCAGCAACGGGATTATCCTTTCCTCTCATATCCACTATATGCATGTCATATTCTTGTAGTAACAAGACCCATTTAATTAGACGGGGTTTAGCATATTTCTTAGATAGAAGGTGTCTCAAAGCCTGATGATCTGTATGAACTATTACTTTTGAATTGATAATATAGTGTCTAAATTGATCACAAGCAAAAAAAAACAGCTAAAACTTATTTTTTAGTTGTTGCATAGTTTCTTTGATCCTCATTGAAATCTCGACTAGCATATTGAATGACGTTAAGGTTCGATCAATCTCTCTGTCCTAAAATAGCCCCAATAGTATAGTCACTAGCATCACACATAATTTAAAATGGCTCATCCCAATTTGGTGGTTGGATGACTAGTGCAGAAATTAGTGCATTTTTTAATTGTTCAAAGGAATCAATGCAATTTCTATCAAAGGAAAAGGAGTATCTTTATCTAAGAGACAAGCTAGAGGAGCATCTATCTTAGCGAAATCTTTAGTAAATCGCTTATAGAAACCAGCATGCCCAAGGAAATTCTTTACCCCCTTTATGTCTTGTGGAATCGGCAATTTTTCTAAGGTGACCAAGTTTGAACCATCAATCTCAATTCCTTTTTTTAGGAACTTTATGCCCGGAAACTATACCTTCCCTTACCATGAATCGGCAGTGCTCCCAATTGATGACCATCTTGGTATGTCTGCATCGCTGCAAAACTCTATTAAGATTGTAAAGGCATTGCTCAAAAGTAGGTCCATATACAACAAAGTTGTCCATAAGGACTTCCATGGAACTTTCCACAAAACTGTCAAATATTTTCAAAAAACACTCTTGAAAAGTAGCAGTTGCGTTACACAAACCAAAAGGCATTAGTCGGTAAGCATAGGTTCTTGGTCTTCAGGCTGGATAGCTATTTGAGAATTTCGCGAATAACCATCAAGAAAACAGAAATAAGAATTAGCAGACATCCTTTCCATAATGCTATTAATGAGAGGTATGTGTTTATGAACTTTTATTGCTACCTTGTTCAACTTCCTGAAGTCTATACACATTCTATAACCTGCTATTGTTCTAGCGGGAATTAATTCATCCTTATCATTATTAATTATGGTTATACATACTTCCCTAGGTATATAATGAGTTGGGCTCACCCACTTACTATCTGAAATTGGATAGATAATACCTCTGTCCAACATACGTATAACTTTTTTATTCTTACTACCTCTTTCATTTTAGGATTCAACCTTTTTTGGTTATCAACACATGGTTTAATATTCAATCATAGGTATCTTGTGAGTTACTATGGAAGGATCTATCCCTTTTATGTTGTTAAGAGTGTATCCAAAAGCTTCAACTGTTTGACAAGTACTTCTAACAATTTCTTATTTTCTTCAGGAGAAAGCTTATCATCTAAAATTATTGGGCATTTACCTTCCTTATCCAAGAATTCATACATGAGGCCTAGAGGAAGAGGTTTTAAAACGAGGGGTGCTGGATCCTCAGCCCCCTTTCTTTCAAATTCTTAAAATTTGTCCCTAAGGCGAGTCTCAACCTCCGGTGCAGCATTGAGGATTTCATCCAAATCTTATTTTGCAGAGTCGTTCGAAAGAGAATCATCGCTCATCAAACTTCTCTCCAACTCGGATTGTGGAGTGCAAAAATAGATTGCCGCCAATTCTTCAATAGTACTCTCATCTTTAATTTCAATTTTCTTTTCATAAGGCAACCTCGTGAATTGGTTGTAATTTATTTCTAAAGCTTCTTCCCCAAACTGTAAAGACAAGGCATGTTTTCGTTATCAATATCAATGTTCATAGAGATGTAAAAACGGTTACCAAAAATAACCAGGCAGAAGGAGTTCAAAGGTATTTCAATAATATGAAAATCAACTCGGTACACAAAAGCTCCCACAGAAACACAGACATTGCAAAGCATCCCGTGAGTCTACTACAAAGTTTGGTTAGAAAGCATAAAAGTAGCTTCTGACGCCTCAAGGTAAGGTTCATCGAGATGGTAACGTATCTCTTCATAGATGGCATAAGGCATGATATTAGTGGGAGAATTTTTCGTGGTGGTGTCACGGCATATGCCTGGTATAGGCTAAAGTTGGGGCTGATGGACGATGGAGGAATCCGGGGAGGGATGATGAAGTGAAGATCTCATACAGAAGAACTCAGAGAGACACGATATACCCAGGTTCAAGGCTCTCCTAGTGAGATAACACCTCTACTCCTGCATCTAATCTCATATATCTTGCCATGCTTGTCGCTACAGTGGTGCTCCTTGAGCTGTACTCTTATGCCTCTCATGGAGAGAGCAAAGGAAGAAGAAACCATACTCCTAGTGAGCAGAGGGAGAGGAGCCCTTCAGGGGGCCTCCTGTGTAACGTTACCCCTAGTGCTCCTTATAAAGGGAAGCCCAGGGGACAAGGTATGTCATCACATGTACTCCTATGAGCTGTCTAGTGGGGACTTTCCCAGTCATCTTGTCCTTTAATGAGTCACTGGTCTTATCCCTTCGGCATATTCCTTAGCATATTTAGGAGATGCTCGGCATATTCCCTAGCATCTCCCAATATGCCTAGCATATTCCTTAGCATCTTGGACCAACGGGGCCAGTCTGAGCCAAGAACGTCCCAAGACTGACACCTGACATAGGCTTGACCTGACTTGGTAGCGTGTCGATGTAGAGGTTAATGGTGGGTCTAGATATGAGCAAAGTGACGTCCGGGACAAAGTAATTCGGCCCGGGGAAGTGAAATTCGGCCCTGTGGAGAAATAACTCGGACTGGGGTGAAATGGGGCCCAACCTGGCGATGAACAATACCCCTGGCCGAGTCATTTTCAGGTTCAGCCGAATTACCAACCAATCCGGCATGTAGAGCCGAAATGGGCCCAGCCGAGGTGAAGGCCCAGCCGGGTTAGCAGTAAAGCTTAGCCGAACCTCCCCTGGTTCGGCCTGCTGAGCTGGTTCCCGTCATGGGCCGGAACGGACATAGCCCAGCTAGCTCCCGTAGTCCGGCTAGCGGGGTGGATTCCCGTGGTGGGCCGGATTGCTCCTCCACTGGCCCACACGGGTGGCATCCGGTGATCGTAGCTGGAGGCGCCCTGGTGAAGCGAAGGCGACGACCCCTGGTGGGCCGAGTTAACGCCACCTCGGCCTACCCGGGGGAGTTCGGCGTGGTGTTGGCGATGCGTTGGTGCGAGGCGATGTGCTGGCGGTGGGGCGCAGGGTTCGTTACCCATGGTGGGCCGAGCTAGCTGTTTGTCGGCCCACCTGGGGTGATCGATGAAGCCGCGAGGAGGCGAGGCTTCGAGGAGAGATCGGGCGAAGGCGATGTTGGCGGGAGCTGTAGGTGGTTCGGCTGGAGGCAGTGGCTGGTGGTGGGCCAAATCGGGGGAGTCCCGGCCCACCCGGGGTCTGTCCGTGGAGATGAGGCACAGATGGTGGCGGGCTAGCTGACGTGATTTGGCCCAGCCGGGCTGAGACGAAATTCGGCTGAAGCCATCATATACCGGCCCAAGTGGGGCAGGTTGCCTAGAACGGTTTTGTCCAGGCCGAGTTACGTATAACTCGGCTAGATCAGTTTAATCCTCTTTTTTCTTTACCCCTTTTCTTCACTCATTTGAAATGTCCTTTCTCTTCATATATACTTCATATAAATCGCCCCATATATTATAGAGGTCTAACTATTCCTCAACTCTGGGGTACCTGGGGTCACATCCCCAACATTAGTCCCCGAGGCTATGTGGGATTCGTAGAATCGTGCATAGGCTTCAAATAAAATTTCTCCAGAGTTGTTACCGACATATAGTCCTTTCCATTTATCCTCGACTTATGGAATCTTTAGCTCTGGTCGTAACCCGTTTGGGCAAGTCTTTTGGCTTCCGGCCTGCTTTAGTTCTGGCCTTAACCCATTTGGATAAGTCATTTGGCTTCTGGCCTGATTCGGCTCTGGCCATAACCCATTTGGGTAAGTCATTTGGCTTCTGGCCAGATTTGGCTCTGGCCTTAACACATTTGAGTAAGTCTTTTGGCTTCTGGCCTGATTTGGCTCTGGCCTTAACCCATTTGGGTAACTCTTTTGGCTTCTGGCCTGATTCGGCTCTGGCCTTAACCCATTTGGGTAAGTCTTTTGGCTTCTGGCCTTAACCCATTTGGGTAACTCTTTTGGCTTCTGGCCTGATTTGGCTCTGGCCTTAACCCATTTGGGTAAGTCTTTTGGCTACTGGCCTGATTTGGCTTTGGCCTTAACCCATTTGGGTAACTCTTTTGGCTTCTGGCCGGATTTGGCTCTGGCCGTAACTCATTTGGGTAAGTCCTTTGGCTTCTGGCCAGATTTGGCTCTCGCCTTAACCCATTTGGGTAATTCATTTGGCTTCTGGCCGGATTTGGCTCTGGCCTTAACCCATTTGGGTAAGTCATTTGGCTTCTGGCCGGATTTGGCTCTGGCCTTAACCCATTTGGGTAAGTCATTTGGCTTCTGGCCGGATTTGGCTCTAGCCTTAACCCATTTGGGTAAGTCTTTTGGCTTCTGGCCTGATTTGGCTCTGTCCTTAACCCATTTGGGTAAGTCTTTTGGCTTCTGGCCTGATTTGGCTCTGTCCTTAACCCATTTGGGTAAGTCTTTTGGCTTCTGGCCAGATTCTGCTCTGGCCTTAACCCATTTGGGTAACTCTTTTGGCTTCTGGCTGGATTTAGCTCTGGCCTTAACCCATTTGGGTAAGTCATTTGGCTTCTGGCCGGATTTGGCTCTAGCCTTAACCCATTTGGGTAAGTCTTTTGGCTTCTGGCTTGATTTGGCTCTAGCCTTAACCCATTTGGGTTAGTCTTTTGGCTTCTGGCCGGATTCGGCTCTAGCCTTAACCCATTTGGGTAACTCTTTTGACTTCTGACCGGATTTGGCTCTGGCCTTAACCCATTTGGGTAAGTCTTTTGGCTTCTGGCCGGATTCGGCTCTCGCCTTTTGGATTACAATCCGAGTTATCTCATCCGGGTTATTTTTGTTAAGTTATATGACTCAACATTGAGATGAGTCTCTGTTTTGACTCACATGACCCAAAAATCTGAGTTACTGCTGAGATACGATATGGCCTTATTGGCTGACAAACCACCATAGGCTTGGATCCGAGTTATTGATCTGAGATACGATTTGGAGTTATGATATGATTTCGTGATATCGTGGCATACTTCCGTAGATATGGATTCGAGATGTAGATCCAAGATTTGATATGATGAATTATTGATATGCTGGCACATGCCATCGAAGATATGGAACAAACTGATTTGAGGTATAAGATAACCTGGTAAGATGAGTTAAAATCCGAGTTACCATGTAACCTGGCCAGCTGAATTAAAATCCGAGTTACCCTGTAACTAGGAAATTGAAGCAAATCTGAATTACCCCTGTAATTAGGCAAACTGAAGTAAAATCTGAGTTACCATGTAACTATGAATCTGAAGTAAATCCGAATTACCCTGTAATTAGGCAAACCGAGGTAAAATCTGAGTTACCATGTAACTAGGAATCTAAAGCAAATCAGAATTACCCTGTAATTAGGCAAACCGAGGTAAAATCCGAGTTACCATGTAACTAGGAATCTGAAGTAAATCCGAATTACCCTGTAATTAGGCAAACCGAGGTAACATCCGAGTTACCATGTAACTAGGAATCTAAAGCAAATCCGAATTACGGATGACCTGGCAAGCTGAAAACACCAATCCGAGTTAAATCTGAGTTACCAGGTAATCCGGCTGACTGAGTCAAATCCGAGTTACCAGGTAACCTGGCAAGGCGAAGTATAATCCTAGTTACTAGGTAATTTGGTGAGTTGAGTTAAATACGAGTTATATTGAGCCTTAGTGACTTGGTGAGTTACTTTACCACCCAAGGTAGCTTAAAGACACAAAGAGTAGATACGTACGAGACCATGGCATACCTTAAGTCTTTTCTGAGTTATTGTTCAATGCACGGAGACATCGAGTCCCCGAGATACTTTTTCTACCCTTAGGTGACTCAAAATGGCATGCATGCTTGTCCCTGGGTTGAGTTATCTCATCCCTAGGGTGAACATCTAGGTGATTTAGGGTGATAGTCCCCGAGTGACATTCAGGGGTGTCTCACGTGCATGCTGGTTGAGTTACTAGCTACCCAATGCATCCTTGGTGAGGAGGTTGAGTTATCTAGTTGGGTTATTCCCATAGAGTCAGCTAATACTTACAGTACCATCGGTGAAGTGGTTGAGGAAGTGGTTGAATCACCCTAACAAGGGAGGCTTGTATGCCAACTTCCCTGATCTCTGTACGTTGAGGAAGAGGATGTAGAGACCCTTGATCGATGATGAAGCAGAGTTTGATGAAGACATTCCCATCCGGATGGTAACCCAACCAGCGCCTCTTATCAGCCCCACGGTGGGCGCCAAATGTCGTGGTGGTGTCACGGCATATGCCTGGTATAGGCTAAAGTTGGGGCCGATGGACGATGGAGGAATCCGGGGAGGGATGATGAAGTGAAGACCTCAAACGGAAGAACTCAGAGAGACACGATATACCCAGGTTCGAGGCTCTCCTAGTGAGATAACACCTCTACTCCTGCATCTAATCTCATATATGTTGCCATGCTTGTCGCTACAGTGGTGCTCCTTGAGCTGTACTCTCATGCCTCTCATGGAGAGAGCAGAGGAAGAAGAAACCATACTCCTAGTGAGCAGAGGGAGAGGAGCCCTTCAGGGGGCCTCCCGTGTAACGTTACCCTTGGTGCTCCTTATAAAGGGAAGCCCAGGGGACAAGGTATGTCATCACATGTACTCTATGAGCTGTCTAGTGGGGACTTTCCCAGTCATCTTGTCCTTTAATGAGTCACCGATCTTATCCCTTCGGCATATTCCTTAGCATATTTAGGAGATGCTCGGCATATTCTCGAGCATCTCCCAAGATGCCTAGCATATTCCTTAGCATCTTGGACCAACGGGGCCAGTCTGAGCCAAAAATGTCCCAAGACTGGCACCTGGCATAGGCTTGACCTGACTTGGTAGCGTGTCGATGTAGAGGTTGATGGTGGGTCTAGATATGAGCAAAGTGGCGTCCGGGACAAAGTAATTCGGCCCGGGGAAGTGAAATTCGGCCCTGTGGAGAAATAACTCGGACTGGGGTGAAATGGGGCCCAACCTGGCGATGAACAATACCCCTGGCCGAGTCATTTTCAGGTTCAGCCGAATTACCAACCAATCTAGCTTGGAGAGCCGAAATGGGCCCTGCCGAGGTGAAGGCCCAGCCGGGTTAGCAGTAAAGCTTAGCCGAATTTCCCCTGGTTCGGCTTGGTGAGCTGGTTCCCATCATGGGCCAGGACGGACGTAGCCCAGCTAGCTCCCATAGTCCGGCTGGCGGGGTGGATTCCCGTGGTGGGCCGGATTGCTCCTCCACCGGCCTACCCGGGTGGCGTCCGGTGATCGTAGCTGGAGGCGCCCTAGTGAAGCGAAGGCGGCAACCCCTGGTGGTCTGAGTTAACGCCACCTCGTCCCACCCGGGGGAGTTCAGCATGGTGTTGGCGATGCGTTGGTGTGAGGCGATGTGTTGGCGGCGGGGCGCAGGGTTCGTTACCCGTGGTGGGTTGAGCTAGCCGTTTGTCGGCCCACCTGGGGTGATCGATGTAGCAGCGAGGAGGTGAGGTGTCAGGGAGAGATCGGGCGAAGGCGAGGTTGGCGGGAGCTACAGGTGGTTCGGTGGGAGGCGTTGGAGGCAGTGGCCGGTGGCGGGCCAGCTGACGTGATTTGGCCCAGCCGAGCTGAGACGAAATTTGGCTGAAGCCATCATATACCAGCCCAAGTGGGGCAGGTTGCCTAGAACTGTTTTGTCCAAGCCAAGTTACGTATAACTTGGCCAGATCAGTTTAATCCTCTTTTTTCTTTACCCCTTTTCTTCACTCATTTGAAATGTCCTTTCTCTTCATATATACTTCATAGAAATCGCCCCATATATTATAGAGGTCTAACTATTCCTCAACTCTGGGGTACCTGGGGTCACATCCCCAACATAATTTAAGTCACAAAACCCTAAATACATAGTTCCACCTAAACAAAAAGGGATTTTCTGTTGACTTCTATTTTTACCATCAAACTTGCCTCCTATCATTTCAGAGGATTCTTTACTTACCATGATCACTTCATCCTTGAACACTTCGGGTTCTAGAAGTTCTTTTACTATTCCAATGTTCTTTTTAACCTTGTATATCCTTCATGCAAGCTTTCTTTAGGTTTTCCTTTGAAATTTATGATCATGCGTCTTGTTCCAAGGGTTTTTGTCCTAGGAAAGAAGTCAACTAAAAATGAAGAGGCTAAGCTCTCCCAAGGATTAGTAATCTTCGTAGGACTTTGAATGTACCAAGAACGGGCTTACTCAATAAGGGTTTGAACAAAAAGAGCAGATTTAACCTCATCCTCGGTTAGTATATTAAGATGGAAAGTCCCACAAATATATTCAAAGAACCCTACATGCTCGTACGAATCCTCCGTACCATCCCCTGCAAATATTTTCGCATGCAAAAGATCCAAAAGCATGGGGTTAATATCATACCCTCTCGGGTTATTGAATTTTAAATAGGCGTCCATGGGCAGACCAGAATTCTTTACAGCCTCCAACTGTATTATATGTTGGTACTCTCCCATGACATTTACCTAAAACTAGTAAACCACTTTAGTAAAACAATTAGTAGAATAAGCAACTATGAACAAAGACCAAAACTGTTGGAAATATGCCCTAGAGTCAAATAGTAGTAAGGACTATTTTCATATTTCATATAGTTTATGATTAAGTTTTATATTATGCTATAACTGTATTGAGTGGAAACATCAATACACGTGTGATATATAAACAACCAGGGGTTCCCAGTGAAACTCTAGTCACTGGTTCATTGGTCAACAAATGATCAAGTTTCCTGATCATGTGGCAATTATGCCAGTTGGGAATGAGGTCATCTCATTCTGAGAATGAGATGATGCACCAATACCCAACCTAAACATCACGACCCGATCATGTCACGAAGTTCAAGTTATGATGATTAGAAATGGATCCTCGTAGACTATTCCTTAGACCGTGAGGCTATATCACTGTCTCCCGAGAGTGCTTAGATAGCATCAAATGCCATCTGGTAATACAGTGGTTATAAAGGTGTGTTCAGGTACTCGGAGGAAACCGTAGAGGCAATATATGTCAAGAGCGGGATTTGTCCGTCCATGTGACGGGAAGATACTCAAGGGCCCACTCGGAGAAGTTATATCCAATAGCTGTGCAGCGTGTGATTTGATCACGGGGATATCACTTGTCAGAACGAGTCAAATAGCATTATTCAGTAACGAGATTGAACACGACATGGTGATGTCATTGATCAGATCTCGGGCAATGAAAGTGTCGAGTGACAAAGGGAATAAGACACGACTGTCTCTCGGTTCAAACGACAAAAGATCTTCGTGGAACACACAGGGGTCACATGGCCATCCAGGTCCCTCTGTCGATCATTGGTGCGGGAGTGTCCCAACCATGTCTGGAGTGTTCCAGAACCGTGGGGTATCACGCTTAAGGGCTTGATGATGCTTAGAGAGTGTTTATAAGATCAGTGGAATCACCGAAGAAGAGTAGGGAGAAAACCGGAAGGGTTTCGGTAAGTCTGGAGGATGTCCGGAGTAGAGGTGGAAGGTGTTCCATAGCCATGAAGCTTGAATAATATGTGAATGAATGTTAAATATTGATTTAATCATTTATTTATAATTATTTAATAAAGAGAAAATCAATTAAAGGTCGAAAAGGCTTAATGGGCCAATTTCCAGAGGAAGAGGGCCCATTAGGGAAAGGAGAGAGGGAGAAGGGGCAAGGGGCTGGCCGGCTGGGCCTAGCCCCCCGCGTGGGGCCCACTAGGGGCTGGCCGGAGGCCTCCCCACTTCCTCCTCTCCTTTACTCCCACCCCGGGACTTTGAGGGAGGGTGTACCCCCTCCTCCCCCTATATATAGTGGGGTATTTGGCCAAGATAAATACACCAATAATCAATAAAGGTCTCCCCACTTTTGGGAGGACCTCTAATTGATATTTTCTCTCTCTCTCTCTCTCTCTCTCTCTCTCTCTCTCATGACCGTGGTCCCAAGTCTGGACTGCGCGAGCGAGAGACATCTTCACCGCGGAGCGCCGTCGTGCTGCGGGATTCGGATCCGGGAGCTCTACTTCCACAACTGCTGCTGGATCGGGGAAGTGGGAGTCATCGTCAGGCACCGGACGTGTGTAACTCCCCGCGAGGTGTCGCACTTGAGGCACTCAAGTCGTTGGAGCCAAGGAGCGCAAGGACTTCATCACGACCTTGAGGTCGGCTTCGGCTCGTCTACATCAACACGCTCTCCTAAGCGTTGACAACGCTTTTCGGTCTCCAAGGGTAAGTTCGCGAAAAGACCCTCCCGTTACTGTATTACTAATAGATAGGTCCTGGCAGCTTTAGGGGTTCAGGGGCATAGAGTAAATTTTTATTGTTTTCATACGCGGAACCCCAACAGTGGTATCAGAGCTAGATCTATGCGTAGTAATGCTAGTACGGGTAGAGCACACGAGATGTAGCGTGTGGGCATTGATCTTTTAATTGTTACCCTCCCACGTGTACTTGTGAATACCGCAGTAATGCTTGATGAAGTGGCCCCCAACCAACTTTACGCGTTCATTCGCGAGACTGGTCCACACTTGACATACGACTTGTACCGTATAAAGTGGCTTAGGAGGGTGTCTGTCTCTCTCGCATTAGTTGGTATACCTTTTGCAACGGAGGGCCCCGAAAGGGGTGTAGTAGAGACAACTACTTGATCAGCATTATACTGAAAGTTCGTAGGTAAGAACGGTTCTTGTGCGAAACCCCATTCAGCCACGTAAAACATGCAAAGATAAAGTAGAGGCGTCTAACTTTGTTTTGCAGGGGGTGTTGCTTTGTGATATGGTTGTGGCAAAGGTAAAATGATTACCTTTTGTTACATAGTAGTAGATAGTCACGGAGGTGACGGACTACCACGCCGGAATGACACTAGTACCCTGGTCTCTACGGCGTCGGAACCCTGGCGCCGGAACCCGGTGACGGCG
This sequence comes from Avena eriantha, assembly GCA_910589775.1. Taxonomy (NCBI): domain Eukaryota; kingdom Viridiplantae; phylum Streptophyta; class Magnoliopsida; order Poales; family Poaceae; genus Avena; species Avena eriantha. The sequence continues at coordinate 92,748,015 of OU342745.1, read as the reverse complement.
GATGGAGATCGCGACATGAAGGACCATATCACATAGCATTTACATTCAATGTTATTGTTTGTATATCTTATTGTGTGCTAGTATTAGATACTCGACGGTAGCCTGATAATATGATCCCTGTTAAAATTACCAACGATTGTGTTCCCTCTTAGTGTGCACCACCAAAAAAGTTCTTCGGTATGAGCCGATCCAGGGTTACAGGCCTGGGTGTCAAACATATCTACGTTCGCATATAGTGGGTGTAAGCCATATTGCACAATGAATACACTAAGGTTGAATTGGCGAGCCTAGCACGCCACAGAAGCATGGCCCCGGAACACGAATGGTAGAAAGATCGAGCACGAGTCGCATGAATGATGTGACCAACGTTTAGCGTCCACCTTTGAACCCACATCGATGGTCGTGATCAATCGGGGGAGATGTGGCTAATAGGGGTCGTGTTATCACTAGGACCCCTTTTGGGGATAGGTGTTTCTGAGTGGAGTTATTATTAACTCATTTAATTATAAACTTAGTCTAAATTCCTTTTGCAATTATAAATGTAGAAAATGGTTCTCCCCGAGATTACCTTTCATATCGACGATTGGTTAAAAGGAGAAAAGCTCAAGTTAGATGGATCCAACTTTTCTGCATGGGTCATACACCTGTTTGATCTCCTTGGGGAGAACAATGTAGCTGACTACATGACCTGCGAGATGTATTTGGATCCACCCTATTCTCATAAGACCCAGGAGCAGCGGGATCTGTGTTATCGTTGTCGTGTGATGGCCACATTTATATCAGTGACCATGTGCCTCGGAATGGAGGATGAGCTATGGCCAATGGTGGGAAGTCTCAAGCCCCGAGTGGTCATGGCACATCTGAGATCACATTTCGTGGAACAAGTGCGCATGTGGGAGTATGAGCTGATGGGGGACTTCCTCTCCATAAAGATGGAGGAGGGCTCCTCCCTAGACAAGCACTTATTGAGCATATACGATGCATACATGAGTCTGGCATACTACCTGGACAACTAGTACTCAAGCTCATTTGTGATGGGAGTTGTGCTACGATCGCTTCCACCAAGCTTCCAAGCACAGGTCGGGATCTGCATTATGAGAGGCGACACGAAAACACTGGATTTCCTCGAGTTCATATCACATTTCAGAAATGTGGTAAATGAACCCAATGTCACTAGAGTCGTCAACGACAAAGGTATATATTTGATATACAGTTTTATAAATGTTATAATCTTGCAAACACATTTGCAGTGTTAAGTATATCTGATACTTATTCTGTTTACTGAAAAACAGGTCCTTCTACATGAGAGGTGCTTGCTAGAGAGGAGGTGACGTTGCGTGTTGATGGCGAGCATGATGATGATGGCCGACAACACTCTCCCTCGACATTTATCATTTAGTTTGTGTTTTAGGATGATTATTGTAATCAAGAGATTGTGAAATTCTTTAGTGAGTCTCACACTTCGTGAGACGGTTATTCATATGAGTTTGTAACAAACCGTTGTTCCACTTTTATGAATGATCTCTATTCACATTCATATCTTGTTTGATTATGTGTGAATTATCCTTGTTGTTTGAAACTAATTGATAATGCATGAACATTTGTAAAACATTAAAATGCCTTGTTTGAAATACCCAACTTAATGATATGTTCATTAATGAATGGAACCATTGTTTAAATTCAAATTTATGTGATAATATGTGAAAGTCATTCAATTTCTTATCACATATAAATCATGCCTAAGTTCGGCAAAATAACTTGAACACCGTGTATTACTTGAATACAAAGTGTTTAAAGAATTGTTAAAAGTAGATACATATTCGATGTATTTTGTTCAACAAAAATGGTAATTATCATTATATGATTGTTGAAATGTGTAAAGAAGTTTACCAAAGGAAACATGAATATGAAACTATTTGATTTGATCAAAGTGTTTCATCAATAAAAGGGTATAAATATAAAAGAGAATCAAATTGCTATGATTTGATCAATAGCAATGAAATTCAAATTTATACGAATGGCATAAAAGAAATTATGGAATGCAAAGCGTTTTGAAACGTCAAAATGCAAAGCATCACAATGTGATATTAGATATCAAAGGGGTTGAATAGAAGGCACCAAATAAATCATCGTAGTGTAGATGTAGAGACCATTAGCTTAGAAATAGTTAGGACTCAATTAGAAGGCGGTGAACCATTTGAATTCGTGATAGTTTTGGGGTTATTTGGTATAACCAAAACAATAGTGAATAAGTCCTTGTAGGGTATTCATTGGAAATTTTGAATACGAAATCCATAGCTGAAACCAAAAGGAAAGCAAGATTCGTATTGCTTGGATTTTGGTGCATTCTTGAGAAAGCTCACTTTTAGTGATATTTCTCGATTATGAAGCAAATGGAAAATAGTGTAAAACACGATGAGGATTCAAAACCCTGCATCAGAGTGTTGAGAAGCGCAACGGACAACGTTCCTAAACGATTCTCTTCACAGAAGGAATGAATCAATGATATAGATCATTGTGTTTTTCCCCACTAGTGTTTTCACTACATGAAGTAGGATTCTAAATGTAATCCATATCTTGTATGGAGACATTTGAGAATCATTTTGTCGTGATTATTGGAATATGACATACCTACGAACTACTAAGGAAATAATGGTAAACTAGAATTATGAGAAATCCTAAAAGCAAAATTCCCTTGAGATTAGAAAGCAATTCGTTGCTGAATCTCACAAGTAAAAGGGGTTACTTGGAATTTTCCCAAATGACTGCAAAGCCATAGTGGAAAAATGGGTGAATGACAAAAACACAATTTGTCAGGTATTGGACAAATTAAAATGAATTTGATTCAAATGTGCTAAATGTCTAGTGGATTTAAAACTAGTAAAGTACTAGTATCTCATAGAAAAATCTCCAAGTTTGATATTTGACAAAGGATTTTGAAGTTATTCAAAATAGTGAGTGGATATGCAATTTGCATAAAATTGAGTGGGAGCTATGAAAGTCTTCCTGAAACAATATGTGATTGACATATTTCTGAGTGGGAGCTTATAGGAGTAATTCTTAAGTATGTTAAGAATGAAAGCGCAAATACTTATAAATAATGATTTATAAGATGTAGAAGTTGATAATAGGTGTATTATGATATTATGTAATATTCCTTAAGGGATTCTGAAAGGGGTTTTCAGAATAGAAGTTAATTAAGGAACTGATCCTTAATGACTCAAATTAGGAATAGTATTAAGTTTAACATCGATGGTTGAAAGAAAGAAAAGGATGATCGTCATCCACTATGTTAAGACATAGGTTCTATCTTAGTAAACCATGATGATAACTTAGCATAATATGTGATACAAATAAAGAACATTTGAAAGTGATGACATATCTAAAGTGATGATAGTAAACCATGATGTTAAGAAAGTTCGAATCACAGAACGTTGAGCTAAGTTTTTGTCCGCAGTGTCTAATAGAGAACTGTAGACATGTTTTCCAAATCCATAAAGGATGACATATCTTAAAACATAAAGAGTTATGTTATAAGGGAATATGTTGGAAACTCTTGTAAATACCAATTAAAGTCAAGTAGGAAGCGAGGTGAACAAAAACATCGAAAGTTGCATAGAGTGCACTGGTGTTTCGATGAATACATTTATAAAAATAGATAAGGGTACCATCTAAAGTTTTGTAAAATGTTATGGCGGGGCTAGTTCACTTTTAACGTAGAATGATGTGTCCCAGGGCACAATGCCCACGAGAAAGCCCTCGAGGTTGATCTAACGTCACTGTAGGCTCCTGGAATCAGGCCTCGTTCTGCTGCCATAGCGATGATGCATACACACAGATGCTATCATGTGATAATAGAGTATTAATGTCAATCCAGGTGACATTAGTAAGTTGCAAAGGATTTGGGACTGTAAAGTAAAGACCCAAGAATCAACCTCTTCCATGAGCAAGCATGTTCAGGGTACCGGGTATATGGTGCCAATGATTGAGAACAAATGCAGCTAGTGTATTTGTACTCTAGTACAAGTAGGAGACTGTTGGAAATATGCCCTAGAGTCAAATAGTAGTAAGGACTATTATCATATTTCATATAGTTTATGATTAAGTTTTATATCATGCTATAACTGTATTGAGTGGAAACATCAATACACGTGTGATATATAAACAACCAGGGGTTCCCAGTGAAACTCTAGTCACTTGTTCATTGGTCAACAGATGATCAAGTTTCCTGATCATGTGGCATTTATGCCAGTTGGAAATGAGGTCATCTCATTCTGAGAATGAGATGATGAACCAATACCCAACCTAAATTTCATGACCCGATCATGTCACGAAGTTCAAGTTATGATGATTAGAAATGGATCCTCGTAGACTATTCCTTAGACCGTGAGGCTATATCAATCACTGTCTCCCGAGAATGCTTAGATAGCATCAAATGCCATCTGGTAATATGGTGGTTATAAAGGTGTGTTCAGGTACTCGGAGGAAACCGTAGAGGCAATATATGTCAAGAGCGGGATTTGTCCGTCCATGTGACGGGAAGATACTCAAGGGCCCACTCGGAGAAGTTATATCCAGTAGCTGTGTAGCGTGTGATTTGATCACGGGGATATCACTTGTCGGAACGAGTCAAATAGCATTGTTCAGTAACGAGATTGAACACGACATGGTGATGTCATTGATCAGATCTCGGGCAATGCAAGTATCGAGTGACAAAGGTAATAAGACACGAATATCCTAGTTCAAACGACGAAAGATCTTCGTGGAACGCACAGGGGTAACATGGCCATCCAGGTCCCTCTGTCGATCATTGGTGCGGGAGTGTCCCGACCATGTCTGGAGTGTTCCCGAACCGTGGGGTAACACGCTTAAGGGATTGATGATGCTTAGAGAGTGTTTATAAGATCAGTGGAATCACCGAAAAAGAGTAGGGAGAAAACCGGAAGGGTTTCGGTAAGTCCAGAGGATGTCCGGAGTGGAGGTGGAAGGTGTTCCATAGCCACGAAGGTTGAATAATATGTGAATGAATGTTAAATATTGATTTAATCATTTATTCATAATTATTTAATAAAGAGAAAATCAATTAAAGGTCGAAAAGGCTTAATGGGCCAATTTCCGGAGGAAGAGGGCCCATTAGGGAAAGGAGAGAGGGAGAAGGGGCAAGGGGGCTGGCCGGCTGGGCCTAGCCCCTCGCGCGGGACCACTAGGGGCTGGCCGGAGGTCTCCCAACTCCCTCCTCTCCTTTAGTCCCACCCCGGGACTTTGAGGGAGGGTGTACCCCCTCCCCCCTATATATAGTGGGGTATTTGGCCAAGATAAATACACCAATAATCAATAAAGGTCTCCCCAATTTTGGGAGGACCTCTAATTGATATTTTATCTCTCCCCCTCTCTCTCTCGTGACCGTGGTCCCCAGTCTGGACTGTGCGAGCGAGAGACATCTTCACCGCGGAGCGCCGTCGCGCTGCGGGATTCAGATCCAGGAGCTCTACTTCCGCAACTGCTCCTGGATCGGGGAAGCGAGAGTCATCGTCAGGCACCAGACGTGTGTAACTCCCCGCAAGGTGTCGCACTTGAGGCACTCAAGTCGTTGGAGCCAAGGAGCGCAAGGATTGCATCACGACCTTGAGGTCTGCTTCGGCTCGTCTACATCAACCACGCTCTCCTGAGCGTTGACAATGCTTTTCGGTCTTCAATGGTAAGTTCTCTAAAATCCCCTCCTATTACTGTATTACTAATAGATAGGTCCTAGCAGCTTCAGGGGTTCAGGGGCGTAGAGTAAATTTTTTTTCTGTTTTCATACGCGGAACCCCAACAAAACTCACTTAGCTCCCCAGTAACAGCACTAGAAAATAGCTTGATGACTGCAAGTGCACAAATCAATTGTAGCTAGTTCAAAGTAAAAGTATTGAACCCACATAGAGCTATTTGTAAAGGTCTTTATGCCCCTCATTACTATCTACCAAAGGATACTTATAAGCTGCCTTTGATCTCAAGTAAAGGGTGTTTGAAAGGTTTTTGATTGTTTCCAGAAAAGTAATTAAAACGAGTAAAAGAAAGCAAGTAACAAGGTCGTGTGTAATCGTGGTTGAATTCAATAGGGCTAAAATGTTCTTGGGGATGTAGGATACACCACAAGCATGATATTATTATTAATTCAGATAATATACTTCTTGTGCCAAGAGATGTATGGAGTGATCTCCATAATAAGATGTTCACTACAAGGCTCGTAGGAAGCCACTTTATTGAGCTAAGAGCAAGGTCACCTCTAAATAACCACCGCGATGTCTAAGAGCAATCACCCATGCAAACCATCACAATTAAGGGTTCCCTGTGGATATCGTAATTATCTTAGGGAGTCTCTATTTATCCTTCTTTGACCGTGTAGATTACGAGCCGACGCCAATTGTCACGAAGATATTCCGGGCAAGATCCCAAATATGTCCAAAGGATGTCTCCCTCCCTTTTGTCCTGAGGGCAAATGATATGTGGCTGAGTACACATACCATCTAAAGAGAGAGATCAAACACAAATCATAAATCTATCATAGACCGGTCAGTCATACGGACATAAGAATAGATCATCTTTATTTCCAGTTCATAATAGTGTTAGGGTTTCTCCATCACCCCAAGAAAAAAGGAACTACTCACACATGGAAGCAATCCACAACATTATCATAATCAAATGGATGGATAAAAGTACGGAGGTAGATCTAATGAAAACCACAATTGAATCTGGAATTACAACAAGATCTAATAGATAAGAGATGGGGGTAGAGATGGTGATGGAGATGCGGTGGTTGATGGTGAAGGGGATGATCCAATGTCCTCTAATGATCTGTGAAGCAGCAGAGATTTTCCCCCAGCCAAGTTCCTCCTTCAGATCCCTTTCAGATGCGGGTTTTCATGGTTTCTAGTGGCTGTGAATGTTGGACCCCCCTATCATTTTTTCCAGAAGAAAGTATTTGACGAGGCGGATGCGCTGCCACCCAGTACGGGTGGGATCTGCCCGTACCACTAGTCGTTATCGGTGCTAGTGACTTCCCCTCGTTTGGTGTTCTCCCAGGTGTGAAGGTAAATCCATAAAATGACTTTTATCACTTAAAAATATCATATTATAGCATAATATGATAGCTCCAATTGATATGTTCATATAATACTTAATGATTCGGGATCCTGTTGAAACAAGGACAAAAAGGTGCATACAAATACAGTGAAATACAAAAATCCCTACTCTATTTATGCAAAAACAAAAGGTAAATATACTTTAATTTTGAACTCATCAAGTACATATTAAACCACGTAGGTCGGATACACAATCAAATAGTAAGATTTGAGATCAAATCATTATTGTTTGTCAATAATAAACCGACTACATGCAAATAAGCGATGATGGGCCCCAAATCCATCAACTAACTAGAAGTCATAAAATTTGTGATAGTTTTCCATACATAAGAAATCAAGTTTAGATCTATAATGAAACATACATGGATGTTTCACATATATAAAATGGTCAACATATCGTTAAAAGAGTTTACGAAAATGTTTAAGGAGTTGACTACGACAAGATTTGATCTTTCATGGAAATATTTAGTCTGAACGAATTAGTGTAGCAACCACTACATATATTTGTATATGGTAGTTGAATAAACAAAAAAAACATTTTTCTAATATAATGGTTACCTTGTACATGTATATGACATGTTCTGAAGGTTTTTTTAATTCAAAGGATGCTAAAAGGGCATGCAAACTTCAGTGGATGAAGTAAGCATCACGGAACTGGAATATTCACCATGATAATTGTTAAAAAGGTTTAATTTCATTGGAGATGGTGAAGATGCTTGCATTTGCAATAAATTAATTGGGAGCGCTAAGAAATATTTCTGATACATAGTGTACAAGACATATTGTTGATTGGAAATGATGTATCTTTTACTGACACAAGTTCAGAAATTTATTAAAATTAGATTTAGATGAAAGACTTAGGCAAAACCCCAATATTAGGCATCAATGTTTATATGGATAGATTGAGACGCTAATATGATTGTGCCAAATGTACATAGATGAGATATTGAATGAGTTCAATATGGAAACGATAAGAAAGATTCTTGCCGCATAGAAAAGGCTAAATCAAGATTTAAGTGTATAGACACTTGGTGATTAAAACAAGATTCAAGTGTTTTAACACTTGGTGAGTGAAATCACATGAATGTTTTGATCAATCATGCCATGATATGTACATATCCAGATATGTCCTATGATCTAAATGTTATGAGCATATACCAGGATGACTCATCAGATAATCACTGGATGGTAGTAAAAATATTCTTATGAACTTTGGAAGAACTAAGAATATGTTCTGTATGTAGATGGATAGATAGTTCATTGTAAAGTGTTACATTGAAACTAGACAAATAGTCCATTATAAAGTATTACATTAGTACTAGTTTTGTCACAAGATATAAATTAAATTTATCTCAATTTAGGCTATAGGTTAAGGTGGCACAATGTTATGGAAGAAAGTTCCATGATGGATTTGGATGATTTCCAAAGTTAAAAGACATTGTGAAAGATACTACAACAAAGGCTGAGTATCTGACTTCTCTAATAGCAGCTAAAGAGGGCATTTGTGTCAAGAAGTTTGTTAATCAAACTAGGTATAGTTCCAAGCAGGATAATACTATGAAGATCTATTGTACGACAGTAGTATCAACATGTGAAAGGGCATGTATGCCCCCATGTGTGGTTTTGGTAATTAATCACAATCCCTGTGGACTAATGTGCAAATTGAGTTTCACTTGTAGGTTTGTCCATTAGCATCACTTGGACCATGTGTTGGTTTCAAGGATGAAATAGAAGAAGCAATGTCCAAGGGCTTTGTACCTATTAGAATCAAGTAGAAGAAGAAGATCAAGTATGTCTTGAAGAAGAAGAAGAAGATGGAGTTCCCCATGGCTATCTTCAAGACATCATCATCAAGAATTGATGTGCAAGTGCGCCATCTCTAGAAGATCTCATGCTTGGAGCTTGCCATCCTCGGTGTTCATGGAATGATGAAGACATGTTCGAAGAAGAGGTTTCCCCATGGAGTATGGGGAGCCATTCACAAGTATTCATCAAGCAAGAGCGAGCAAGAGCAATCAAGAAAGGTGTTCCATCTTAAAGGTGGCAAGATCGTCTACATCAAGCTCAAGTGGGATGCTCAAGGCAAAGGTATGATCTTGATAGGGTTTCTATTTTACCGGTCTCTTGTACTGTTGGGATACATGGTTTAGGATAGATAGCCATACTATCAAGAGGGGCTCTCGAGTGGGTGACTCGTTCGTATGTTTTAGAGAGATATCTTGCATCCATAGCATCATCTTTCTTGGTTGTTGTTTGGTTCTTATCCATGTGAGGATCTAGAGCTTGTGGTTACCTTCATAACAATCTCTAGTTCATCAAAAATGGATTTCCCTTGCATATCATATTGCATTTTTTCTTGCGGGTTTTCTAGCTCCACACCTTGGGATGTATCTCACATATATATTCTTCACATTGTTATCTTTCCAACAAAATTGGTTTCATCTCGTTTGGAGTTCGGATGCAAAAGTTGTGGCAGTTTTGGTTTTGGAGTTTTTGCCTGACCGGAAGTTCTGGCCATCTATTGGTAGTACTGCAAGGGCATTTGCCACCGGTAGTACCGGTGTTAATTCTGGCCCAAATTCTAGTAAACCCGATTTTGGTTCAGTACCCTCTCTGTCTTGGTGTGCGTATTTGACGGAACTTGGATCGCTATTTCAGGCGGTACTACCGTCCCCGCCGGAAGTTCCGGTGGACGACCGGTAGTACCGGCCAGAATCGTCTTTGTGTTCGTTTGAACCTTGTTTTTTGGACAGTTGGCTTGGTGCCACCGGTAGTACCGGCCACCCACCGGTACTACCGGTCGTGCACGAAACTGTGGGTAACAGGCAGATCGGGGAGCCCTTTAAAAGGAGCTCCCCTTTCCCCTACGGTCCCTAACTCGCTCTTTCTTGGTTTTTGGCTTTCTCTCTCCTCTATTATTGACCTTGAAGAGCTTGCCCTCTCCCCTTCCCCCTCCTATGATTCTTGTATCTTTTTGAGGGATTTGAGAGAGGAGATCTCTTGCATTTGTTTGAGTTCTTCTCGGAGATTCGGCGAGTTCAAGCCCTTGAGCTTGTTCCTCTTGGGTTCTTGGAACCCTAGACGGTTGTGTGGAGTTGTGGTGTGTTCTTGGGGCCTCTAATTGAGTTGTGAAGGTTCCTCAAGCTTGTTGGCTTATTGTGACATTATGGAGCCTTTGTGGCGTTTCTTGGGAGCCCTCCAATTGAGTTGTGGAGTTTGCCCCAAACCTTGTACGGGTTCGGTAACCGCCCTCAAGTGTCCTATAGTGGAACGTGAGTAGGCCTTTGTGGCGAGTTCATGGGAGAATAGGGTGAGCCTTTTGTGGCGTCAGTGAGTTGCGTGCCTACGCTTGGGGTGAGACCTTGTATGGCGTTAGGTGAGCATCAAGCCACCACACCTCGAGGTGAGCCACTTGTGGCGTTCGAAGTACATTGTGCCCCCGCACTTCTCCAACGGAGACGTAGCTTCTTTAAAAGTGAACTTCGGAAAACAAATCATCGTCTCCGCGTCCATCGGTTATCTCTCAACCGAGCCTTTTACTTATGGAATTTACATTATGATAGCCATCGTGCTTGAAGTATATTATCTTGCTATCACCTTGTTGCTTGTCTTGCTTAGCATAAGTTGTTGGTGCACTTAGTAAACCTAGTATATATGTTTGGCTTGATAAATTAAACGTTAAGTTTTATTCTGTATTTATTAGAGTCTAACCGTAATAATTTTAAAATGCCTATTCACCCCTCTCTAGGCGACGTCCGTTTCCCTTTCAACATGTTTAAACCCCAATGAATCGAGGTCTCATCAAAGGACCAAATTTATACAATAACATCTGATTTGAGAACGAGTGATACGTACAGACGCAAAGACATGCAAATACACATGAACCTGAAAGCATCAGATCTAGAAATTACGTTTACCATAAGCAATACATATGAACCATAGTTTAAAAAACTGATCGGACCGCCGATTTAACCAAAAAAAAACCTAAACTAGAGGCTTCCACCGGTTTTACTCACTAAACCGGGCAACGGTACGACCGGTTCACTCTGTGATTTTGAAATAGTAAATGCTCAATGTTGGATTCGAACCTGCACCTCCATGTGCAGTCCATACACACGCGACCAACTTACCAACCATTGTTTTCATGTTAATAATAGAGGTAGATACATGTCAAAAAAAAATAGAGGTAGATTGTATTTGTAAATAGTCGAAACGCTAGCAGTGAAACTCTACATTGTTGTACTCCATGGTTTTAAAAACTATTGATTCTCATCGTGATGATTCACATAATAGATTGAGAATAGAGTATTCTCATACTAGTGGTCGTGAACGTGCACAATGGGATTCTTCCAAGACACACCATGCTATGTTAAAGGTATGATATTCACAAACGAACCGGTACGTGCGTGCGGCTGCTCCCAGGCTAGAGGTGGGGGCTGAAAAAACTTATCTAGGGTTCCTTTCCTCTGTCAGTGACGTCGTCGGTCCGTTCTGCCTTCGATAGCCTTAGGGACTTAGAGGTGTGGCGGATCACGATCCCTTGTTGGCAGGAAGTTTTTGTTATTCAGTTAGGGTATTTTCTTGTATCTTTTCAGGATGTTGAGGCGACAGCTACATTCTGAAGTCAGAATAAAGTCCTCCCGCTCTATCCTCTCTTCGGTGGTGCACCTAGCACTGGCGAAGGGCGTGTGGAGTCGTGTGTTCGGCTGATCTCCTGCGATCTAGTCGTCTTTCGTGTTAATTTCAGGTCAGTCTCTTCTAATCTATCGATGTCATCATTGACGATGGCTGCTACTTTAGTACGTTGGTTTTTTGGGACCTTAGCATGATAACTTCCCGTCTGTCTACTACAACAAGCTCTACTACGACAAGCTTTGCCTGGCTCCGGTGATGGAGAGGCGAGGACGACAAGGCGCCTTTAGCTCGTGCTACTATTTGTAGTCTTTGCTAGGTGGTTCATCAATCTATTTGTAATTTTTATTACAATTAAGCATGTTTGTACTACTGTTGATGATTATTAATTGGTCGGTGGAATTTTCGCAAAAAGGTAGGATATTTGCCATTTACATTCATGGCATTGCCATACGAGAGTAACTACAACTTGTTATATTAATTATTATTTCTATAGGGTCCGAGTCTAGACATGCTACCATATTTTTACATATATAAATTTATTTGTTTATTTCAATATTTATTAGTAAATATACATTATTTTATAGCTCAAAAAACCAGACAGTGAACCAGTGAACCGGCGGTCCGACCGGTAAAAACCTAAACCGACAGCCTTAGTGGTTCGATCACCGGTCCAGTTTTTTAAACTATGGTATGAACAACACTGAATAGCCATAGGTGTTAAAATTCGCAAGTACTAATTAAATTATTGACTCTACCGCAAGTGGGAGACTGAAAGGAATATATCCGAGAGACAATAATAAAATAATTATTATCTTATTCCATATTTATGATAAATGTTTATTTCTCATGCTATAATTGTGTTAACCAGAAATGTGTTTAATAAATAAAGAAAAGATTCCTAGTAATATCTCTTATTATACTAGCTTGTTGATTAATAGATAATCAAGGTTTTCTGATCATGAACATTGGATGTTGTTAATGATAAGGTCATGTCATTGGAGAATGATGTGATGAACATTCACTCATAGTAGATTTAGCAATACGATCATGTCATCAAAGTTTATATTTTTATACCAATCTCACACGAAATAACACTAACCCTTAGACCATGAGATCACATCATACTAACATTGAAAGAGTACTTTGATTTCATCAAATGTGACACCACAACAGGGTGATCATAAAGATATCGTTGGGTATTTAGAAAGTGTTAGTTATCAGGGCCATTAGCTCATGGATCAAGAGTGGAATTTGTCCATCCCGATGACGAAGAGATATACTCAGGGTCCTCTCAGTGATATCACATTGACATAGCTTACAAGCAGGTGATTTGATCACAAGAAATGTTATATCACGGAATAAGTAAAAGAGTACTTATCGGTAACGAAATCGAACTAGGTATGGATGATACCAAATGATTAGATCTCGGACAAGTAAAATACAGCGAGACAAATTGGTTACTATGGAGAAGGTTCACGCAATCACTAGTTCATCGTTGAGTAACTAGGAGTTGTTATGGATCTCCAGATCCCGCTAAAGATTATTGATTGGAGAGAGTCTCCATCATGTCCAATTAGTTCACGAACCGTAGGGTGACACACTTAAGCCTCGTCGATGCTTTTGAGTGGCTACAGAATGCTGGAGAAAATACTAGACAATGTATGAACTATTTTGATAAAACTATCAGAATAGTTTTCGTATATTGAAATAGTGTACGAGAATAAATTGTTAATGTGTTTATTAAATGAATTGTTCATTAAATTAAGTACTCATTAAATAAAGTATTCATTAATTTGAGTGGTATTAAACCAAGTGAATTAAAATTATTTTAATAGAAGACCTTTGGTTTTTGAGTGAAGATTTAATGGAATTAGACCCTTTGATTTGTGTGAGTGGAGACTCAACTACCATCAAAGAGGAGAGGTGGGGGCACCACTAGGGGCTGGTGCATTCCCTTTGGGAGCAACCTCCTCTCCTATAAAAGGAGAAGGTGGAGACAGTGGCGTATCTAGGATTTTACTAACAGGTATGCGGCAATTTTTTTAATATGCATCAATACTTCTAGATAAATGTATTGCATATTTGTTTTGAAGATGTATGCCGTATGAAAATATATATGTTTAGCTATACAAAACAAGCTTAATTGGCTAAGTTTTTTCTGTATGTTTTTCAAATAATGAAATTTATATTATATTAAAAGTCACTAAGGCAGTGCTCTGTTTACATATCACATGGTGGTTTAATGATTTGGTGACTTCCCTAAAAAAAGTCACTGAAGCAAAACGGTATGCCAAGTTATTCAACCAATTTCATAATCCATTCTCTCATATGCAGAACCAAGTTCGTCAACTAATTGACCGTATGCTAGTTGGACTAGTAGATTTTACATGACCCATTAAAAAGAACTAAGTACTTTTCAAGAAAAAAAAGAATAAATACAGTGGAGGAGACCATTAAACGCGTATAAGTTTACCTTTAGTTTTAAGTATTGAGGACTAAAATATGTCGATCGACGTTGATAATCAGTTCATGGCAACCAGATCAATGAAATGACGAAGTCTCCTGGTGACAACAAGGGCTATGGTTTAGTGGCAGATGACGGCGGTAGCAGGATCGAACACGATCGGTGAGAACTAGGTCTAGCAAATCACAAATGTAGAAAACAGTTCCCGAGCTTCTACATGATGGTATACCCAATGAACATGGGCTTGGTTTAAGGAGTAGGACATTAGATATGGGCTTTTCAGTACATAGGCTAATTAATCATTAATTATCACCGGCCATTAGCACATCTATAGTGACACCTGACTAGTAGTACACCCGGGTGCCATCGATCAGGGGTATGCCATGGCATACCGGGCATAACCCCTAGATCTGCCACTGGGTGGAGACCCCCTCTCAACACACCATTCCATCTCTCTCGTATGCTCTTTGGTTGGCATCTTTTTCCCCTTGCTATCTGATCCACCATCGTGTGTACGGTGCTTAGGAGAAGCGCTGCTCAAGACCTTCTCTACCACCACCACCACTATGTCATAGTGTTGCTGGAGTTTCCGAGGATTCACTGCTTCCACTGCCCAACTGGAGCAAGGGACGGAGGTTGTCGTCGTGCTGGACGTGTGACCAATTACGGCGCTGATCATCTTCACGACCTTTGAGTATGAATGTGTACATTCTACATCAACCACGTTTGTTTGTGACAATATTATCCCGCTTTCGGTCTTCGAGGGTGAGTCCATCTGAAACGGTTACAAGTATCATCTAGATTTGATCTTGGCAGTTGCAACCGTAGGATTTTTTTTGTTTTCTATGCAACGAACCCATCACCGACATTGATTCACCACGCAATAGGCCTGTCGTAGCCAGACAGGGTGAACCCCTACCAAATCTGCTCAAGATTGTCACCATCTCGAAACCTCGGTTGTCAATGGAGGCACAAGTCCAGTTATGTTATGTGGTGGGATTAGTCCCATATTGAGAGTCTAATTAAGAGTTTGGGCAACATAGATACCCACTGGTTAAACTTTTACATGAAGATATGATGGAAGATAACAGGGGTTGTTATGTATGTCTGGGCCCACCCTATAGGTCTACGACATTTATCAGATTTAGAAAGAGTTCAGAAAGAGTATAACCATCATATATACCCTTGTGTTCTAAGCATAGCTGGAGCGAGCTAAGGATATGGGTGTACTAATGTACACTTCATTATTTTGAGTAGAGGAGAAAATATGTGCAATTATAACATAATTCCGTACTTAAACATAGCTCAAAAGCTATGGATTAGTGGTATAATTAATTAGTAAAAATCTAATCCCCTAACTATGTACACCTAAATAGGACCAAGTCCAGCTCCGAGCAGCCCCTCCCTCGCGTCTTCTCCTTGGAGGCAACTCGAGGGCTCGAACCCTAACGTCGCCCCTTCTCCTCCCCTTTCCTAGCCATGCCGCTGCTAGAGGCAACCAACAGTTCTCCTTGGTTGCATGGGTGGTAAGGCGGCGGCGGGACGGGGCCATGGTGTGGAGGTCTCCCCGTTAGATTTCCACCACAAGGTCCGAGGTTGCTCCTCCTCCCTGCCATGCTCGTCTCATGTCCCTTGGACCTCTTTCGGTGGTGGTTGGGTTGGCTAGAGGCGAGGCCCTGGACTGGGGGGAACCCTTGACCGACGGCGGCCATGACATCAATGATGCTGCAGGCGTCAATCTCATTCTTGAAGTAGACATCAAGGTATATTCCTCCTACCTAACTTGTTGATCTCAGGTTGAAGCCAACAAGCTACAGCTTGGGTGGCGGTGGCGCCTCGACATTGTTCCCTCCATGGAGGTGTCGCCTTGAGATAGCGCGGTTTGTGGACGAATGCAGCGATGGTTGGTAGGTAGCTCGTAGCGGCTTTTCTTTGTTAGGTGTTGTGTTGTGGTTGTCCCTATGCTCTGCTCCCCCAGAGGTGTTTGCTTGCTAGCGGGTCGACACCCTTGAGCCTGGGCAAGAGAGGAAGTGCTCCCCTCTCCGGTAGCAGATGCTCCCCGGTGCTCGAGTCGCGTTCTCGGTCAGCCCTGGTGGCACAAGCGCAATTCTATAACCGCAACTTATTTGGTGTCTTATCCCATCAGCTTGTATCTTTGGCGTCGTGGTTAGTGCTGCGAGCGGCGGTGGTGTTTGTGGGTGGCCGTGAGTTGAGGCGACAGTGCTCGGAGTCCTCCCCCTTTGCAAGATGCTTGTCACTGTGCATGCGTTCATAAGGTGAGATGCTCCACCTCCTGATAGGTGTCGCGTCCTTCGATCCGGGGCGAGAAGGCAGAGTGCTTTCTTCGGATGCGGAAACGAATGACACAAAGGGTTTCTTCAGAGGTGGAAACAAATGACACTATGGCATGCTTGCCCCCGGAGGTTGACGATGACGTGGGTTCCCTTAATGACGTGCTTCCTTCACCGACTTCACTTCTTCTATGGTCCGATCGACAAGACTGGACAATGACTTTGTTGATCAAGTTGCACTCCATCTTTCTATTTAATGTGGTTAATGTAAGCTTTGCCCGTAAGCTGTATCTTCAGCACTTTGTAAACTTGGCCTTTTGGGGGCTTTTTGAACCTTTTAGCTAACTCTGTACACACAAACCGTATTTCTCGCCTCCGCCACTTTTTCTAAGCACATCCGGGTTAACCCATTTTAGATGAAGCGAGGCTGAAAGTGACATAGCGTGCTATGCATGCTGGCGAATTTATGGCAAGATCATTAGTGGCTTAGCAACAGCTACTTCGCAGTACTCCGGCCTAACAAGCAACCCCATCGATCCCATATAAGCAAAACCAATCGGTCGCGCGGTATTGACGTTGGCCTGGGTGCGGGCGAGCTTTCACCTTTACGCGGGCGCAAGCAACCGGCGCTTTCCGGCAATCGACATGACCAAGGCCACCACCCACCACCGGAAACACACGTCGGGATCCGATGCCTCCTCGCCTCTCTTTCGCTCTGCAATAATTTCCGATCGGTCGACTTCGAAAGCGCCATCCGCGAGCAACCCCCGGTCTGAATCGAAAGCGCGAGGCGGAACAAACGAGCGTACGCGTTGCCATCGGCGTTCCCAGATATTTCGGCGATCGCGAAGGGCGGAAAGGAAAGTCGAAGGGAGCGAGCGAGGGAGAGAGGAGTTGTGGCCCTGTGGGGTGCAGGCTATAGGTGGGGCGAGGGTGAGCCCTGTCCCGTTGCGGACAGGTGTTTCGTTTTCTGAATTCATTGCGGCGGATCTCTCGTGTCCCCTACAGAAGAAGAAGAATCGGTGGGGAGGGAGGAGAATGATATTGGGGATGGGGAAAACGACCGATGCATCGAATGCAGGGCCATCCCGAATCAAGCTCTGTGTCATTCATGCTTCCGTGAAGTGTGGCACGAGTGTTCTGCAAGGGAAAATTAAGTGCAACTGACTAATGAGAGGCTCAGTTGACAAATTCTAAGACTAAAACCCATGAATAGTCCACCAATTTGCCAGAGTGGTTCGAATTGGACATCGTACATTGAAAATATCGTTTCAAGATTATTGCATGTGTTTTATACGGTCATTGGTGGTTTTAGGAGCTACCGTGTATTTGTCAACATGGCGAGTTGTGGACCCCGTCTACCAGTCCTCGTGGGGTTCCACATTGTATTATTGTACGAAAAAGACCTTAAACTTATAGATGCTGAGAAAACATTTCACTCAGCATGTTTCTCTCCTCCACCTCCAAATCCTCCAGGCCGCCCCCGCTTCTCCTGCCGGTTGCCGCTGTCCCCTACATTCTCTGAGCGCCGCCCTCCTCTACCCCTTCTCTGCCACGTGCTGGCCCTCACCATTGACCCTTCCCATTTCCCTTGCTCGCGCCTCTACCTGTCGCCGCCACGGGATCTCGCCGCACATCGTTTGGGACTCCACCGTGCAAGGAGCGACAATCCACCATCGTCGACAGCCACAACACCCATGCTATGACGGCAGCATGCCGTTCTCCATCGCGATATTGAACGCCATTGGTTCCTTTTCTACGTGCACGGTCCGTCGTCCTCCATCGCTCGAGTGCCGCCCCCACATGCTGCTCATGTGGCGGCGCCGGCCTCCTTCAAGCTCTGACCCGCAGCCTCGGCCCTACTCTCCTCCCGCACAGCCGCCGCCAACTCTTAGGGTGGAGTTCTCGGGGACTTGTTGCTCTCTGAAGTTGGTGTTCCCAACATGAGCTCTAGGAGCTTGTCTACCTTGTCAAGGACGACGGTCCCGTCCTTGAGGTCGTAGATGTGATTGCTAGCACGGGTTCACTGAGTGCGCTTGGTGTCGGGGGCCTTGTCGGCGTCGACGAAGACCCCACTGGTTCTGGTGGAGCGCAGAGACCGTAGAGGACCTCTGGTTCACCTAAGAGCAGCGTGTCCGGCACTGTCTTTGGCCTGCCTCAGTACTCTTGCTTCGGGATGTGACCACGCCGTGCTCGTCGTCGGCCAGCCCTAGATCCAGGGGTGCATGAAGGGACGAGGACGGCGGCGCGCTTTCGACTCGTGCCAATGTTTGTAATCGTCGCTAGGTGGTCCATTGGCCTATTTATAAGTTTTATTATTTTTAGAATATTTTGTATTGTTATTGATGATTATTAATGGATCGGTCAAATTTCGAAGAAAAAACGTGCTCCTCGTCGTGCCACTTTTTATCACTCCCAAAGTTTAGGTGATTTTTTTACCAAAATCCATACTACTGAAACTCTACCTGTGTCGACAAATACGCGGCACTTCGACAAATACGCGGACCCGCGTGAGCCACGTCGACAAATACGCGGCACTTCTTGGTACGACCGTATAAAACACGGGCTGCCTCTTAGTGACTGCAAAACGGTGTTCCCGATATACGATGATTTTACTCAAATTCAAATGCACAATGAAAAATTGGAGTAGGACTGGCAGCAGTTTACGCCACGTCGTAACGAGGCGCAAGACGTGTAAGAAGAAGTTCGAGAAGCATCGGGAACCAGGCGACAAACCACGAAACGATGGAGAGGTCGGTACTCGGCAAAATAATTGGGGAATCTCGCGCTACGTGACGTCGAATTATTGAGCGTAAGATATTTTTTTCTATCGCGGTCCATGGAGCTTGCTGGATCCGTCTCACACGCGTCCCGGTCGCCATGGATCCTCTGCCTTCTTGCGACAGCTGTTCGAGGCAAGTGACACCTGCTACTTTTTCGGTTTTCAAACTGTTACCATCAGTATTAGTAGTAGAGTGCTACTTTTTCTCTAGTCACAGTTTGCACTACGTTGTCGTTACGTGGACAGGCCGGCGGCAGTGTTTTCTTTATCAAAATTCCACTCGTCAATTGATAATCGTCAACAACAGTATTAAAGCCAGAGACCAAAATTAGGTTCGTTGTGAGGGGAGCTCTCGCCCCCCGGACGACGGGCTCCCCCAATCCCCGACCGTCCCCTCCCCTCTACCCCTCCCTCCGTCGCTGTCGGCGGCAAGGGTCGCCGAGCGAAGCCCGGGCGACGCTGGCGGCGGCGGCTTGTCCTTCCCCGCGTCAGGGTGAGCGAGTCGGGGCTCGGTTCCTCACGGCGGCGGTGCATCTAGGCAGAGGCCGGTGGGGCTCGACGTGGCGGCGGCCGGCGCGCCTCGACGGGGGCAGCCTCCTGTAGCTTGAGGCGGTGGCGGGTGGTGGGGCGCTCAGCTGATGTGTTCCGGTGGCGGCAGGGGCCCATCCTCGCGGATCTCTGACGGCGGCGGCGGTTGACGCCACTCCTGCACCCCTCCTTCGACCGTGTGTTGTCGGGGCGGTCCGGAACGAGGCGGGGATGGAGCTTGGTGGAGCTGACCTCCAACAGCGGCGCCCTTGCCCTAGGCCCAGATCGGGGCCCATACGGGCCTGATTCGAGCAGGGTGGGCCCTGCTGTCCGGATGGTTCCAGGGGCGTCCGGGAGGCCTGGGAGCCCATCCCTCGGCCAGATGTCTGAGGTGCTGGATCAGGGCCAGCGAGCCTAGATCCGGTGACCGCCTGGCAGCTCTGGAGAGGCGCTGCGGAGTTGACTTGAGTGGCTTGTCAATCCGATCTGTCCACGTCATGTTTGGCTGGACTGCCCTCGCACGTCCGCTCTCAGGAAGGTGTCATGGTGGTATCTTCCACGCTTGTTGTGCGGGATCTCGGATGCCGGGGCGGCGGCCCCGGGAGGTGGACTGCGCGAACGTCTCTTCGGCGAGCGATGTGGCGGTGGTGGTGGTTCCCTTCCTTGGTCATGTGGATGGCGAGGAGAGGACGTTGGGAGGCTTCGGCAGCTCCCAGATCATGTGCCAGAGACCTATCTTGGGGACAACGGGCGTGGCGGAAGACGGGGAGCGATTCGAAGGTTTTTCCGGATGAAAGCTCAGTGCTTCGGCACCATCGTTGGCGATGCCTGCGGGTACCATTACCCTCTTGGGGGCATTGGTGCGGCTACCTTCCTCGTGCTAGGGCTCCGGGTGAAAACCCTTAACCGTTGGTCTCGACGGCGGTGGCATGGTGTGTCGTTACCCTCTTGAGGGCGTCGTCGTGGAGCCCCGGTTCACCCAGTTTTCGGCTCTTTGTCTTTGGTGGCAAGTTTAGGTCTTCTGCGGTTTTCTTGTTTATTCTGATCTGCTTTGTATTACGGGTCTCCCCTTCATCTTATATCTGTTCGGCCGACGTGGCTTTATTTTATAAAGCAGGGCGAAAGCCTATTTTGAGAACAGTATTAAAGCCTAAAATTAATAAAACTTATAGATATATCACTAGACCACCTAGCAATGACTCCATACACTAGCATGGACCGAATACGTGATACCGTTATCGCTCCTCTATCACCGGAGCCGGAAAAATCTTGCCGTAGTGAACTTGTTGTAGTAGACAAATAAGAAATCGTCTTGCTAACCCAAAGGACCAGTGCACCTGAGCAACAACCATCGCTGAAGATGAAAACCATAGATAAAAAGAAAAACCACAACACGAATATAAAAAGATCGAATCAGGATCAGCTAGACAAACGACTCCATGCGGCTTCCACCGATGCTAGGCGCACCACTAGAGCGAGAATAAGACACGGATGACTTTATTCTCGCTTTAGAACGTAGTCACCGCCTCAACATCCTGAAAAAAACATTGAAAACAATCTAAACAAAGGACGTGAACCTTTCGCCGGCAACACTACAACACGTATCATGTCCCTGACGCTTATAAACGTCGAGACACACACCTAGTTCCGCGCTCGCACGGCAAAAAAGCTATCATGAATAACTGTGTTGGGTATTTAATCGGCTTTTTTAGCTCGACACTCGGTATTCGCCAAGCTAGCTCTTTTTCGGTGCGGCCAAGGATGTACCATGGCACACTACGGAAGACAGTGGAACTTCACCGTGTAACAATCAGTGGGGTGCAATATTTGGTCAACCTCTTTACAACATAAAAATTAATGACAATTAACGATTCAATTTTAAACAGATTTGAAATAGAAATTTGTTTAAGATATACAATTCTATTGTATTTTAAAAAATAAAACTCATTACATTACACTTGAATTATTATTGCACTCTTCTAATGACCCGGATTTAGAAGAGGTAATAATTTAGAAGAAGGGTTTGAGCCCCTCTTCGCTCAGCTAACCTAACCACCTAATCTAGTCACACTAATTTTTTAAGTTTGGTGTGTTGATGGTGGTAGAGATTTTGAGCATCTCTTCGTTCTGCAAGTCGCCAATGACTTCTCACGCGGTGGATCTGCACCGCGGTAACCACCTCGTCGTTGAACTAGGCACCAACTTCTGCGTGGTAGATCTGCACAGTGGTGGCCACCACCGACCTCGCCACTGATCTACATGGCCCTAGCCACCATCAACCTCACCATGGATTTGAAAGAAAATACGGGATTAAAGAAGAGAATAAAAACGAAATATGATCCATAGATTGGATGAGGCCTTACCCTTTAGTGCGGCGAGAAAGTTCACGCAATATCGATTGAGTGGAGAAATTTTGGATAGAGATCTATGGTTTACGTTAGAGATTTAGGACTATGACGGTTGAGTAGTGGGGAGAGTGGGAAGTACGGGGTGGGGTAAGGGTTTCCTGTATTTTATACAGGAACTTGGATATGGATGTGGGGATTAGTACATGCGGCACATTATTATGGGCTACAGCCTATAGTAGGCTATTGCATTGTTCATCTGACCAATGGGACACAATAGTCAGTGTAGAAATGAGGGTGTGTTTGCGAACTAAATTAGAATTACTAAACATCAAATATATGATAAATAAAAAAGAACAACAATGCCTGAATTATACTTGTCGAAGATACACATACATGTTCTACGTATTGCTTACTCAAATGAAAATGCCTTATTAATCATAACTGAGATGATCTAGACTGTCTTGCGAGCCGCCCAGCGAGTCGGACACAACGGTGCACATAGCCTTAATCACGCTTATGGCAGGAGCCTCCTCTTTTTCCGATTTCTTCTTTTAGGAATTTCTCGTAGTCAGGGTCAGACTATTCAACCTCTTTGTCGACGGTGTCCTTGAAGGGAATATGCCCGAGAGGCAATAATAAAGTTGTTATTATCTTATTCCAAGTATATGGTAGATGTTTATTTTGCATACTATAATTGTGTTAATTGGAAAGGTTAATACATGTGTGTTTAATAAACAAATATAGAGTTCATAGTTATGCCTCTCATATAAACTAGATCGTTGATTAACAAGATGATCAAGGTTTTCTGATCATGGATATTGTTGTTGTTAATAACGAGGCCACGACATTGGTGGAATGATGTGATGAACATTCATTCAAAGTATAGTAATACGATCAATGTCATTATGTTTAAATTTCTATAACATCATGCAAAGTAACTTTAGTCCTTAGACCATGAGATCATGTCAATCATTAACACCAAAAGATTAACTTGATAACATTAAACGTCACACTGTAATAGGGTGATACTAAAGGTGGATTCAGATACTCCGAAAGTGTTATGTAGAAGCTTACGGATCAAGAGTGGGATTTGTCCATCCTGATGACGAAGAGATATACTCAGGACCCTCTTAGTGATATCACATTGACATAGCTTGCAAGCAAGTGATAAGATCACTAAGATTATTATATCACGGGAACGAGAAAAGAGTACTTGTCGGTAACGAGATCAAACTAGGTATGGAGATACCGATGATCGAATCTGAGATATGTAATATATCGCGAGACAAAGGGATTTAGTTATGATATTAAAGGTTCACACAATCACTAGAGTCATCGTTGAATATGTGAGAGTCAGTACGGATCTCCTAGTCCCGCTGCTGATTATTAATCAGAGAGGGGTCTCGATCATGTCTACATTATTCACAAACCGTAGGATGACACACTTAAAGGATACCGACACCATTTGGAGGAAATATGATATCAAAGAAAGATTATGAAAGTGTTGTAATTATTTCGATGGATGCCATAATTGTTTTAGTTCTAATTGCTAAAAAGGGTTTCAGATGTAATACCGAAGTATTGCAAGGGGTTTATGAAAATGTTTGTTAATTAAAGTAATTAAAAAATTCTGAATAAAATAAATAAAAGAGTTTTATTAAATGAGAGATACATTAATTTTCTTGGAAAATTAATGCATGTGAGTGGAATTTTGAGTGGAGGGTTTTATGTGAGTGGATCCTCCACCCACATGAATGAAGGGATAGGTGGGGGCACCACCTTGGTCACCGGCCATGGGAGGGGTTGCCCCCCCTATAAAAGGCCTCCTCCTCCTCCTCTCGGTGATATCACATTGACATAGCTTGCAAACAAGTGATAAGATCACTAAGAATGTTATATCACGGGAACGAGAAAAGAGTACTTGATGTGGGGTCACCATGCCAATGCCCATAGTTTATGGACTTGGGTTTGCGGAAGAGGGGTGCGCCGGAGATATTGTTCGGCTAATAGGCAAGCAATGCAGGGACACAACATTTACCTAGGTTCAGGCCCCCGGAGGGAAAACCCTACTCCTACTTGTTTGTTCTTGATTGGAGATGAACCAAAGGTTTACAAGGGTGCCTTGATGGCGATGGTGCGCAGATGTAACCCGGCGGGTGTTTGTGCTAGGGTTTCGGTAGGTCCTCCTCGTGATTCCCTCCCAGCCTTTATATCAGGAGGCCAGGTCTCAGGATACCACCGAGTCGGTTACAAATTAGGGTATCTTTTAAACTTTCTATCCACTCTTTGCCGTATCCTCCAAGGAGTCCAGTCCTTTATGGGCTTGGGCCACCCAAGCCTTCATGGGCTTCAATACTGGACACAACCTATCTTGTTGGGCCTCCGCTAGGATGAACCAGGTAGACCAATCTTAGGCACACGTAGGGCATACCCATGTTAGTAGCCCCCGAGTGTCCATTCGAATCGTTGACTCGAGTGGAGACTATGAAGCCTTCGATTTCCCAAAGCGGGTGCTCTTCATCTGAAAGACTTATCGGGTCACATTGTTGAGGTCACAGGGATTGCTGATGCACGTAACTGGCTCATCCAACGAATTGGGACTAGTTAATTGCTCTTGGGCAAAGACAACGTCATCTACTCAAACTCGAGTCCCCAAACTCAAATTCGGAAATTGCTCGTGTGATTGACTCCTGTCGCGGGGGCCTTACTGAGTCGAATTCCAGTAATAATGATTATGCACCCAATGCGTCCGTGGGGATTTTTCATCATACCTATTGGTACAGTATTTGTTTGGTAGAACATAGCGGATGTGGGTACCAGGCTAGCAGATGATATATGAAGGTCTTATCTTTACATCGAAGATGTAGCATTTGAACATTTGCCACCACGGAGGTGATTCAAGTGGCCCAGAAGACGTCATATCTGAGCTTGATGTTACAGCTAGGCGGAGTCACCAAAGTTTTCGATTGTAAAGGCGTTGAACCCGTGCTACGGACGTAGTCAACACAAAGGTTCAGGTGAATGAATATCTTCATGTTTTCTTGTTTTCATAGGGTGCACGAGCAGCGCTCCCTATGGGAGTAGCCCCCGAGTTCTTGTTCGAGTTGTAGACTCGAACAAGGACTTTTTCAGTCGTGCAGCCATGTGGTTGCAGTCAGATGCCGTACTTGTCGGATGGCTGGCCAGTGCTTCCTATGGGAGTAGTCCCCGAGTCCACAGTCGAATCGCTAATTTGAAGGAGGAGTCGAAGTGCTATCTTTATTAGACTGCACACTGGACCTGGAAGTGCATTGAGCGCATGACCAGCGCTCCTGTTAGGAGTATCCCTCGAGTCCGTAGTTGAATCATTGATTTGAAGGAGGAGTCAAAGTGCTATCTTTATTGAAGGGTTACTGCAGCAGATAACAAAAAAAATACAATGCAGAACACCCTGATTGCCCAAGGATCTATTTAGAAGTAATGCAGTAACGGAGGAAGACAGTGGTAACGTACCCTTGAAGACCGAGAGAGTGTTACGCTCATACAGGAGCGTGGATGATGTAGTCATACCTGTCCGACCTCAAGATCGCGAAGCTCCTCGCATGTCACCTCTTGTCCAAGTCCTTGCACGACGGTCGGTCGCTACAAGTGTAGCTTCCCCGAGTTATCACACACATACGTTGCAATACAACGACTCCCAAACTTCTTGATCTCTGCCGAGGTTGCGGAAGTAGACCTCCTGGCAAAATCCCTGTAGCACAACGGCGTGCCACATATGCGTCGACTTTGTGCGTACAGTCCTTTCCCTAGGACCATGTCACGAAAAGACAACTAGAGAGAGGGAGATTTTCTCTAAGGAAGAAGGCCTTAGAGAATATTTGTTGGTGTGTTTTTAATCCCACCAATGGGCACCCCTTTCTATAGGGGAAGGGAGGTGTGCCATCCCCTTTAGGTGTCCCATGTGGGACTAAAGGTAAAAGGAAACAACATGAAATAGGGCAAACTGCCGGGTGGACCAAGCCACCCAGCCCAGCAAGCAGTAGCCAGTGGCTGCAATGGCCGGGTGGGCCAGCGAGCCCTCACCGCAGCCCAGCAACTAGCGGCAGCACTAAGGAGCGGTGGCGAGGCGTGCCAGACTCGCGACCTAGTGCGCGCGCGGTGGCCAGCTCTGCTCCCCGGGTGGGCTGGTCAGGCGGCCCGGTAGCACAGGTCTGCTATTTTTCTCTGCCTTTTTCCTGCGGCTTTCTCCTAGGCCAAT
The DNA here is from genome assembly GCA_910589775.1 of Avena eriantha. Lineage (NCBI taxonomy): Eukaryota > Viridiplantae > Streptophyta > Magnoliopsida > Poales > Poaceae > Avena > Avena eriantha. Next base: position 92,721,606 of record OU342745.1, on the reverse strand, counting down.
TTCCTCCGGGATTTTGGCCTAATGAGAAAGTTGCTTTATAAATTTGAATTTAAATATTTATTTAGTATAGGTTAATTCATAATTAACATATAATAAATTCATATTGTAAATTGCCATTTATTCGAAACTCCTTTCGGCCTTTTCCTTTCCTTCTTTCTCCGAACAACTTTGGACCTCTCCAAAACGATTCATATTTCTCTCTCTTCTGTGATTCCATCTCTCAGGAGGATCTCCAAGCGTCATATTTCCCTTAAGCGTGTTTCCCTACGGTTTGGGAATGTCATAGACATGATCTCTATCAATGATCAACAACGGGACCAGGATCCTCATGTTGACCCTTATGCACTCCACGAATCACCATTGTGTCGAACCTGAAACGATATGTCCAATTCCCTTTGTTACGCGATACAAGACTTGTCTGAGATCTGATCATCGGTATCATGATACCTTGTTCAATCTCGTTTCCAACAAGTACCTTTTTACTCGTTCCCGTGAAATTCCATCCCCATGACCTAGTCATGTGTTGCATAACATTGATGTAATTCACCGAGTGGGCCTAGTGTATCTTCTCCTCACACAGGAGAACAAATCCCGATCTTGATGCATAATGCCTCTACATGCCACTTTGGATACCTAAACACACCTTTATGATCACCGTTTAACCGAGTGATGTTTTATGCTATCTAAGCAATCCTCCAGAGACAGCGATTGATATGATCTCACAGTCTAAGGATTATGACAGTTTGTTTCTGACAATTGCAACGTGAATAAAGTGACATGATCGTGTTGCAAAAATCATTGGTGGGAGATGTCCATCACATCATTCCAGATGATATGACTTCATTGTCAGTTGGCTTTCCTTTCATAGCACCATGACCAGGAAACCTCGATCATCATCTGACCAATGAACTAGTTGAATAGAGGCTACTAGGAACTTGGGTTTATTTATACATCACACGTGTACCAATGTTTCCGCTTGATACAGTTATAGCATGATATAAATATATCATGAACTAATGAGATATGACAATAAAACCCTTTTATTACTTGCCTCTAGGGGTGCACACAGGACCCAGAAGTTCATCAGGTGCGTGACCAACGCTCCTATTAGGAGTAGCACCCGAGTGTTTGGTCGAGTCGTAGACTCGAACAAAAACTAAGTATGGACCAGCAACTGAAGAAATAGTCATTGTAAATGCTTTATTGATGAAGATGATGTTAGTGATGACGAACAGGTGAGCTCAATCGTCTGTGTGAATAGTGTGATGGGATCTGTCACTGTGGGTCCCAAAGGCTGACCAGGATTTGACTAGTCACCGCGTAAATTGAGGTATTTAACCATGTCTCCTCGATTTTGTGCAGTGGGGATAGTGTGATGATGGTTCATTTTTTCTACCACCACGCGTTCATGTTGATGCTTGCCACGCGTCATAGGGTGAGATTTGAGCCGCATGATTGCATCTCCTGTCTGTTTAAGTAGCAGTTTACAATAGTAATTTTCTTATTCTGCATCATCTTCCTCCTCGCGCTGCTGCCTTCGCTTCTCTGCCCCCACACCATTGCTCTTGGTCTAGTTCCTTGCTTTGTACATACTCATATAATTTCCAAGTGCGTTCTTGCAATCTCACCGTAGGAGAAATATGTGGAAAAGCAAGAAGGTCGTTGGTGCTGGATCGACCGCCGCCACCCCCCTCCCCCAAGAAGAAGGGTGCTGGAACTCATGTCACCAATGGCTCGTGGCAATGCTCCACGACGAGGGCATACGAGCTGCGGCCCCTTCTCCAAGCCGGCCTTATTCCGGCAGATGAGGTTGATTGCAAGATTTCGGGAATAGAGGTAATCCTCGATCCTCCGCCGTATTTTGGGTGATCTTCCTTGCTTTCCTTCTCCGTGTACTTTCTCTTCCCCTTCACGATTTTGTTTGTGGCTTTCTTTTTTCTACGGGATTTTACTTCATCAACCAACTCCAACTCAATTCTCCACATAGCCTGCTTCATTACCATGTGTGAGTGTGGGCTCGGCATCGAGCCACACTTCGGTCTTTTCAAAAAGCTTTTTAGTTTGAAGAGGCAGTCAAGTTCTAAGTCCGTAGTGTAGACATTGGTGGGTGTGGTATATCTGTTAGCCCCAATGTCTAGTACTTTAGCTGCAAGTTTTTCGATTCTGCCCATGGATGGAGGGACAAGTGGTTCTATATCTGAGATCAGAATGTAGGAGAGCAGAAATTCAGCCTAGCTCTGTTTAATTTGAAGGAGGAGACGAAGAGGAAAATATCCTGGAAGAGCGTAATCATGTTGGGTGAATCAGACGAAGTTGAGGCCTTGTACCAGCGGGTGCGAGATCTTCAGCTTATCCATGATAAGTAGGTCACCGGTGTAGACCTCATTTGAACCTTCCTGCGATGTTGAGTGCAACTACTATAGGCTCGATGTTCTTATGGTCCAGCCAGTCAGATCCAACATGTGTTTCTTCTGAAGTTTTGTCATCCATGGAGCTCGAAAATAGGATTAGGTCGTTGACCAAACTCACTACGGATGAGCCTCTCCCTGTGGAATCAACGACTACGACGTTCTACGCCACCAATCCTGTGCCGGCAGTAATACTCTGTCATATATTTTCTTGCCCTTGTAATAATTTTAATAGAGACCTGATGGTATTATCGCCTTTTGTTGCAGGACTAGAAAGTTGAAGGTTCGATGCCTCCCCAACCCGAGAGCTTGATCCCTCCTAAGGCTAGAGAGCTGGATGAGTCAGACTCGACTGTCCATGTGACGGAGTCACAGGGATCCCCCGAGTCTAGTGAGAATGGGGCTCGCAAGCGAGGGCATAGTGTAGATTCATATGCCTCCACACCAGAGACGCTGAAGGATCCCGCCCTTGGAACAGGTGCTGCTGATCCGTTTCCTATGGCACCCCTCCATACCATTCCTCCCAAACCTCAGTCGAAGAAGTAGAAGCGGGAGGAGATTTTTGACCTTGATGAATTCGACGGGTGAGCCACTTTAAGCTTGCAATTTTTGGAGTACATTACTCGTTTTTTCTTAGATAGATGTTCTTCATAATGTTGAAGTGACACGGGGCCATCATCGTCCAAAAGTGTCAAGGACGTAGAGGATGAAGGTCGTGGACTCCATGGGCAAGGGCATGGAAACGGCAACGCCCTTCCTGAAGACGGTGGCCACCTCTAGTGATAGCTCCTCGAGTTCCTCCAAATTGGGGAGCCATAGGGTTCTCGCTCGGATAACCAAACCAGAACCTTCAGAGTCTTTGAGTGGTCATGTAAGTGTGTTTTGTCCATTCGAGGGAGCCCCCAAGTCTTTTCCTTGGTCTGATCTAAAGTACTACTCCAGCCCATTATGCGGGACATGGTGCGCATGGGCCAGCAACATGTGTGGCTAGATGCTGATTTCCGACAAATCCAAGGTAAACTACCTTGTCCAGTTGCGTGATTCATCCAAATATGAGGTCAATTTCTAACTGATGTATTTTCGCATGCACCAGAGGAGAATAACCAAGCTCTTCATCGGCTGGAGTCTCCCAAAAAGAGGCTCAGCACGCTAGAGACCAAGAGGAAGGATGCGGTCGAATCCCTGGATCATTTCAAGGTGGAGTCGAAACAACACAAAGAAAACCTGGTGGTGGCCACTAGAAAACGTGAGAAGGGTCTGGTTGACCAGCTCGTGGCAGCTACCCAAGTCTTGTCCGGTAAATTAATGGTGTTAGTTGCTCTTTCTTCTTAACTTCCTTCGATTCCTTGCTTCTGATATGTGATTGATGTCGTTTGTAGATGCGACTGGTCTTGATTTTGACCATCAAGTGCTAGAAAACAACGACCCCTTGCTTGGTATCGTGGTTGTAGTCTAAGACCGCAGAAATGCTGCCAAAGAAGCGCTTCTCACGGTCAAGGACGTGCTCGATCGTTTCCATCAAGAGATGTTTCCAAAAGCCAAGGTCATTGAGGATGTTGGCGGTCTTGCTGAGATCTTCGCAGAGGATGTCCCGTAGAGTACAAGCAGACGCAGAAGGCATCGGGTGCCTCTCTCGGACTAGCGATGGCATAGGCTTGTGGTGCCGGGTTGGACATCAGCAAAGTCACCTCCAAGATGTCAGTGAGACCAGAAGGCGAAGAGGTAACCTTTGCTCCTTTTGCCAAGCACTATAAGAACTATGGCCCTCCACTAATCGAGATGCTTGCAAAGTATTCTGTGGAGCAGAAATAGTTGTCCGAGGCAAAAGCCACAAGGTCGGAGGCTATCGCGGACTCCATGAAGCCTTCAGATGCTTCTGCATAAACTATGACGGCTGCATCCAAGATCCTTCAATTGTACCATGGGCTGGAATCATTAGAACTTGTGATAGTCTTTTTTACTAATCTTTTGTATATATTGGTCATTTGCCGACATTTGTGCTTGAGATTTTTGCTTGATGTTGTACAATGAAGAGAGTCCTTATCCTTCGAATGTATGGTTGAATAGGGTTCTGCGAGTGGCGTACTAGTTGTGCCACCCTCCTCTACTTCTGCAGGTCCTCCCTGGACAAGGTGGATGAACTGTTGCAACTTTCGGTGCTTTGCGACCATGTGAAGGACATGGAGAAAACCATTTCTATCATACGAGGCCATGGCGATGTGTGGAAGTCAAAGGCAGATAAAGCACTCAAATGAAAGAAGTATGTCCTTGGCGAGGTAGCCCAAATCAGCGAGCAACTATGGTGTCAGTGTCTTTAGCTATTTTGGTCCTTTTAGTATGTTGCTGGGTCTCATCACTTTGACGGTGTAGTTGTCAATCTCATTCCACTGAAGGAGAAAGAGCGTGTCAGTGTCTTACTGAATTGCCTAACTCAAGCGGAACTAGAGGTTGGTAGGTTCTTCTGGACTGATCAGGCTCAAGCGACCGTACTAGAGACGCTGCAAGATCACGTTGCATAGGTGCTGCATTACTTGAAGAAGGCCCAATCCTCCTTGAAGCACATTTTCAGGGTGATGTTTCCATTGGATGCGGCCCCTTGGAGCCTGTTGGTGTTGTTGTAGAAGTTTCACGATGTTGGTGATGTACGCGGATGCGTGCACCAGCAACTTGTTGCGGGTGCGAAGGCTGCCTTGGCTTTTGTGCATATGCAGCATCTGGATGTGGACCTGAACATCATTGCTGAAGGGTCGCCGACACCTCCATATGGTATGTCGTGGAATATGCGGCCGCACTACCAGGAAGTTGCCAAGCCTATAGAGGATATTGTTTGGCTGTTCGACGAACACACCAACGTCCTACTTCAGCGACAATAGTGAAAGTTATCCTACGCAAAAAATGTACATAATGTAAACTTTGATGTAGTTTAGAGAGGGTTTTATGGCCCTATCTTGTTTTATTGCGTGTTTGTATGATTTGATGCGAGTACGTTAGTGCCGTGCCTTTTAGTTAGCCTGACGCTGATAAGTCTTAGTGCCTTGCCAACCTATCAGTTGCGTAACAATTGTGCTGGAGTATTCAAGGATTCAATTGTGGTTTGTGGTCAACTACTAGGGCATAAGTAGTACATTATTTATTCGATAGTGTAAGGGGGGAGGTGCAGCCTCCGAGTGTGTTGCACATGAAAGAATAAGAATAAGAATAAACTCATGGTTGAGGAACTTATCTTTATTCATCGAAGGGTAGCAGGTACAGGTTTCAGCTAAGTAGCCTGGTCGAGTAGCCTTATTGAAAGGAAAAAAACATTTAAGGGTAGAAACATCACACATGCGAGACGTTCCAAGGATTGGAGTATTCGTCTCCACTTTCTATGTCCTTGAGGCGATAGACGCCACCTGGATCAACTCGGTGATGATGTAAGGTACCTCCCAAGGGGATTCTAGTTTCAGGTGACCTTTCTTCTTGAGTCGCAGGACGAGGTCACCTTCGACGAAGGATCTTGGATGCAGCCGTCGGCTATGGTAGTTACGGAGGCTCTGCTAGTACACCATTGGTCGCGCAACAGCAATGTTGCATGCCTCATTGAGCATATCAACGTTGTCTTCGAGTGTGGTCATTGATTTGGGTTCACTGTAAGCGACGACTCATGGGGCCTTGTAGCGTACTTCAACAGGTAGGACCACTTCTACACCGTGCACCGTGAAGAATCGTGTGTAGCCGGTAGTGCTCTTTGGATTTATGCGCAAGCTCCATAGCACCGAGGGGAGCTCTTCATCCCAGGCCCCAGCAGCTCGCTCGAGGGGACAGAGGAGTCACTTCTTGATGCCATTGTAGACGAGGATGTTGGCCTTTTTGACTTGATCGTTGGTCTTAGCGTGCGCCACAGAGGCGTAGCTGATGTTGATGCCCATCTTGTCGCAGAAGCCACAAAATTCCTTCAAGGTTAAGTTTGTTCCGTTGTTGGTGATGATGCTATGTGTCACCCCAAACCGGTATACAATGGACTGAATGAATTTGACAACGGTGGTGCAGGTTTGGTTAGTGACAGGCGTGGCCTCGATCCACTTGGTGAACTTGTCGACAATAATGAGGAGGAAGACGTATCCTCTAGGTGAAGGCTTCTGCTGCTTGCCAACCATGTCGAGTCCCCACTGCACGAAGGGCTAAACCATCGGTATTGGCCATAGCTCAGAGTTGGGCGCGCCCAGCTTGTCCACGAACCTTTGATAGGCATTGCACTCGGTGACGAAGTATTTGGCATCGCGCATCACGGTTGGCCAGTAGAAGCCAGCTCGTAGAGCCTTGGCGACGAGCACGCGACTGCCAACACGATGCCCACAGTGCCTCCGTGGATGTGGAGGAGGATGCTTCTACCGCCAGCGTTGGTGACGCATCGTTGGAGAACCCCGATGATGCTGGACTTGTAAAGCTTGTTGTTGATGACGGTGAAGGCCTTTGAGCAACGGGCGATGTGTCGCGCATCTGTTGGGTCGTCCGACAGCTTTTGGCTCAACATGTATGTGATGTATGGCTGAGTCCAGGAGGGCTCGATGATCATGAGCTCCATTGGTCCTTCGAGTGCCAATTCTGCATCGGCTTGTGCTGTCGTCTTGGAAGGTGGCATAGCCCCCGAGTTCGCCGTTGGTTCTGGTATCCCTATTGGTAGGTTGGTCTTGATAGAGTGCTCACATATTTGTTCCAGGAATACGCCAGGTGGTACTAGGGCACAGGTGGAGCCGATGTTGGCTAACTGGTCGGCCTCCTCATTGCTTTCACGGCCAATGTACTAGAGCTCGTAGCCGTCAAAGTCTCCCTTGAGTGAGTTGTAGAGGTCCTAGTAGGCGATCATGTTGTTGCTGATGGCATGGTACTGGTTCATGGTTTGTTGCACGACGAGGTAAGAGTCACCGTATATCGTCAGACACGTGGTGCCACAGGCTTTTGCCATCTGCATCCCATGGATAAGGGCCTTGATGGCCTGCAAGTGCACATGTTCATCAGAGCATGTTTTCATGGAAGTATTAATTCCAGTTTTTATATCGATCCCAATAAAGAGCATAGGTAAGTGTTTTTATGTGGCGTTTCTATCGCACTCAAGGTGTCACCGGTCTTGAGTGAATTGACTGCAATCGTTGAAGATGGAAGGTGGGTGAGTGAATAATAGAGGAAACTTGCGTAAGGAAAAAGTGAGAACTAAATAGCATAAAAGTAAAGACGAGAAAGGTGTTCAAGGTTCCTGCATATGAGAAATTAGGCTCAAAGAGAAATAGTTCATGGTGATAGTGAAAGTGACAGATGAATAAAGTGGGATAAGTGATTATAATATTTCTTATTTAGAAGTGAGTAGGCAAGCAACCCATATACCAACTAGGAGTCCTCATGGCTGATACATTGCAAATGTATCTATAATTTTTGATGTTCCATGCTTGGTTTTATCCACTTTCTTGTGTTTTGTCCACACTTTGGAGTACTTTTCATATGATTTCTTGGACTAACCTATTAACAAAGAGCCACAGTGCCATCTGCCTGTTTTCTGCTGTTTTTGGTTCCAGAAAGTCAGAAAATGAATATTCTCGGAATTGGACGGGACAAAAGCCAAAGTTATTATTTTACCGGGGGACATTTGGAGCCAGAATACGAGACATAGAGGGGCTGGGGCCTGGCCACACCACCTGACCACGCGGCTAGGCCTAGCCCGCGCCAAGGGGTGGTTTGGCTGACCCCAGCACCCCCTCGGCCTCTCCTTCCACCTATATATTGCCTCCAATACCAAAACCCTAAGTACCCAATCAAAATTCCACAAAAGCGTTTGTAGTTGCTGTCATCTCCATCCCTAGATCGGGAGGGATCTGAAGCTCTTCCCGGCACCCTGCCGGAGAGGGGAATTCACTCTGGAGGCGTTCTTCATCATCATGCAAGCCTCCGGTGTGATGCATGAGTAGTTCATCTCTAGACTACGGGTCCATGTAGTAGCTAGATGGCTGGTTCTCCTCCTTTGGGCTTTCATATTTAGATCTTGTGAGCTCCGTTCATGATCAAGATCATCTATTTGTAATTCTGCATGTTGTGTTTTCGGGGATCCGATGGATATTGAGATGCTATTTCAGATTGATTATTGATTCTATCATGTCTTTGTTATTTGTGATCTTGCATGCTTTCCGTTGTTAGTAGCTATCTTGTCCAAGTAGATTCTAGCAACTCCAAGAGTTAGTATTTATGCTCGATAGTGGGTTCATGCCTCTGGTAATCTGCGGAAGTGATAGAAATCTCTAAGGTACTAGATGTGTTGTTGCTACTAGGGAGAAAACAACAATCCTTTGTTCATAGAACAATCGTATTGTTTACTTTACACGCAATTCGTAATGCAATTATCCGTTGCTTGCATCTTAATACTGGAGGGGGTTCGGATGATAACCTAAAGGTGGATTATTAGTCATAGATGCAGCTGGAATGCGGTATATGTATAATGTTGTAATGCCCAATCGAATCTCAAAGGAGTCAAGATGATTAGTATATGCTTGTATGCTTTCTCGATGTTTGTCAATTGCCCCGCTGTAATTTTTTCACCCGGTATGTTATCTATCTTAAGGAGAGCCACCTCTAGTGAACTATGGACCCCGGTCCTTTCTTTTACATACAATCTACAAATTGTTTACTGCTTTGTGTTTACTTTCTACAAACTATTACTTTCTTCCATTCGATACATTTAATCCTTTGTTTTCAGCAAAACCGGTGAGATTGACAACCTCATCGCAAGTTGGGGACAGAGTTCTATGGTTGTGTTGTGCAGGTCTCCACGTTGCTGCTAGGACCTTGGTTTCGTATTGAGGGAAAAATTGCTGCTGTTCTCATCATACCTTCCTCTTTGGGTTCCCCAACGAGCTCGATATATTTTGGGCCATCAATGGCCAATTCTTCCCAGCCCCAATGATCCGTCTGCCTAGTACCAAAACTGTGGCATCCCGCAAAAACCACTACTAGAAAATCGCGTTGTTTTTGTGCATTGCATCATCATGACCGCATGCTCATGTCATCATGCCACCTTGCATTTGAGCATCATCATGTCATTATGCATTTGTCTGTCTAAGACTATTTGATAAAAGCCTATATTTGTTTTCTAAATATCCCCTGTCCTTAATTCAAATTAAAACTCTGGTCTTTTCCGGGCCTTTTATTTGTCTAAAAACTATTTACAAAAGGCATTAAAATTAAACAGTTAAACTAAATATTTAATCGGGGGAGGCCGCCGCCAGCCCGGCCCAAAAGCCCAGCTAGCAGCATCCTACCACCCCGTATCAAACCCTAGCCCCTCACCCTACATACTTCCTCCCCGCCGCCGCCGCACACCACGCAGCACGCACCACCCCATCCCACCTGCCACCTCCCCACCGTTTCCCACGTCTCTCCTCACAACACAGGTACGCACGCACTCGCCCCAGCCACGCCTCACCACACGTTGCATCGATCCCGACCCCACCACCCTGTTGCCCTGGCCCTACCCTGATGAGCTCCTTCCTCTCGCCACCAACCGCGCCAGCCTCCCATCTGCCGGCTGCGATCCCCTTCCGCCGCCTGGTCCTCCTCCGGCCTCTGCCCCCGCAGGCAGACGCCTCGCCCGACCGATGCGAGCCTCCCTCCGTGAGCCAGCCGCCGCCGCGGCGGTTCCCCTCGCCTCCATCCCCTCCGGCCGCTGCACGCCCCGCACCCGGCCATCCTCTGTCCAGCCGGCGCCGCCCCCGCTCGCCTCGTCCTTCCGCGGACGACCCCGAGCCGCCGTTTTGCGCGCCTCCGGCCGCAACCCCTACCCTTCCTGGCGCCGCCGCCTCCTTCTGGCCGCACGCTCGCCCCGAGCCCGAGCTCTGGCCCATCCTCGCCTCTTCTCCGCCACCGCCCTCGGCCTCCTCCGCCTCGACCTCGCCGGCCTCTGCACGTCGCCGCCGGATGCCACCCCGCCTCGCGGCCCGGTCGTCCTCCACCCGGTGCCATCTCCTCCGCCGCCGAGTCCCGCTCCGATGGTCGCCGCCCCACCCCGCCGTGTCTCTGGCAGCCTCGCCCTCTGCCGGGCCTCTCCTGTCTCGTCGTCACGGGGGCCCTGCGCCGAATCCTGGCCCCGCCATGGCGCCGTTCCACCTCACCGAGTACGCCGCCATCTGCCTCGAGCCTGGTCTCCGCCCCTCCTCGTCACCTCTGCACGCCCTGCTGCCGCCAGGTCCTCCTCCCCGCCTCCAGCGTCGTCTTCGCCGGCCGTCCGAGCTCCTCGTCCTCACCTCCCAGCTCGAGTCCGCCGTCCAGCCGCGCGTCGTCGCCGCCATCTGCCTCCTGCGAGCCGCTCTCCCCGTTCACGGCCATGTTCCTGCCTCGCCGGAGCCCCGGCGCGCCGCCGTCCTCTGCTGCTTTAGGGTACCCGCAGGTGCCTCGGTGCCTTGTTCTCCTGCCTAGCTGGTTCTGCTAGTGGTGTTACCAGATGGGGTATGCACGTGCTTCTGTGGGTGAGAGATAATAGTGGTGATGGTGTTGTATGTGTGATGTGGAACTGGTGTTCAGGTGTGGTGATGCTGTTGTCGCGAGAAGGTGTGGGGATGTTGACTCCGTTGGTTGAGACCCCCTCGATGGACTGGATCTTTTCGACAAGATCTTCTCGGACCTGAAGACGCCGAGACCGCCATGTTCTCCTTTCGAACCCCGAAGACCCGATCCTGGATCTGAAGACCGATCCTGAACCTGGCGCCACACCAAGTTCTCTTTCCCAGATCCGATCCCCGTCGAACCCTGTCGAACCCCAACCCCGATGAACCCCAAGCTCGCCGAACCCTAATGTGATCCCCTAACCAAGACCCCTATTTTTATAAATGCCAACTATATGAATTGTTGCATACCAAATTGAACATGCCTGCATACATATTTTGTGGGTCCGGGTTGTATTGTCGATTCATTTAATGATTAAATATGGAGTGTTTATGCGGGATATCTTTGTCTGATTCCGGACTCCATTTAAATTTGCGTAGCGAACCGATGCCATGTTTTGTCTTGTTAATACAACATTAAATTGCGGGGGTTCTAAATAACTTGAACCGTGTAATTAAATGTCGGGACCCCGGTTCCGCTTAATACTGCCTTATTGCACCACATCTGCATCATATCATAATCATGCCGGATCTTCTGCCATAATATTAAATAGTGTATCTGGTGTTTCTTCTAGTGTTTGCTTCTTCGCGGATTAGGCCGATGAGAGGTTGTGAGATTCGACAAGTTCTCTGGATATGATCCGTCGGCAGTGTTTCCCAGGCGAGCATCTCTTCCCCTTCTACCTATTTTGCATTTATAGTCTTTATTTCCTCTTGTTGATCTATTGCTATCCGCGTCGCGATGCTTTAGTTTTCGTGCACCAGTTATATCCCGTGCAGCCCCTATATTGCCTTGGACACATCCTATTACCCGTGTTTGGTAGATAGCTGGCCTTGCGAGTCGTAATTGCTTGCTCATGTGCGGTCTCGTGTTGTCAAGTACCACAGTTGTTGAAATGCTGGCAGATGCTTAATGGTGGAGATGCTTATTGGTGGAGATGATCATGACTTTAATTACAACCATTAAAATGCTAGATATAACTAATGCAGAGGCATCGGTGGGCAATAGATGTTATTTGGTTCTTCCACGCTCACTTGTGTCCCGTAGGACCCCGAGTACTTGATACCTGTTCCTTGACTTTTCGCACTATCCACATCCGGGAGGCCTTATGGACCCCCCCCCTGAGCCAGAGCTTGATTCATTTCTATTTCTTGGGGCCACAAAGTAGTTTGGGGCTTTATTACTATCCTGTACTTATGCCATGTTACTGCTCTATTTACGATTGTGCGTGGAGCACCTGTACTGTTTAGGATCGTGACACGTTTTCGCTGTATCGACAAGCCCAGTCACACTTTCGGGTTCCCAGTCGTTTACAGCCGTCCACACAAACCCTGGGTCCGTTCCGGAGCCGGCCAACTTCGTTGCGGGTAGCTTAGTGGGGTGGCCCCCTGAAATATTGATGAATCCTGTGATCGCTTTGTCGTGAATGCCTCGTTGGGTTTTGAGTTGGTTTTTCCGAGGTTGATCGAGTGTGTGTTGCTATTTGTGCACCCCTGCAGGGTAAAACTTTCTGAAAGCCGTGTCCGCGGTTATGGACGACTTGGAGCACAGTATCTCGATCATAGACAAGCATAGCTAAAGTAGTGCTATAAATTTGACTTAATATGTGACTAGTAATCAGCTCAAGTACAACGGAATGGATATTAAAACTGCCAACAACTGGTGTATCTTGGTCGTATCATGTTCTGATATACCTGCCTAGTAAGTAATACAACTCCAATGGAATGTGATAAAAGTGTCAACAACTGTTGGGTTTGGGATTCCTCAGGACAGTTATATCTGACTAGTAACTGTTCCAACTACAACGAGATGTTAACTAAAACTGGCCACTACTTATGCTCTCAGGATGACACCTAATATCTATATCTGATTAGTAATTGCTGCAACTATAACGGAACGAGTAAAATTGCCAACTGTGTGAGTTCCTTGGTCCGACTTCCTCGTTTGGTCTTGAGGGGGAAAATACCAGGATGGGTTTGTTTGGTGTTAGCTTTAGGTTGGATCCGAATAGGTCTTTCTTATCCCTCTCTGATAACCGCCAGTTGTATTGAGTCTCTATAGGTTGTTTAGTGCCGCTGCGCTGCCGCTTCAGCCCACTGTACCTATGTAGGCGAGAGCCGCCGAATTCTAGCCTCACCGTGTACTGGCCTCAGTACTGTCGCTCCTCTTTTTCCTTTGCCCTTTGTCGGCACCCCTTTTGTTTTAGCAGGTTTGAGATCGCCGTCGTTAGCAGGGTTACCCTTCCGGCTTGGCCTGGGCAGGGTTATGGACGCCATTGGTCATTCTTCAGGGCTCTTAGCCCCATTTGCATCTTGTCAGTAGTCGGACGCTCTATCGTTTCAAGGTGATTTGGATCTTTGTATATTATATCTGTATTCTTGACTCATGGAGTCGCTGTTGTATATATATCTGTTATGTGGGTCCCATCAAGGACTGTTGTGTAACGGTATTACTTCGTTTTCCACCCGCACGAAAGTGCCTGGTGGGCGTCCTTGAATCGTTTCTATGCGGGTTTGGCGGAAAGGGCTAAAACTTGCATAGGGCCGATTCGAGGGTGCTACAAAAACAATGGTCAAAACATTAATTTAGGTCTTTTGACCGGATCAAGGTTTTAATCTTGATGGTTCCTTGTTTTCCTTGATTAGTACTAGCTCCTCATTGATATCAGCTACGTCACTTGGGGGGTGGCCGAATCACTAGCATACAAGTTCATACCTATGAGATCTCTAGATCATGTTACCTGGGGCCTTAAATTAGATAACAAGCATTAGGCAAACATAGGTAATCACTCTCACAATTTAATAAACACTACAACAATCAGAAATGAATGGAATTAAAGAAGGCACAACACATCTCACCAATCCCCTACATGTCCCACGCCTATAGGGATTTACTCACACATGAGAGAAAGATTAATCAGAGACAATTGTATTGCAAATGGAAATCATCTCAAAGCTATCATAGCAAGCCACAATACCAGTTAAAGATTAAATCAAATACAAACCAAGGTAGATCAAAGTGTCAAACCCTAATCTTTACAAGTGCCAATTTCTCTCTCTCTAATTATCACTGGGGATGATGGTGGAGTGAATGGTTTATTGGCTAGAGATCGTCGAAGAATGAGATGGTGTTCTTCTCCTTCTCCAGATCTGATCTCTCCCCTTCTGGATGAGTTTGCAGTAGTTGTGTTCTCTTTTTGTCGTCTCCCCTTCATGAAAGTTGCTTGTATTGATATAACGGAGCCGGCAGCAGGTAGTACGAGCAGACGGTACTGGCGCACCCCGACCGTACTAGTGGTTGTTATGCGCTCAGATCGCCTCTAATAAAAGGGGCTCCAATTGGGGATTTGCTTCTTTAAGTGTAATTAGACCATAAATGATATTAGATCTTCCAAAAATGTTCATTGCCTGAAAACCATCACAAGAAACCAAGGATTCGCTAATTGTGATGTTAACATTAGTAGAAAGGGTAAACTTCAACGAAATCTGGAAATAAACAAGAGGAAAAACAATGATAAAAAGTGTTGAAATTTGGATCCCGGTTGCGGTGGAGGCATACCTTGAGGCTGGTGCTGAGGGAAAGGTTGTTGGTGATGATGCTGCTGACCATAGTCATCCCAGGCTGCTGTGTTCCAGTCCTCTCCACCTTGCTCCTGCTACTATTGGCCAGCTACTGCGTCTTCCCAGTTGGGATGACCTTCCGGTGGTGCAATCCTTCCAGAGAGGATCAATGCTTGCTGGAATTCTTCCTCAGTGAAGACCCAACACTATTTACCTAGCAAACCAAAAGCTTGGACAAAAGGAAGCAAAACTTGGTGGAGATCACCATTAGGCTCAAAATAAATTTTATAAGCACGGAGGGGGCATTGGGGTATATAGATACCCATAAATTTTGTGCTAGCCATGTGAATATCATCCAAAATCTTACTGCTAGCCACAGCTCTTTCCTAGGGCATGACAAACTCACTTGCGTAGGAGATCTATGTGATCGAGCCACCACAACGGATGTCACCCGAGGAAGCCGACCTTTGGCGGAGGAAGTGCTGGATGAGCAAAGCACCCAAGTTTACCTTGTGCTCCATCTTAGGATGCAAAGCCATGTGAATTACACTCATCACGGGGCCTGCCATTGCCCCGACATCTCCCTTCCCAAAAATAGAATTCACCAAAAAGGTGGGGAAGTAACAGATAGTGGGATTCTGGGTGGTGGCGCTTTTCTTGCACAAATAATCGATGTTCATGTGGACAAAGATATGCTCCTAAGAACATATTGCCTCTATGTGGACATTGTCATTAATATCGAGTTCCCCTCATGAGAAAACCTGAAACAATCACAAAATTGATAAAAATAAAGGCTATGGGGTTGCCCATTGAGCAAAAAACTTATAGCAAAATTACGCTCCTGAACCTCAAGGTCATTGTGGAACGATGATAGGAACACATGTGTGGCGAGCTGGTAGGTGTCAGTGGAGAAGTAGGAGAACAGGACCATGCCAGATTGCACGGTCATCTACTCGAAGTCCTCCAACTGGCCTTGGTGTGAGAGGAACTCACGGCTTACCTACTTAGTGGGTAAAACCTTGCATTGGTTCACCCTCTAATCCTGTTCATGGCGGCCCTCAAGCTGTCTGCCTCTGAACGCCTCTTCTTTGAACTCAGTTGTCTAGTAGAGCCCGAGGCCCCTATTGTTCCTGAGCCCTTGCCCAAGCAGAAAATCCTTCCAATGTTATGCATTATGCTGAGAAATTTTCAAAGAAAACTATAGGCATCAAGTTTCTATCATACAAACAAACGATTACAGGCAGAAATTACAAATCCTAACCCGAGGAATCAAAAATAACGTCAAAGTATGATGAACTCATCTAAATAGTCAATGTGGGGAATTCAACCATGTATTTTAGAAATAAAGCGTGTTTCAGATGAGAAACTTACTGATGTGAAGATTCCCCCACTCAAAAACATGAAATCAATCAAGAATCAAAGATTCTAGGGTATTAGGGTTTGAGGTGGAGAGAGAAAGAAAAAGAAAGAATGAGGAGGAAGAAGAAAGGGGCTGGCTGGGAGCCAACCGCTATCGCCTTTACCTGGAGATGTAGTCAGTACAGGCGCATCCCGCCCATACTCGTGGTCATCACTTTTGGATCAAGATTAGGGTTCTGAGATCAAACCTGACGGTCTGGTACGGGCACGTCCTGGTCGTACCAGTGCTCGTTATCGTGGCAGAGAGTTTTGAAGAAACTTTTCAAAGTTCAGTACGGGCAGGCGGTACGGGTACCTCCGGTCGTACCAATGCTCGTTAAGATTACTTATTAAAATAACCTTTTCCAAATGGATTTTCTTCGACGGCATGGGCAGATAGTACGGGCACCTCCGGTCGTACCACTGCTTGTTACGCAATCTGAACCCTGTTTAATTCTTCCTTTCGCCTTTTGTCGTCGGACTGAAGACATGTACGCCGAGAGGGGGTTCTCGAGGCGTGTGGTGAAAGGGGGTGTGAGGCGACGGCATCCAAGATGGTGAGCACACAAGCTTGATCCAGGTTTGAATCCACCAGCTTTGGACGGATCCTACTCCTGCTAGCAATCCAGTAATACGGTAGAGCCAGAAGTACAGATTATAAGAGAGGTTCACCTGTGCGAGTTGAGGGTTTAGATTGTGGGTGCCCTAAAGGTTGGTCCCTAGGACGGCTTATATAGATATCCGGCCTAGGGTTACAAGAGAGACCTATCTAGCTACGATATAGAGTTGGTTACAGAGTACAAGTAACTAAACATGCCTAAGTCAGTAAGTGACGAGGGGTTAACTCATCAATGCCCATCGTTGATGGACTTAGGTTCGAGGAAGTGGGGAATGCTAGAGGCATCGATCGGCTAGCAAACAAGCACACAGGTGGCACGAGGTTTCCCAGGTTCAGGCCTCGTAGAGGACCCTACTCCTACTTGTCTTCTCTTGATTACTAGGGAGTCGAAAGTTACAAGGGTGCACAAATGCAATCTGGCAAGGCGTATGCGAGAGGTTGTGGATTGGTCCTCCTCGCCACTCCCCGCCTAGCCGTTATATAGAGAGGCTAGGTCTCGGGGTAGCAGGTCGAGTCGGTTACAGATTAGGGTTTCCCTTTAATTTTCTATCTACATTTTTGTCATGTCATCCAATTATTCGAACTCCAATGGGCCACCCGAATCCTTTCTGGGCTTCGATTGCACCGAGGACTCCTTCTTGGGCTGAACCATATAGGCTAATCTCAAGTACCTGTAAGGTATACCACGTCAATAACCCCTGAGTGTCCAGCCGAATCGTAGATTCAGGTGGAGACTATAAGTCTTTCGAGTGCGTGGGATATAGGCTCATCCGATGTTATTTCGGGTACCACAGTTTATGTCATAGGGATTGTCGATACGAGTGCCTAATTCATCTGATGGATCGGGGCCAGTTAACTGCCTTAGGGCAAAACAATGCTATCTACTCAAATTCGAGTGCCCAGACCCGAATTCGGAATAATACTAGTGTAATTCGACTCCTGCCGCGGAGGTCTTACATAGTCGAATTCCAGTTTTAAATGTTAGCACTCGAAGCGTCCATCAAGGCTTATTCATCATGCCTGTAGGCACGGCTTATATCTGGTGGAGCATAGCAGGTGCATTGCCACACCTTTTTTAGGTCTTAACTTCACGTTGTAAACGCGACATCCAAATTTTTAGTCACCGCGGAGGTGATTCGGGTGGCCTAGGAGACGTAGTCTATTTGTAGGGAAAATAAGAGGCAGATTCGCCGTTTTGAGTGTGGACGTAGTCGACACACTTTTATTAATTACTTAAGAATTTTCATAGGGTGCACGACCAGTACTCCCTATGGGAGTAGCCTCCGAGTGCCTATTTGAGTCGTATACTCAAGTAGGGACTTTGAACTTATTCGACTACTGTCATTTTTGTTTTTAGCCGGATATGCTTTTAGTGCTCCCTATGGGAGTTGCCCCCAAGTCCACAATCGAATTATTGATTCGAAGAGGGGCTTCAATTGTGAAGGCAATTATATGCCTATGATGTCTTCGTGTGCTTAGCCAACGCTCCTGTTAGAAGTAGCCCCCGAGTGCTTGGTTGAGTCTTTGAGTTGACCAAGGACTAGATAAGTCCAAGAAAAGCTACTGCTGGAGTAAGGTTGTTTGAAGAGATCATGGTAGTGTGCACCATTTTTGTAAGGTTCGGGTGCACGGCTAGCGCTCCTATTAGGAGTAGCCCCCGAGTGCTTGGTTGACTCGCAGAGTCAAGCAAGGACTAAAGTAGTCAAAGAGATCTCCTGCTAGAGTAGATGACGTCAGTGCTGACGATTATATGATCTCACTTGTCCACTTAAGCGGCATTGACGGGATGATGAAGGTGGGGCCCCATTTCTGACTAGGATTTGACCAGGCATACGTAACCTTCGTTTTAACTACGGCTCCTCGATTCTCACGCGTAGTGAGGAAAGTGCGGCAATGGTTCACTATTTCCATCGCCACGCGTCTGCATCAATTTGCGCCACGTGTCTGAGTGAATCGTTGTGAGCCGTTGGATTGCATCTGTCATGTGGTTAAGTAGGGATTCAGTGCGGTGAATTTTCCACAATCCATCTTCTTCCTCTTTGCGCACTGCTACCATTGCTCCTCGCTGCTGCTCCATCGCCCTTGCCCCCGCTGCTGCGTTGGACAGGATCAGGACCTTTCCGAGCTACTTCCTATGATCCCATCACCACGGGAAGATGGGGAAGAAGGGTGCCACTACTACTGCATCTGCTACCACCGCTGCTGCAGCCAAGAAGAAGGGCGCCGCCGCCATCGGGTCCGGTACTGCTACTACAACCGGGAAGAAGAAGGGGGCAGGAATGCGCGTCACCAATGGCTCATGGCAGCGCATCGCTATGAAGGAGCACGAGCTCCAACAACATCGCTAGGACGGTCTGCTTCCTGCCAGTGAAGCAGACTGCAAGCTGCCTAGCCTAGAGGTAATCCCCGACCCCCCTATTGGATTTCAGGTGATGTTCCTTGATTTTGTCCTCTAAGGCCTCTCTCTTCCCCTCCACAAGTTTGTGCGAGGGTTGCTCTGCTTCTACGGGCTCCATCTGCATCAGCTGACCCTAAACTCTACTTTGCACATCACGTGCTATATTGCTTTTTGCAAGTGCTGGCTCAGAATTGAGCCACACTTTGGCCTTTTAAAAAACTCTTCAAGTTCAAGCGCTAATCGGGCTATGGATGTGTGGTCTAGGACATTGGAGGCTGTCGCATCTATGTGGACCCGATCATCCAATACTTCTCCCTCAAGATTGCTGAATCCGTCCAAGGGTGGAGGTAGAAGTGGTTTTACATCTGTGATCAGAAGGTCGACGATGAGCTCTTCAGACTCGCTCCTTTTGATCTTAAAGAGGATTTGAAGAGGATAAGGTCCTGGAAGAACGTGGTGATGCCCAGCGAAGCCTAGGAAGTCAAGGTTTGGTATATGCGTGTCTGTGATTTCCAGCTCATTCGAGGGAAGGAGATTGATGGCATGGACCTCATACACACTTGGATGCGTCATTGGGTGTAGCCACTGTAGGCTAGGGCGCTCCCGATGTATCTCTGGACTAGTGTCGATGACGTCACTCACGTCTCCCAGGAGAACTTGTCCTCAGGTGAAGTGGACAAAAGGTTTAGGGCGCTGACCAAGTTCACCATCAAGGAAAAACTTCATGGGGACTCAGTTGTGTTGCCCTTTCACGCGAGTAACTCTCCTCCTGAGGTAACATCATCATTTTTCTTATACTACATTCTTTTTGCCCGCGGGGCATTTTGCGACTATAAGCTCATGCTTTGGTAGGGATGGAAGGTGAAGACTGTTTTGCCTCCACAGCCAGAAGGGATAATTCCCTCTGAGGCTATGGAGGAAGATGAATGTGGGTCTACTTTTCCCGTCATTGAGGAGCAGGGAGCCCCGGTGTCCAACAAGGGCACCACTCGTAAGTTCTCCTGAAGCAAGGACTCAAATGCTTCTTCTCCGGAGACGCTAGAGGATCCTTCAATTGGGGTGGGTGCAGTGGATCCAATTCCAGCGGTGCTAGTCCATGCTATAGCTCCTCCATTGAGAAAGAAGCCGAGGAAGCAGGAGGAGTCAGATGAGTCCTTCGACCTCGACAACTTCGACAAGTGAGTCTTCTATTTTGCTGATGTCTTAGAATTTGCGTCCTGCAGCTTGCACTAATGATAACATGGCTTGTGTTTTGTTGAAGTGTGGTTGCCTCATTATCGTCTAACGATTGCCGTCTCCTGGAGGAGATGGAAGTCGTGGACTCTAAGAACAAGGGTGTGGCGGAGCCTACGTCCTTCCCAAAGACAACGGCCAACTCTAAAGCAAATTCCTAGAGTTCTCCCAACATGGGGGAGCACCTGTTTATTGCTCGAACGTCAACTCAGAAGGAAAGTTTGGAGTCTTTGGATGGCCATGTAAGTATTCATGATCTTTTACTCGAAGATAGTGCTTGGAGTTAAACTGAATCATGATATTTGTCATCCTTCTATAGCCCATTCTTCAGGAGTCTATTCGCCTTGGCGAGAAAATCGTCGAACTGCGCCGACAGCATGCTCTCCTTGACATTGACAACCGCCAGTTATAGAGTAAGCTTGCTGACTTGTGTTGTGCTGCTGCACATTTATTTTTTATTGTTCTTGATATATTTCCTCTGTTTTGTAGAGGATAATAATGACCTGCCCTGTCGGGTGACTCCCTTGAAAAGGGACTCAGCACGGCGGAGACCAAATGGGATGAAGCACTCGCAGCCCTAGATCGCCTCAAGTAGGAGTCGAAGAAGTGCGAAGAGGAGCTGGCGACTGTTGACACTAATAGAGAAAAATAATTCATGGAACAACTTCTTTCTATCGCTAAAGCGCTTTCAGGTATGCTACTGTCGCAGTTTTTGTGCCACTGCAACTTTCTTCACTTGTTTGGTTTTTGCTAGATTTATCCGGATCCACTGCAGATGCTACTGAGGTGAGTTTCGACCCCCAAGCTCTTGCTCATGAGGATGCATTGGCTGGTGTCGTAGCTGCAGTCGAAGACCACAGCGTCTTCGTCCAGGATTCATTTGAAAAGGCCAAGGGTGTTCTTGGGTGTCTTCGAGAGGATATGGTCCCCAAGGCCAAACTTATTGAAGACCTTGATGGCCTGATCGAGCCTTTCGCTGGAGGCATCCCTGCGGATTTCAAGAATGCATAGAAGGGGCTCGGCGCCACCCTAGGGCTGGCAATATCGCAAGCTCACAGTGTATACCTTGACGCCAGCAAGGTCTCCTCGAAGATGCATGTGACCGCGGATGGCCAGCAAGTAGTTTTTGCTCCCTTTGCCACTCGTTGTCACAAATATGGGCCTCGGCTCGTAGAGACACTTGCAAAGTACTCAGAGGGGCGGAAACGTCTAAAGGCAGCGAAAGCCACGGTGTCGAGGGCCACCACAGTGAGGGCTTCAGCATCAGACGCCACCGTAGCGAAGGCCACGACATCGGAAGCTGCCACGGAGTCGAAGAAGTCCGCGGATGCTGAAGCGTAGGCATAGCTGTCCTTATTGCCTCTTTTTTAGCTGCATAAAACTTTTAGCTTTGTCTGTTGGACTGCTTTTGTGGGGGTTCCCCTGTGAGAACTAGGTTGCAATTATTGATGTATACATTATCTCCATGTTTGCACCATTCGACCTTTGTGCATAGTGTCTCATATTCTTCCTATCCTCTGCCTGGTTAGGGTTCTTCAAGTGATTTGCATGATGTGCATGCTGCTGATGCACTTGGCGAGTCATCCCTTGGTGAACCTGTGGCACAACCACGCTCTAAAGTGGAGGAGTTGTCGCTTTTGTCTCGGCTTCGCGACCGTGTGAAGCACTTAGAGTGGGAAGCGCCGGTCATCCGCAGTATTGCCGATGTATGGAAGTCGAAGGTAGAAAAGGCCTTGGAACGGGAGGCCTATCTTCTTCACGAGGTGGCCCAAGTTAGTGAGAAGTTGCAGTGTGAGTGTTTGCTTGATTGCTTTGCTCTTGTTTTTCCGTGTAGCCAATGCATTGACTAATATGCTTGTTATTCATAGTTGTCAATCTCATTCCGCAAGAAGAGAGGGACCACATCAGCATTCGAATGAGCTGCTTAACCCAAGACCAGCTGGAAGCTGGTGGATTCTTTTGGACAGACCGAGATCGTGCGGTCACGCTGGCAACGCTACAAGATTGTGTGTCGCAGGTGCTGTATTTCCTAAAGAAGGCACAGTCGTGTCTGAAGCACATCTTCCAGGCGATGTACCCGTTGGATGCCGCACCTTCTAGCCTGCTGGCTCTGATGCGAAATTTTCAGAGTGCTGATGCAGTACGCAAGTGCGTGCATCAACAACTTGTTGCGGGTGCCAAGGCTGCGTTGGCACTTGTGAACATGCAACATCGTGATGTGGACTTGGATGCTTGTTGGGGGTACCCCCGGGTAGGGTCACGCCAAGGTATAAAGGCCGAGTTAGCCGGGGTACGTCAAGGTCAAAGCAAAAGCTGGCCGAGTCACCTCAAGGCAGGCTGAATCACGGAGTAACCCGGACCAGAGGATGTCCGCCTAACTGAGTCCCAACCGACCTATGTCGTATGCCAGCAGGATGTATCTAACTTGTATATAGGTACAGGTGTGGCCGAATTAACCAGGTATGATTCGGGTTATATCAGGCTTGCAAGAGAAGGAAGGTATCTCGCTGGTCAAAAGGAGGTCACTGTACCCTGGAACATGAGCGAAGCGGACAGAGGCTAGGACCACCGAGGCGTGGCCGACAAGGATGGCGTGGCCTGTGTCGGATGACGCTAGCGCCGCAGAGGATCACGTAGCCTCTTCATGGCTTACGATGGGGAAAAGTGACCCGGTCGGTTTACTATTTTAGGAAGATGCATATTCCCTGGAACATGCCTCTACATATGCCCTAAATGGAGACCTAGCCACCCCTATATAAGGAGGGTGATGACCCACAAGTATATGGGTGTATCGCAGTATTTTCGATAAGTAAGAGTGTCGAACCCAACGAGGAGCAGAAGGTGCTGGCTAGTGGTATGGATCAGGAATTATCTGCAAATACTTAGCAAACGGATTTTTAGGGGTTTTTGATAAAGCAAGCAAACAAAGTACAAGTAAATAAAAGACAGTAGGAATGAATGCAGCAAGTGGCCCAATCCTTTATGCAGCAAAGGACAAGCCGGTTGTATTTCTATAGATGACCAAACGTTCTCGAGGACACATGGGAAGACTGTCAAGTGCTTTCGCTTCATATAGTCGATTAACCTTGTTTAGCTTGCTAAGTGTTGTGTGGGTGAACCTGTGCTAATGAACCGCCCCATCCAAGACTAATACATACTTGTGATTATACCCCTTGCAAACATCCGTAAGTACAAGAAAGTAATTAAGGTAGAAACCTAACCACAGCTTTAAACTCTAAGACCCTTACGTCCCTTGTGCAATGGTTTCCTAACGGGGGTTCAGGTTTCTGTCACTCCGGCAACCCCTACGATTAGTAGCCAAATACACAATGCATTCCCCTAGTCCTATATAGGTGAAGTGTCATGTAGTCGACGTTCACATGACACCACTAGAAGAAGTACACCACAACTTAAATAACAATCTATTGAATCTTTCTCAACGCAACTCCACTACTAACAACAACACTTCTCCCATGTCCTCAAGAACAAATCGAACTACTCACAAGACATCATATGGATCATGATCAGAGATGGAATAATGATGTATAACAATCTGAACATAAACAATAATTCAATGGTTCACTCAATAGCATCAACTACAAAGAGTAATCAACACCAGGAAAGTTTCCCCTATGAACTATGCAAGATTCAACGCAATTATTACAGCAATATGGAGATGGTGATGAGGGTGCTGATGGTGATGATGGTGGTGATGATGATGATGATCCCGATGAAGTCCAGCTTGATGGTGGTGTTGATGGCGACGATCTCCCCTCTCTGGGAAGGAATTCCCCCGGCAGAAATCTGTCTGCCGGAGAGATCTTTCTCGGTTTTTCTGCCCCGCAGAGGCGGCGGAATCTTTCTATGGTCACACCCTGAGTCTTAGGGTTTCGTGGGGTTGATATACGCCATAGGGGAGAGGCTGGAGTGGGCCAGGGCGGCCACACCACTCCCAGGCGCGGCCTAGGCCTGCCCGCGCCATGGGGTGGTGTGGGCCCCCTGTGGCCCACCTCCACTCCATCTTCTGGCACCCTGAGTCTTCTGGAAAAATAGGATTCTCCTTTTATTTTCCCAGATTTTCTGATCTTCGCGAATTTTGCCTCCAAACATCACCTTTTCCATCAAAATCCTGACTGCAGCGGTCCATGCTCCAAAAGTCATCAACCATGCAAAAATAGATGAAATAACATAAGCATCACCTCACAAGACAAAATATATCAATGAATAATAGTTAATTAATACATAGAATAGTGATGCAAAATGGATGTATCAAAGGACTAGGGCATCTGTACAGAGGGTTGAGTTTTACTTGGTTGGTTCTTGGTTCCTAAGAGCTAATTAGTGGTGAGAGTGAGAGAGTTCCTTCTTCCTCCTCTCCCCAATATGGCTCAAGGAGCATTTGTAACCTTGGAAACCCATTGAATACAAAGCAACTGTGTGTGGAATCACCACACTATCCCTCCCTGGATTCCTCTAGTGCATATTGTCCCCACCTTTAGCCTATCCATGGCATCTGCCGTGACACCACCACGACATTTGGCGCCCACCGTGGGGCTAGCGGCGCTAGCAGGAGTGAAGATCCGGACAGGAAACCTCATCGGCACCGGCGAACGCATCGTCTCTGGGCTTGTTCAGCGCTTTGGAGCGCTGGACTTCGTTAGCGACAACGCTGGCTTCTTCGGCAAGCGACCTCTCCCGCGCAACGGCCTCTTCATCAAGCTTGGCACGCACAAGATCTACGTCACTGTCGATGTGTCGTGCGTTCACCGGCGGCACGTCATCGAGGGAGGCAAGCCACCCCTTAGCGCGGCTCGCGGGGCGCGTATCACTCGCTCCCCTGACCGCACCGAGGTGATGATGACTGCGCCTGGCGCTAGCGCGAGCAAGGAACCGACACCAGATCCGGAGGTAACACCCAAGGCACCAAGGAAAAGTAGAGGTCCTCCGCTAGAGAGCCCAGAGAATGTGCTGCAGCAGGCAATAGATAGCTTGGCAAGCCCCTTAGCAGCAGTGGTAGATCCAGCTCAGGCACAAGCCGAGTTAGAGGAGACTAGGCAGAAAATACTAGAGGGTGCGAAAAAGATAGCCGCAGCTCAGCAGTCGTTGAACATGACACTGCGTGAGTATGCAAAGGCAAATAAGGTTGATGCTTTAAAAGTGAAGGGGAGAAACCTCATGAGTGAAATGAACAAAGAGGGTGATACTAGAATTGAGGAATCAGAGAACTGTCTGTCCGTGGGTCTGTCGAAGTACAATACCCCGGCAAAGAACCTCAGAGCAGCAGATGCAACTGCATCCGAGTTAGAGGGTTTGATGGGTGAAGCCTGGCAGAGACAGCAGGAAAGGGTCAATGAGCTAGTTCGGACCACAAACAAATAGAATGAGGAATTTCTCAGGGCTAACCCAAAAAGAGTTGGGGCCTCCAAGATCATTTATTCGGCAGTGGGTAATCCGGAAAAATCCGTTGGAGCGGCATCATCGCCTCATGGTGGCCCAAGAAGAGAGGAGGTGGTAACTTTGGCTAGGAGAAACAAACAGATAGTCCTATATGACCCGGCAAGGGCAGGGAAAGGAAAAGCAGTGCAGGTAAATGAGGATCGACGAAGTGTGAGCCGAGGTGAAGCTGGCCGAGGTAACCGCGACCAAGGGAATGCCGGTCAAGGGAACGTTGTGAACGACAATGCCGGACAGCGCAATTCGGCGGGTGCAGGGCAACCGCAACAGCGGAATATACCACGGCAAGAGTGCAGTGCCGGCCAAGGTATGCAATAGAGATCAGCTCCACAAGAGCAAGATAGATATAATGATGGTGATTCAAAGATGGTGAACGCTAGGTATCCTAAGCCGGACTATCACGTGATAGGTTCAAGATTGGGAAGCAGGAACTTGATGCCTGACGACGCCAGGTTAAAACTGGATCGACTTTATAGGTCGAAGCAAATTGAGTGTCAAGGTCCTCCGGGTCCAGCGTGTTTTGGGCCCCGGATCATGAAGGAGCCTGTGGTACCTAACTTCCAGTTACCTAGAGGCACTAAGACATATGACGGCAGCACAAAGCCGGAGGATTGGTTGATTAACTACGCGACAACGGTAAAAATTGCTACATGCAACTTGAGATGGGCTGTGAGATATGTACCTCAGATGCTAGAGGGGCCAGCGAGGGTATGGCTAAACAATTTGCCACCCAGAAGTATTAACTGTTGGTTCGATTTGGAGGAAATGTTTCTCAGTTATTTCTCAAGAACGTATCAGAGGCCTAACAGACCACATACCCTAGCAATGTGCAAGCAGAGACCAAATGAGACAGACCGGGAATTCTTAACCCGATGGTGCACTGTGCGAAACTCATGTGAGGGTGTAATTGAGTCACAGGCCATAGCTTGGTTTGCGCAAGGGTGCAGATATGCAAGCATGCTATGGCAAAGGTTACAAAGGGATATGCCAACTACATTGGCAGAGACAATCCGTATTGTTGATTCATATGCCTTGGGTGATCCGACTCAGCCTAGGCTCATGTGAAACGAGTCAAACGAGGAGTACTATCAACGAGATGGAGCCGGGTCATCCCGGCAGAATGATTACCCGGGTAAGAGAAGAGATGATAGACCGGATTACCGGTATAGTTCGCAACAAGTTGCTGCTGTGAATCAAGATCAACCCGGAGCAGGAAGCAATCAATGTCAGAAAACTGGAGGGCACCAATGGACCCCAAGGAGTGATGGCAAGAAAACTTGGACGCCCGAACAAAAAAGAAAGTGGCAGGAGAAGAAGGACAGGCCGAGGTATACTTACGAGGCAATGCTGGATCAGCCGTGTAAATTTCACACACCAAATCCGAGTAACCCAGCGGGTCACACAACTCGGCAGTATGAGTGGATGAGGAAGATAGAACAAAGTGGTTCGGGGAATGCTCAGGCACCTCGGAATGATCAACCTCGGCAGGAGTTACCCCGACAGCAATTGCTCTCCGGAGCAAACACGCAACAGTTAATGTTGCCACCACCTCCGCCGAGGTATGAAAACCATGAGAGAAGGGATGCAGTGCATCAGGTGGAAAACCAGCATCAACCAGATCAAAGGTACCCTGGAAATGAGGGGAGAAATGAGTACAAAGAGCATCACCAGAGTTACTGCGTGTTCACCACAGAAGAGACAGATAGAAAGAGCTTGCAGCGCCGACACAGTGAAGTGAATGCGGTAATGCCAGCGGTGACGAGGTATATGCCTTGGTCGGATCAGGAAATTACCTGGAGCATCAAAGATCATCCCAAGCTTATGCCGAGCCCTGGTTCGTATGCGTTGGTACTGGACCCAACGTTCATTGGGCCAAATATCAATGTGAGATTCTCAAAGGTGCTGATTGACAATGGCAGCAGCATCAATATCATGTATGTGGATACAATGCGCAAGTTGGGTATCACGGAGAACATGCTCCAGGCTACAAGGACAACTTTCCATGGCATTGTGCCAGGTATTTCCTGTGAACCCATTGGCAAGGTCCGGGTTAACGTGTTGTTCGGCACGAGAGATAACTGCCGAACTGAGAATTTAGAATTCGAGGTTCTCAATCTGGAAAGCTCATATCACGCGTTACTTGGTAGGCCAGCCCTGAACAAATTCATGGCAAGTACTCACATCAGTTACTTGAAGATGAAGCTGCCCGGGCCAAATGGTGTGATTACCATAACTGGCGATTTCCGACGTTCCATTGATTGCGCGTTAGCCAGGTCTAACCTGGCCGAATCACTCGTGATTGCGCAATAGAAGAGAAAGATCTAGGAGGTGGCGGCATTGGCTCAATCCGCGCAGCAGTATATGCCGGCACTAAGTAACCCGCATGGAAGTGTCTCATTTCAAGGGACAAAGGATACCAGGAAAGTGTCTGTTGATGATCTGTTCCCAGAGCGCACCATAACAATTGGTGCCGGGTTAACTGACAAATAGGAAAGCGAGCTCGTCAACTTCCTCCGTGAGAATCAGGATATCTTTGCTTGGTCCACACAGGACTTGCAAGGTGTTCCGAGGGAGTTGGCCGAGCACTCTTTGAATGTGAGACCCAAAGCAAAGCCGGTGAAGCAACCTCTCCGCCGCTTTGCCGAAGACAGGAGAAAGGTCATCGGAGATGAGATAGCTCGGCTCCTAGCAGCTGGGTTTATCATGGAAGTGCTTTACCCGGATTGACTATCTAATCCGGTGCTGGTGGAAAAGAAAAAAGATGATCCGAATGTGGCAGTGGTTTGGCGTATGTGCATCGATTACACGAACCTGAATAAGGCGTGCCCAAAAGATCCATTCCCACTGCCAACGATAGATCAAGTCATAGATTCCACTGCTGGGTGTGAACTGTTGTCATTCATAGACGCATATTCTGGTTTCCACCAGATACCTCTAAATCCGAAAGATCAAATAAAGACTGCATTTATCACCTCGTATGGGGCTTATTATTATCGCACCATGCCTTTTGGTTTACGTAATGCAGGGGCAACGTACCAAAGATGTATGCAAAAATGTTTGCACGACCAAATTGGTCGAAATGTGCAAGTATATGTGGATGATGTGGTTATAAAAACCAAGGAAAGTGAAACGCTCCTTGATGATATCAGGCAAACATTCGCGAACCTAAGGAGGTTCCGAATGAAGCTTAACCCGGAGAAATGTACCTTCGGTGTCCCGGCTGGAAAATTACTCGGATTTCTTGTCTCCAGCCGAGGTATCGAAGTTAACCCAACTAAAATCCGAGCCATGGAGCGAATGGAACTGCCGAAGTGCCTTAATGATATCCAGAAGTTCACTGGTTGCCTGGCATCCTTAAGTCGGTTTGTATGTTGGTTGGGAGAAAAGGCACTGCCTCTCTATCAACTCATGAAAAAGTCGGACAAGTTCATTTGGACGCCACAGGACATTGAAGCCTTTATCCAATTAAAGAAAATGTTAGCCACTGCACCGGTGTTAGCCTCTCCACTATCAAAGGAGCCAATGTTGCTCTTCATAGCCGCAACCAACTAGGTTGTAAGTGCAGTAATTGTGGTAGAGCGCGAAGAAGAGGGTAAGTCAGTGCAAAGGCCAGTATATTATCTGAGCAAGGTATTATCAG
This sequence comes from Avena eriantha, assembly GCA_910589775.1. Taxonomy (NCBI): domain Eukaryota; kingdom Viridiplantae; phylum Streptophyta; class Magnoliopsida; order Poales; family Poaceae; genus Avena; species Avena eriantha. Next base: position 92,692,274 of record OU342745.1, on the reverse strand, counting down.
CGTCGAAACAAAACTATCCCCACTATCAGAAGATGGCATAGGTGTGTATATGGTGGCTAAGAAGCTAAAGCACTATTTTGAAGAGCACCCCATCAAAGTAATATGTGAAGCCCCCATATCCGAGATAATGAGCAATAAGGATGCAAGTGGCCGGATTGCAAAATGGGCAATTGAGCTAACCCCTTATGCGCCACAATATGACAGGAGAGAAGCAATCAAGTCTCAGGCTGTGGCCAACTTTTTTGTAGATTGGGCCGAGGTGCAATATGAGCCACCATTGCCAGATCCGAACTACTAGAGAATGCACTTTGACGGGTCAAAAGCAAAAACCGGGTTAGGCGCCAGAGTTGTGCTTACCTCGCCCAAAAAGGACCAGCTGAAATACATGCTACAGATCCACTTCGCAGCATCAAACAATGTTGCAGAATATGGAGCACTTGTGCATGGGCTCAAAGTGGCAAAAGAATTTGGAATACGTTGGATCCAATGCTTCGGTGACTCGGATCTCGTCGTTCAACAAGTCTCCGGACAATGGGATGCTTTGGATGCAAATATGGCATTGTACAGATTTTATGTGCAGAAGATATCGGGATACTTCGAGGGATGCGAATTTCATCATATACCTCGGGTGGAAAATGAGGCTGTCGACGTATTGTCGAAGCTCGGATCAACCCGACAAGCAATTCCGCCAGGGGTAGCGCTAGAGCACCTCAGAAAACCGTCTATCAAGCCATCCCCAGAGTCAGAGTCAATTTATATCCCGGCAAATCCGGAATTGGAAGCTGTGCCCATGGACATTGACGTAGGAAGTAGTTCACGAAACTAGGGGACTGCTTCGCAAGACCCGGGGACTGCTTCGCAAGACCCGGGGACTGCGCAGCATGATCCGGCTGAGGTTATGCCGGTGGATCGGATGGAAATTGATGAGGATGTGTTTCTAGTGCGAGCTATACCAGCTTGGGCACTGCCCATATTTCAATTCCTGAAGGATATAACTTTGCCCAGCGAGGAAGTGCTCTCAAGGCAAACTCGGAGGAGGGCAAAGGCATACACGATCATCAATTCCGAGCTATACAAGAGGAGTGTGACAAACGTTCTCCAACGATGTGTTGACCCGGAAGAAGGGCTTGACATCCTCCGAGATATACATCAAGGGGAATGTGGGCATCACGCCTCGTCTAGAGCCTTGGTAGCAAAAGCTTTCTGTCATGGGTTTTACTGGCCAAGTGCCTTGGAACAAGCAGAGGATCGTGTAAGAAAGTGCAATGGTTTTCAAAGATATGCTACCAAGACACACATGCCAATGTCGGAGCTCAAGACCATACCAATTACCTGGCCATTCGCCGTATGGTGTTTGGATATGGTTGGCCCGTTTAAACCAGCAAGAGGGAACATGACCCACATCTTGGTCATGGTTGACAAGTTTACAAAATGGATTGAGGTGAAGCCAATAAGAAAATGTGATGGAGCTACCGCCATGACATTCCTCAAAGATATCATCTTGAGATACGGTTATCCTCACAGTATCATAACAGATAATGGCACAAATTTCGCTGAAGGAGCATTTGCGCGATTTTGCCGGGATAAGAAGATCCGGCTGGACGTTGCCTCGGTAGCCCACCCCACATCGAACGAACAAGTGGAGAGATCCAACGGATTAGTATTATCCGGGATAAAACCCCGACTCATTGAGGCGCTGCAAAGATCAGCGGGGTGCTGGATAGAAGAACTACCAGCGGTACTGTGGAGTTTAAGAACAACTCTGAATCGATCAACAGGCTATATGCCATTCTTTTTGGTATATGGGGCAGAAGTTGTATTACCAGCCGACATAGAGCATGATTCGCCTAGGGTCACCCAATACACAGAAGCCGAAGTGAAGAAGCCCGGCAAAATGATGTTGATCTGCTGGAAGAAGCGAGAGAATTGGCATTGTCCAGATCCGCCATATATCAACAAAATCTCCGACGCTACCATAGCCGGAAAGTAAACCCCCGAATCTTCCGGGAAGGTGATCTGGTACTCTGGTTGGTACAACATACTGCCGACATGCACAAGTTATCCCCCCATGGGAAGGGACATTCATTGTGAGCAAAGCATTGCACAATGACTCGTATTACCTCATCGATGCAAAACCACAGGAGAAGAATAAGGCGGACAGGTCCGGCGAGGAATCTAAGCGTCCATGGAATGTAGCTCTACTTCGTCCGTTCTACACTTAGCAAAGAAGTGTGTGTATCCGAGTCTCTCATACGTCGGTATGTATACCGGCAATGAGCTTATCAATGAAATGGTGGCGCCTCGAGCAGTAACTCAGGGACTGCCTTAATAATATTTGTTGTCTTCTGTACTTGTTATAATTCTTACGTCGGCTGGTTTAAGTTGCTTCTGCCTAAGCCGTATTAGTAGTGTGTGGGCACCAAAAAACTCAACTCTTCGACTTGCTGCTGTCCAACAAGATTTGGCTTCATGGCAAGAAAGAGAATAAGTTTGGAATTGCGTAGCACATGAAAAACGACTAAGGAAAAGAACATAATCGAGCCGACATTTGTTATTTGGACTAACTTTGTGTTTACCTTGTTTTTGCTATGTTGAATTATTTTGAGCTAGTCCTAAAGTTTCTAAGTATTGTTAAGTCAATTTTTGAAACTCGGACTCGTAAGTCATAAAACCGAACCAAGGTAGACATGAGCCGAGCCAAGAAATTGGAGAAACAAGAAAATGAAACTCGGGGACTACGCCCAAGTTAATCCGGCACGAGCAACTCAGTAGCAAAATATGATCAGTGTGCTTGATACATTTGCACCCGACATACAGGGGATCTGATAATCTTCAAAGTTTTTATTATCAAGGAGCAGCAGGATGAGGTAACTCGGCACCAGCAGGTGGAACTCCGGCCTCGGCTTCAGCATTATCTTCATCTTCTTTGACGTCCGAGGCTTCACCCTCATCCTCTTCACCCGAACCATCTTCGACGTATTCATCGTCAACAGCGTCAAGGAAGCTTGGTCCTTCGTTCCATTGATGGATGGGGGCATACTGAATGAGGCTATGGGCGCAAGCCTTGCACCGAGCTATCCAATCCTGATCATTGGATCACCTTGAATCGGTGCGCATGCGCTCTAGAAGATTCAGATTTATTTTCTCATACCATGTGAGCACGTAGTGGAGGACGGTTTCAGCTCCGGCACGTCCGGCGGACTCCCTCTAGAGGTCAAGCTGGGTCTCGCACTCCATTAATTTGTTAATCAAAGCAGCGGAACCCTCCAGAGTGTGTTCACCAGGCCAGAGGGCATTGAAGATCCGGACTGCTGCATCTAGGATACCCTTACCGTAGTTCTTCATGATTTCAACTCGGGAGGACAAGCTGACTATCAGATCCTCCAGATCAAGAGGAATGGTGCCAGGACCAGATGGAGTACCTCTCTGCTAGCAGAACTTGGTAACGGCATTGGATGTAATGGCATCACCCTCCAGAAATTTGTCTGAAAAACAAGACAAGTGAAATAAGTGAAGGAGGTTGACCCGGAGTGACATGGGTATACCCTACAGGTACTCGAGCTTGGTATATACGGTTTAAATACGTAAAGGCCCACGGTGTCGCCGAGGCCCAAATGAAGGACTCGAGTAACCCACGGACTCTCGATTGCTTGAAGAACAAGAAGAAGCTAAAGATAGAAAGTTTGAAGGGGAAAACCCTAACTTGTAACCGACTCGACCTGCTACCCGAGACCTAGCCTATCTATATAAGGGCTAGGAGGGGGCGGCGAGGAGGACACACGCAACCCTAGTTTCCACAACCCTCGCCAGATTGCATCTGTGCACCATTGTAACCTTTGGTTCCTTCGATAATTCCACGAGCAGGCAAGTAGGAGTAGGGACCTCTATGAGGCATGAACCTGGGTAAATCTTTGTCCCCTGTGTGCTTGTTTGCTAGCCGATAGATGTCTCCAGCGCTCCCTCCTTATGCAAAACCCAAGTCCATAACAATGGGCATTGACGAGTTAAACCCTCGTCAATTGCCGCCGTCTATGGGAAACGGGAGTGCTGATGTTACAGCTTCTTTGGCCCCATCAACTGCGATCTACAACTCCGCAATGGCAGAGATCCGCCAGCTCTTCGGCGCGTTCGACTTCACCGTCCACACGTCGGCCACTCGCCCGACCTTCGAGTCCGTCGGCGATGGAATCAGTCTGGCGATAGGGAGCTTCCGCTTCCAAGTCAGGCAGATGGGCACGCTTCACATGCCTGATCAGCCGACGGCACCATCGATTGCCCCATCATCATGGTTCCCTCCATCGATCGGCACCCTCAGTGAGCTCAACGCCCCGACAACAGTCGAGAACACGGTCAGTCGCGACTCCGATCTAAGCGATCTGGCCACTGAAGATGGAACCTACGGTTCCAGATCTGAGAGTTGCGGAAGCAGCAGCTTCCCCAATCACTTCATGTGCGCCGTCATCAACACAGGCGATACCTCTGCCAATTGCGACAACGGTGGCAATCGCGGTAACGAGACCGACCCGCCCAACGCCGGCAACGGTGGCAATCGCGGTAATGGAACCGACCCGCCCAACACCGGCAACGGTGGCAATGGCGGCAACGGTGGCAATCGCACCACTGTCGATAATGGAGGAGCAGTCGAACCTCCAACCATACTAAATGAGCAAACCGGCGAACGCATCGTGATCAGACTCAACAAGCAAGAATGGGCTCGCTGCCGCGAGGCCCTATGAGGTGCTCCTCTACCGTTCGGATCCCCGCAAGAACTACTGATGGGCTATCACTGGCTCCTGAAGGAAGAATTCAAGCGCCAACTACAAACAATCGCGCAACTCAAAGCGCGTAAAAAGGCAGCAGACGAATCGAGCCTTCGTCGTGCTGGGCTCTCCTCCCACGGAGGATCCTCCTCAAGGGGCAACGAGTACCTCGCCAAGAAGAGGCAATCTCGGATGTCCCATCTCACCAAGCAAGAATGCATAGAAGTTGCGAAGGTCCTCGACTTCAGCTCTATGACAGTCGACACACGGGGCAACATGGTCCCCAAGACGCCGCAGGCTGCGGTGACAACGGCCACCATGTACCTCCTTAACAACCAGCCGCCAGCTGGAGATCCTCGAGCCACCATGCACCGATCTACGATCGCAGACTTGGGATTAATCGAGGCCGCCCTCGACAAGGAGCCAACACCAGACCGGAAGAAGGGAAAAGCGCTACTCCTCGCCCTCGTCCAGCGACGACAGTCACGACCTGTCTCGACGCCGCTGCTCACGGCGACACGACCGTGACTATGATGCGCGTGACAACCTCACGCAGCGCAAGATCGACAAATCAAGGGCACGACGTGCTCGGTTGACTGACACGGAAGAAGAAGATGTGGAGCTCTGCGGCGCCAGATGCTTCAGCAGATCCATCAGGCAGAAGCGAATGCCCAAAGGGTTTAAACTGCTGTCGGAGAACCCGAAGTTTGACGTCCTACAGGACCCAAAGATCTGGCTGGAGGACCACATCTCCTCCGTCAGGCTCCAGGGAGGCAGTCAAAGCACGGCCATGCAATGCTTGCAGCTACAGCTGCAGGGCGCCGCCCGAGCATGGCTCAACAACCTTCCACGCGGATCTATTCGCAGTTGGGATGAGCTGGTTTACAGCTTCGTGCACAATTTTAAGGGCACATACAAGCGGCCCGCATCAATCGAAGAGCTGAGATGTTGCCAGCAAAGATCTGGCGAATCGCTGCGCTCCTACATCCAAAGGTGGACCATCATCAAGAACTCCGCACAGAACATCTCGGAGGATCGCGCGATTGACGCATTCAACGGCGGCGTCCGCCGCCTAGAATTCAGGGAGGAGCTGGGCTGCTCAAAACCCCAGACCATCGACCACCAGATGGAGATCGCAAATCGGTGGGCCGATGGAGAAGATTCAGTGAAGAATCGTGTTCACTCTGACGAGGAGGCGGAACTCGACTGCAGACGCGATCGCCAAGGCAAGCGCCGCATGCGCATCTACGATGACCGCGACGACGTCAACATGGTCGTGGCTGGCTACGCCGACAGACGCGACGATAACCGCAACAGCGGATACCGTAGCGGCGGATACCGCGACTCCGAGAAAACCACGCAAGTGTGGCAACGTCACACTCGCGATGAGGCACCCGCGAACTCCATTGAGGACAAACTGTCTGGGCCATCCACGGTACACTTCTACATCGACAAGCATGAAGGCAAGAAGAAGTCCAGCCACCTCCTCAAGGATTGCCGTGAGTTCCTCAAGCTACATGAGGGATTGGTTCGGATGAACCACAATGAAGTCGAAAGAGGCTACGGAGCCGCTCTAGGCATCGTGGCACATGGCGCACCGCCACCACCACCTGGGCCACCCCCGACTGCAGCTGCACCGGACCAGCACCAGGGAGGCGAACCGTACCCACGAGCCATGGGCACCATGATGATCCAAAAGGGACGCCCCTCCAATCGGGTGCAGAAGGCCATCACTCGCCAAGTCAACTTAGCCACACACTCGCCACCATCTACCACTGAGTACCTCAGTGGAAGCGAGTCATGCATCACCTTCGACAAACGCGACCATCCGCCTCAAGTACCCCATCCAGGCCATTGCCCCCTCGTACTCGAGGCGCAAATCGGAGGTTTCGACATGAGACGCGTCTTCATGGACGGTGGGAGCGGCATCGATGTAACTACCTCGGTGAATTACGCTCTTAGTTACATGCCTGGATGAGCGAAAGTGGTTAAAATAGTACGGTGGGGCCCGGGGCCACCCACGGTAGACCTTTCGGCTGTCCTAACCACTTCCAGAACATCGGGACAAGAACAAGCGGCGTAATCAGCAGGCGAAGGGATCAACTACATACACAAGTGAGTATGTATGCAAGCCACATACAACAGTCCTCAGAGCCATTCCATCTAAAAGAAATAGAAATATGGCAACGCCATACGGCAAGATCCAAATATTCCTAGATAGATATAATAGTTTCGGATAGCACCTCATACATCAAACATCAGAGTATCAGGCGGAAGCGGAAAACAAGATCCGAGTACAGATAAGAAGCAAATCGGCATAAGATGCCACATAAATAAACACATCCCGCCCACAGATCTCACGGATCCCCGTTCCCGGAATCTCTACACCGAGTGATCGTTGCCAACATCATCCGTCTCCTCCACCCAGTATCCTTCTTGCGAGTATACCTGTTCATCTGAATCAAACAATTTATCGTGTGAGACCCTAGGGGTACTCAGCAAGTCTTTATGCCACTAAAGGGGACACAACCTGGGGTGACGCAATTGCAGCAAAAGATAATATCTAACAAGTCTAGAGATACTCGCTAACCATCCGCCTAACCAATGATAGACGGATGTCCGTGAATTAAGGACAACAGTTATAACGGTATATTTAACAGATCCATCCTCCTCCTCGCTTACCAACGAGGAAGCGGACGAACAACCCCATCCGTTGGCAGTTTTATTAACCATTACATGAGTATTGCACTATTTACTAGTCAGGTACTTAGTCAATTTAAACGCGGTACTTTACTTAGACTTGTCTATGATCGAGAAACTGTGCTCCAAGTCGTCCATAACCGCGGACGCGGCTTTCAGAAAGATTTACCCTGCAGGGGTGCACGAATAGCAACACACACTCGATCAACCTCGGAAAAACCAAATCAAAACCCAACGAGGCATTCACGATAAAGCGATCACAGGATTCAGAAATATTTCAGGGGGCCACCCCATTAAGCTACCCGCAACGAAGCTAGCTGACTCTGAGATGGACTCAAGGTTTGTGTGGACGGCGGTAAACGACTGGGAACCCGAAAATGTGACTGGGCTTGTCGATACAGCGAAAACATGTCACGATCCAAAACAGTACAGGTGCTCCACGCACAATCGTAAATAAACAGTAAACATGGCATAGGTACAAGATAGCAAGAAAACCCCAAACTAATTGTGGCCCCAAGAAATAAGAATGAATCAAGCTCTGGCTCAGGGGGGTCCATAAGGCCTCCCGGATGTGGATAGTGCGAATAGTCAAGGAACATGAATCAAGTACTCGGGGTCCTACGGGACACAAGTGAGCAGGAAAAAACAAATAGCAGATATTGCTCACCGATGCGTTCATTAGTTATCCCATTACTACTCAGGTTATGTTGTTTAGGTACCTCATTATTCATCAGACACTCACATACCCTACACATGCTTTTCTATGACTCGCATGGCTCAAACAACTCCTGTAGTAATGGCTCATGGGATGGAGGAACAAGCTTCGGTGGGGTTTAAAGGTAAAGGCTATGCAGTACTTGGGATTCAATTTAATGCAATCGTGACTCCATGATGCAAGATTAAGATAGAGGTAGTAGGTACTATATGTATGCAAGCATGTGGTAGTGCTTGCCTGGCAGCTCAGTTGAAGCGAGAGATGGGTCTGGGTAGAACTCCTGTGATTCCTGGTAATTCTCCTGCTGGGCGTCTATTTCGAAGAAGAACCAAACAAACAAGGGCCAACATAAATAAAGTGCACAAGCATATGAATTAAAATGCGACAAGCAAACAAGCATGCCATGATGAATGATGCACAATTTACATGGCATTAAAGTAGCATGGCAAGGGTGAGGTGTGGTACAAGAATAAAGCATTTTATTAATTACTTAGCCAAGTTTTATTGTCATAAACAGTTCTGATTTTTAATAAGGGCATGATGCATGCTTCAATTCAGAACAAGGACTGCATAGATAGAACAGGCTCGTCGCGCTGATCGATTTAGACATATTATTTGTCAAATTTGGAGTTGTAGAATTAAAGTTATTAATTTATTATGAAAAGGGCATTTTATTGTAATTTTAATCATATCGAAAATTTAAAGTGCTCAAATAATATTTTGAATGGCATATTTTAAATCCTCACATTTTTCTGATTCAAAAACATATATTATTTGTATTATTTGGATTTATAATTTAAAAGTTATTTAAAACCTGATTTGAATTTGTATTTAACAATTTCTGGAAAAGTTTAATTAAAACAGAAAATCGCCAAGACTTTTTACACACGGCCAGCACTAGCCCAAGTCACTGACGGATGGGGCCGACGCTAACTAGGCCCAATGGTCAACGTTGCACAGCCGCGGGCTTTTCTCACACTAGGGCTAGGTAGCCATTGCGAATGACAGGTGGGGCCAGCGGGCTATGGCCCATGTGCCAGTGGCGGAACCCGCAGAGACTGGCAGGTGGGGGGGCGTGCTGGAGCGCGGGTTGAGACACTTCAAACCGCGGGGCTTTCTTGCAAAATTTACACCGGGGCTGACTCGTGGGATCGCTGGGGCTGCTAAGGACCTGGGCGTGATCGACAAAAGCGCGGGGGGGGGGGGGGGGGGGGGGGGGGGCTTTACGCAAAACTGCCACGGCCGTCTACTGAACTGAATCTGACGTCTGTCTTCTGAACCGCGGCGACAACCTGACGGCAGCGACGGCTTCGGACGAGGACGACGGCGCAACCACGACGAGATAGCCTTCGCCGCAAAAACGAAAAAGATAGAGGGGAGCTCCAGCTACGGATCTTGTTCAGGAAGGATCGTCAGCGGCGGGCTGTACTGGATGGAGGGCCTCGAGGAAAAAGGGGGAAACACACGGCCTTAGGTCTGCTCGTCGACGGGGCACCTCACCGGCGGGGGCCAAATACGGGCGGCGCTCGGCACGCGGAGGGGAGGAAACATGAGAGGAAAGAGGGGGCGCTCACCTTGTCTGATTCCCATGGAGATCAGAGGACGGGACGACCGGAGCGGAGGGGGACGGCGAGGTCGCAGCGGTGGTGCACGGCTCTCTGACGAGGGGGCAGCTCCGAGCGGGCTTGGCTCTTCCTAGCAGGCGGAAACGACGCCTCGGTCCACGGTCCAAAACAAGCCCAAAAATAACCCCTTTTGGAAGTTTTTGCCAATTTGATTAAAAGGGAAAGGAGATGAGGGTTTTGTAGTGGAACACAAGGTGATGGTGAGGACAACACCAAATTCAGAGAGAGGTGGGGTGTAAAAAAAAGAAGGTTCCATATGAACATGCATGATGGAGAAAAAGGTTTTTGTTGGGAGCATGGGGATGGTGGAGAGATATGGAGAGAATCTCACAAAAGGAAGATCCACTAAAAATAAAGAGAAACAAAAGACCTAAAGATGATGATGTTATTGCATGGCCCATGCATAGACATTCATGCTAGGTTTTATATTGTGAAAACAAATAAATATCCATGGCATTTGTACATATGCATTCCAAAATATGGTGTAAAGCCAAGCTATAGGAAAAGATAATTGGATTCATCCCAACCCACATGAGCTAGATGAAAAGCCAAAAATAGAAGCCCTTGGGTAATTAGGGTGGTGGAATTATAAGGTGATGACAAATAAAAGGTGATGGAGTTGAATAAAAGATATGCCCCCAACTCAACTTGGGCATCAAACATTTATCAAGATTCAAATACAATATATCAAGAGCCAAATACAATTAATAATGCATATGAGAGAAGAACCAAAAGGAAAAGGTTTTTATATGATGCTCAAATGCAAGGTGGCATGATGACATGAGCATGATATAATTATGATGCAAAATTATATGTAGGAAGTAGCCATTATCTTACTAGACCAAGTAGCCTTACAATTGTTAGACAATTGGGATGCTACAACTCTCCCCCACTAAACATGAATCTCGTCCCGAGATTCTAGGAAGAAGAAGACTCAAAGAGGGTAGGATACTTGACACGGAGCTCATCTTCATGTTCCTAAGTGGCTTCATCAACGGAATGGTGCGACCACTGCACCTTGCAGAACTTGATGGACTTGTTGCGAGTCCTTCTTTCTGCGACTTCTAGAATTTTTATGGGGTGTTCTTGATAAGACAGATCTTCTTGGAGATTGATGAGTTCATGGTCCACGGTCCTGCCGGGATCCTTGAAGCACTTCTTGAGTTGGGAGATGTGGAAAACATCATGGACCTTGAGCTTTTCAGGGAGCTCAAGAGCATAAGCAACTTCTCCTCTTCTTCCACGAATTTTGAAAGGACCGATGTATCTAGGAGCCAGCTTTCCTTTGATACCAAAACGGTGCGTGCCTCTCATGGGAGTGACACAAAGGTAAACGAGATCACTAGGAACATACTCCATGTCCGTGTGCTTTCTGTCATAATTGCTCTTCTGGCGACTTTGAGCAATCTTCAGGTTTTCAAGAATGATGTGAACTTTCTCCTCCGCTTGAGTTACAATGACAGGGCCAAACAATATTCTTTCACCTGTGCCCGACCAACCAATCGGAGTTCTGCATTTGCGACCATAGAGAGCCTCAAATGGTGCCATCTTTAGACTTTTCTGGAAACTGTTGTTGTAAGAGAATTCAGCATAAGGAAGACATTCTTCCCACTTCATGCCGTAAGAGATAACGCAAGCACGGAGCATATCTTCCAGAATCTGATTGATCCTTTCAACTTGTCCTTGCGACTGAGGATGGTAAGTTGTGCTGAAGTTCAATTTTGTTCCCAAAGCGTTTTGGAAACTTCCCCAGAACTTGGAAGTGAAGATGCTTCCACGGTCTGAACTGATCTCAAGAGGAACTCCATACAGAGAGACAATTCTGTTGATATAGAGCTCAGCCAACTGAATTGCAGAAATTGTTTCCTTGACTGGAAAGAAGTGAGCTACTTTAGAAAGCCTGTCAATGACAACAAAGATTGCATTGTCGCCCTTCTGCGACCTTGGAAAACCAGTGATGAAGTCCATCTCTACTTTCTCCCATTTCCATTCCGGAGGCTTCAATGGCTGTAGAAGACCAGAAGGTTTCTGATGGATAGCTTTAACTCTACGACAGACATCACACTCCGAGACATACTTGGCACAATATCGTTTCAACCTAGGCCACCAATATTGTGTTTTCAAGTCCATGTACATCTTAGTGCTGCCAGGGTGAATAGAAAGAACAGAATCATGCGCCTCCTTGAGAACTTGCTCTCTTAAACCCGGGTAGTTTGGAACAAACATCCGGTGTTCAAAGAAAAGAGTGCCTTGGTCGTCAACGTGGAAAGACTCATACTTCGGAAGCTGAATGTTGGAGATGATCTTTTTAGTGTAAGGATCCCCAAGCTGAATGGAGCGAACTTTTTCTTCCAAGAGCGGTGTTGCCAGAAGGTTCAGGAGGTACCCTTGATCCACAATTTCAAGGTTGAGCTTGCGGAATTCCTCGAACAAGAGAGGCTGTTGTTCTTCCACCATGAGATTATTGACATACGCTTTTCGGCTGAGAGCATCGGCCATGACATTGGCTTTACCCGGAGTGTAGTTGATGGTCAAATCGAAATCATTGATTGTTTCAATCCACCTCCTCTGACGAAGGTTAAGATCAGGCTGTGTGAAGATGTACTTCAGACTCTTGTGATCAGAAAAGATCTCACAACGGTTGCCAAGCAAGTAATGCCTCCATACTTTCAAAGCAAAGACAACTGTTGCGAGTTCGAGGTCATGTGTAGGATAGTTGATCTCGTGCGTCTTCAACTGTCGAGAGGCATAAGCAACAACTTGTTTTTCTTGCATAAGGACCGCACCCAATCCTTGCAATGAGGCGTCACAGAATATCTGGAAAGGCTTTGATGTATCTGGAGGAACCAAGACTGGTGTGGAAGTGAGCTTCTCTTTGAGTGTTTCAAAGCTTGCTTGACATGCAGGAGTCCAAAGGTATTTCTTGCCTTTCTTGAGGAGATCGGTAAGAGGCTTCGCAATCTTCGAGAAGTTTTGAACGAAGCGACGGCAATAACTGGCCAAACCAAGGAAACTCCGGACTTCTTTGACATTTATGGGTGGAAGCTAGTCCATAATTGTCTTAAAAGTTTCTGGATTGACGGCAATGCCCTTGGCAGAGATGACGTGACCAAGGTAGGTGACTTGAGGCAGCCAGAATTCACACTTGGAGAAGTTTGCATACAGGCGGTTCTCACGAAGCTTGATTAGGACACACCGAAGATGTTCTTCATGTTCTTCTTTTGACTTAGAATAGACTAGGATGTCATCTAGATAGACCACAACGAACTTATCAAGATACTCCATGAAAACCGAGTTCATAAGCCTCGAGAAGGTGGCAGGTGCATTGGTGAGACCGAAAGACATGACCGTGTACTCGTACAGGCCATAGCGAGTGGTGAAAGCTGTTTTAGGAACATCTTCCTTGCGAATCTTGATTTGATGATATCCACTTCTCAGATCAAGTTTAGAGAATACCACAGTTCCAGCTAGCTGATCGAAGAGATCATTAATCCGCAGAAGGGGATATTTATTCTTGATAGTTTTAGCATTGAGTGCCCGATAGTCAACACAAAGTCTATCAGTCTTGTCTCGCTTCTTCACAAAGATGGTTGGGCTACCCCAAGAAGAAGTACTGTGCTGAATGAAACCCAACTTCTCTTGTTCATCCAGCTGACGCTTGAGTTCAGCCAATTCAGCAGGACCCATTTTATAAGGCCGCTTGGAGATAGGAGCGGTACCAGGTTCAAGTTCAATGACAAACTCGACCTCATGATCAGGAGGCATACCTGGCAACTCTTCAGGAAAAACATCTGGAAACTCACAGACCACCGGAACACTCTGAATACCTTCCATAGCATCATCATTCAGAGCCGCCAAAGAGTAAAGCTGAATTGTAGGAGTCAGACTTGGAGAATAGACTATATGGCCTTCAGGAATTTTTAGAGAAACCGAACGTTCAGCACAATCAATCACAGCTGCATTTGTTGTTAACCAATCCATGCCCAAGATAACATCAATATCAGAATTGCCCAGAATAATTAAGGAAGCCGGAAACGAAGAGCCACCAATCTCAATTTGATTGCCATGGCTGATATGAGCAGCCCTCATGTTTGACCCACGAGATTGTACCACAAGACGATGCACTAAAGGAACCATAGCCAGATCATGCTCATGCGCAAACTTGTGAGAAACAAAAGAATGCGAAGCACCAGAATCAAACAAAACTCGTGCAGGAATTGAGTTAACAGGAAGCATACCCATGACAACTCTAGGTGCATGCTCAGCTTGAGCGGTGTTGACACAATCTGCACGAGCAACCGTAGACCCAGGCTTGGTGTTGATGTTGAGAGCCCGAGGTGGAGGTGCACGAACCATAGGAGAACTTGCCGCATGTCTTTGTGGTGGTGGTGGAAGAGCTTTGTTGTTCATAGGACAATTCCAGTGCTGATGCCCAGTGTTTCCACAAGTATAGCAAACACCAGGTGGACGTGGAGCAACGTAGCCAGGGACTCCGCCAGGCGCTCCAGGGTAGTTGTGGTTGTAGCCCCTGGGAGCCGCAGTGAAGGAATTTGGTGGCCTTGCCGCGTAGCTTGACGGTCTTGGTGGAGCAGGGAGCGACGGTGGGGTGTTAGGAACCCAGACACGACACTTAGAAGGAGATGTCATAGCAGAAGAGCTTGCTGTATCGCGGCTGTGTTTCTTTGACTCCTCAAACACTTGTCTACTTGCTTCTTCCTACAGAGTTGTGTGTTGGAGTTCCAGAAAAGACGCCGGCCTTGCATGAGTGATAGCATATTTGATGGATGCATTGAGGCCTTGCCTAAACCTCTTTTGCTTCTTCTTGTCATCAGAGATCTCATCGCCACCATACTGAGAAAGGTTCATGAAGTTTCTGATGTAGGTATTGACATTGTCAGTGCCCTGCTTGAGGTTGAGAAACACTTCCTTCATCCTTTCCATGACAATTTCTGACAGATATTGCTCTTTGAAAGCCCCAGTGAATTGCTCCCAAGTAGGATGAAAACCAGAGAGGTATGCCTTGAGGTAATTTTGCCACCACAGAGCTGCATCTCCCTTCAGAAGGTGAGTGGCACATTTGACCCATTCTTGCTCAGGAACATCCGCAGTCATCAGCAACCTTGATATTTCACGCAGCCAATCATCAGCATCAAGTGGCTGATCAGACACCTCAAATTGGCGTGGGTTGAACTTCAGAAAACTCTTGATGTCTCCTCGCTTGGGAGGTGGAGGTAGCGGAACAAACTCGTTCCTCCTGACACTTTCCTCGAAGCGCTGCTGGTTCTCCTGCATAGTTCCCAAAGCATTTGCAATACTTGCCAAAGCAGCCCCCAGTTCAGGTGGTATGTCCTCCTCAGAACGGCGTGGTGGTGCCATCCCGTGATTGATATAAAACACAAGTCAGTACTACAATGGAGAATGATAATAATCCAAAATAGTACCAAAATGGAATTAACCAAGATTAAAGGATGCAATTCACTGAGATGATATTAAAATATCAACAAAGTTCAAGGCACCTAAAAGATATTAAGTATAACGCACACGACTGGACAAGGAGTGTGGTACACAAGCTAACAAAGAAAAAAATTCCGCAAATTCGGCATTAAAATACCACTATATGCGCAAACCACTTAACGAATCAAGATTAGTAACTCTACTAATTCAATATACAAGAGTGAATGATAAAAGTAGTGGTATGGTCGCGACTCCATCCCGCACTCAAATCATTACTCCGCACATGAATCAGTAAAACACATATCCCAACACCTTCCTCTTAAGATGAACCTAAAGATTGGTAACTACGAAAAAGAACACCCCAACAAGATAACGTCGGATAACAAAGAGTAAGATAGATCGCATCGGTATACAACGAATCAGAATAGATCGCGTCGGTTTACAAAGGCCTGTCGGTATGGAATGTACCAAAAGTTGATAACCAAAAGGCAGATAGAGATAACATTTGAATGTAACAGATAGACAAGGAATTCACACACACACACACATAACCTATGGTACTACGGAACCCAGAACACGTGAATCCTAGTTTGAATTTTTAGAAGAGGATTGAAAACGTTACACTTCCTTACCAGAAAAAGGGTGGGTGGGTGGGTAAGAAGAAAAGTGGAAGCAGTCCTACTCTCACGTTTTGTTTTTTCCTAGTATACATAACTACCAAAAATATTTGCTAGACTAACAACGACCATTTAGGCTAAGACCCTGAAGGGCGGGATGGCTCTGATACCAATTGTAACTACCTCGGTGAATTACGCTCTTAGTTACATGCCTGGATGAGCGAAAGTGGTTAAAATAGTACGGTGGGGCCCGGGGCCACCCATGGTAGACCTTTCGACCGTCCTAACCACTTTCAGAACATCGGGACAAGAACGAGCGGCATAATCGGCAGGCGAAGGGATCAACTACATACACAAGTGAGTATGTATGCAAGCCACATACAACAGTCCTCAGAGCCATTCCATCTAAAAGAAATAGAAATATGGCAACGCCATACGGCAAGATCCAAATATCCTAGATAGATATAATAGTTTCGGATAGCTCCTCATACATCAAACATCAGAGTATCAGGCGGAAGCGGAAAACAAGACCCGAGTATGGATAAGAAGCAAATCGGCATAAGATGCCACATAAATAAACACATCCCGCCCACAGATCTCACGGATACCCGTTCCTGGAATCTCTACATCGAGTGATCGTTGCCAACATCATCCGTCTCCTCCACCCAGTATCCTTCTTGCGAGTATACTTGTTCATCTGAATCAAACAATTTATCGTGTGAGACCCTAGGGGTACTCAGCAAGTCTTTATGCCACTAAAGGGGACACAACCTGGGGTGACGCAATTGCAGCAAAAGATAATATCTAACAAGCCTAGAGATACTCGCTAACCATCCGCCTAACCAATGATAGACGGATGTCCGTGAATTAAGGACAACAGTTATAACGGTATATTTAACAGATCCATCATCCTCCTCGCTTACCAACGAGGAAGCGGACGAACAACCCTATCCGTTGGCAGTTTTATTAACCATTACATGAGTATTGCACTATTTACTAGTCAGGTACTTAGTCAATTTAAACGCGGTACTTTACTTAGACTTGTCTATGATCGAGAAACTGTGCTCCAAGTCGTCCATAACCGCGGACGCGGCTTTCAGAAAGATTTACCCTGCAGGGGTGCACGAATAGCAACACACACTCGATCAACCTCGGAAAAACCAAATCAAAACCCAACGAGGCATTCACGATAAAGCGATCACAGGATTCAGAAATATTTCAGGGGGCCACCCCATTAAGCTACCCGCAACGAAGCTAGCTGACTCTGAGATGGACTCAAGGTTTGTGTGGACGGCGGTAAACGACTGGGAACCCGAAAATGTGACTGGGCTTGTCGATACAGCGAAAACATGTCACGATCCAAAACAGTACAGGTGCTCCACGCACAATCGTAAATAAACAGTAAACATGGCATAGGTACAAGATAGCAAGAAAACCCCAAACTAATTGTGGCCCCAAGAAATAAGAATGAATCAAGCTCTGGCTCAGGGGGGTCCATAAGGCCTCCCGGATGTGGATAGTGCGAATAGTCAAGGAACATGAATCAAGTACTCGGGGTCCTACGGGACACAAGTGAGCAGGAAAAAACAAATAGCAGATATTGCTCACCGATGCGTTCATTAGTTATCCCATTACTACTCAGGTTATGTTGTTTAGGTACCTCATTATTCATCAGACACTCACATACCCTACACATGCTTTTCTACGACTCGCATGGGCGTCTATTTCGAAGAAGAACCAAACAAACAAGGGCCAACATAAATAAAGTGCACAAGCATATGAATTAAAATACGACAAGCAAACAAGCATGCCATGATGAATGCTTCACAATTTACATGGCATTAAAGTAGCATGGCAAGGGTGAGGTGTGCTACAAGAATAAAGCATTTTATTAATTACTTAGCCAAGTTTTATTGTCATAAACAGTTCTGATTTTTAATAGGGGCATGATGCATGCTTCAATTCAGAACAAGGACTGCATAGATAGAACGGGCTCGTTGCGCTGATCGATTTAGACATATTATTTATCAAATTTGGAGTTGTAGAATTAAAGTTATTAATTTATTAAGAAAAGGGCATTTTATTGTAATTTTAATCATCTCGAAAATTTAAAGTGCTCAAATAATATTTTGAATGGCATATTTTAAATCCTCACATTTTTCTGATTCAAAAACATATATTATTTGTATTATTTGGATTTATAATTTAAAAGTTATTTAAAACCTGATTTGAATTTGTATTTAACAATTTCTGGAAAAGTTTAATTAAAACAGAAAATCGCCAGGACTTTTTACACAGGGCCAGCACTAGCCCAAGTCATTGACGGATGGGGCCGGCGCTAACTGGGCCCAGTGGTCAACGTTGCACAGCCGCGGGCTTTTCTCACACTGGGCTAGCTAGCCATTGCGAATGACAGGTGGGCCAGCGGGCTATGGCCCATGTGCCAGTGGCGGAACCCGCAGAGACTGACAGGTGGGGGGCGTGCTGGAGCGCGGGTTGAGACACTTCAAACCGCGGGGCTTTCTTGCAAAATTTACACCGGGGCTGACTCGTGGGGTCGCTGGGGCTGCTAAGGACCTGGGCGTGATCGACAAAAGCGCGCGGGGGAGGGGGGCTTTACGCAAAACTGCCACGGCCGTCTACTGAACTGAATCTGACGTTTGTCTTCTGAACCACGGCGACAACCTGACGGCGGCGACGACTTCGGACGAGGACGATGGCGCAACCACGGCGACATAGCCTTCGCCACAAAAACAAAAAAGATAGAGGGGAGCTCCCGCTACGGATCTTGTTCAGGAAGGATCGTCATCGACGGGCTGTACTGGATGGAGGGCCTCGAGGAAAAAGGGGGAAACGCACGGCCTTAGGTCTACTCGTCGGCGGGGCACCTCACCGGCGGGGGCCAAATACGGCCGGCGCTCGGCACGCGGAGGGGAGGAAACGGGAGAGGAAAGAGGGGGCGCTCACCTTGTCTGATTCCCACGGAGATCAGAGGACGGGACGACCGGAGCGGAGGGGGACGATGAGGTCGCAGCGGTAGTGCACGGCTCTCTGACGAGGGGGCAGCTCCGAGCGGGCTTGGCTCTTCCTAGCAGGCGGAAACGACGCCTCGGTCCACGGTCCAAAACAAGCCCAAAAATAACCCCTTTTGGAAGTTTTTGCCAATTTGATTAAAAGGGAAAGGAGATGAGGGTTTTGTAGTGGAACACAAGGTGATGGTGAGGACAACACCAAAGTCAGAGAGAGGTGGGGTGTAAAAAAAATAAGGTTCCATATGAACATGCATGATGGAGAAAAAGGTTTTTGTTGGGAGCATGGGGATGGTGGAGAGATATGGAGAAAATCTCACAAAAGGAAGATCCACTAAAAATAAAGACAAACAAAAGACCTAAAGATGATGATGCTATTGCATGGCCCATGCATAGACATTCATGCTAGGTTTTATATTGTGAAAACAAATAAATATCCATGGCATTTGTACATATGCATTCCAAAATATGGTGTAAAGCCAAGCTATAGGAAAAGATAATTGGATTCATCCCAACCCACATGAGCTAGATGAAAAGCCAAAAATAGAAGCCCTTGGGTAATTAGGGTGGTGGAATTATAAGGTGATGACAAATAAAAGGTGATGGAGTTGAATAAAAGATATGCCCCCAACTCAACTTGGGCATCAAACATTTATCAAGATTCAAATACAATATATCAAGAGCCAAATACAATTAATAATGCATATGAGAGAAGAACCAAAAGGAAAAGGTTTTTATATGATGCTCAAATGCAAGGTGGCATGATGACATGAGCATGATATAATTATGATGCACAATTATATGTAGGAAGTAGCCATTATCTTACTAGACCAAGTAGCCTTACAATTGTTAGACAATTGGGATGCTACAATTGTCCTTATATTCGCGAGTACCTTGCGAGCAATGAGAATCCCTCTAACCTGCCTGGAGGCCTCGGACACAACGTTCCACGGCATTGTCCCAGGGAAAGGCATATAACCCCTGGGCAAAATCAACCTCGACGTCATCTTTGGCACGCCGAAGAACTTCCGGTGCGAGCGCATCAACTTTGAGGTCGTCGACTGGCCCTCACAGTACCGTTGCATCCTCGGGCACGTCGCGTTCGCTAGGTTCATGGCAGTACCCCACTACGCCTACCTGCAGATGAAAATGCCAGGTCCCAATGGCGTCATCATGATCAACGGGAGCGTCGAGAGATCTGACAGTTGTGACAGGGAATTCAACAGAATTTCCCAGTCCTTCGGCATGCAGGAGGAACTCGCGAGACTAAAGGAGTCGACAGACAACAGTCTGCCTCTGCTGAGCCGGCCAAGCTAACATGATCTCTCCTTCGACTCACCGGTGCACACAAAGAAAGTGCAGGTCCACCCATCGGATCCCGCCAAGACGGCTCTCATCGCCAACAACTTGAGTCCCGCATAGGAACTCACGCTCGTCGAATTCCTCCGTGAGCACTGGGAAATTTTCGCCTGGTGTCCTGCGGACATGCTAGGAGTTCCCAGGGAATTCGCCGAGCACAAACTCAACGTCAACCCCGACACAAGGACAGTCAAGCAAACAATTCGGTGATTGTCTGAGCCACGAGCACAAGCAGTTGGAATGGAGATCAACAGACTCCTTGAAGCCAAGTTCATACGCGAGATCAAGGAAAGCACTTGGCTCGCCAACACGGTGCTGGTACCAAAAAAGGACACGGATATCCTGCGGATGTGCGTGGACTTCACCTCTTTGAACAAGCACTGCCCAAAGGATCACTTCCTGTTGCTGCGCATCGACCAGATCATCGACTCCACCGCGGGGTGCAAGCGCCTCTGCTTCCTCGATGCCTACTCAGGCTATAATCAGATTCGAATGAAGGAGGAAGATCAAGAGAAAACAGCATTTACAACGCCCTTTGGCGTGTTCTGCTACAACACAATGCCCTTCGGGCTAAAGAACGCGGGAGCCACCTACCAGCGGTGCATGCAGGCTTGCCTCAAGGAACAACTGGGTCGCAACATTCAAGTCTATGTCGACGACATAGTAATCAAGACCAAGGAGGAAGCCTCCCTAATCGACGATTTGCACGAAACCTTCGCCAACCTCGACCGCTACCGGATCATGCTCAATCCGGACAAATCCGCCTTCGACGTACCATCTGGGCAGCTACTCGGGTATCTCATTTCCGTGAGAGGAATCAAGGCAAACCCGAAGAAAATAAAAGCCATACTGGCCATGGAGAAGCCGAAAAACATAAGGGGCGTTCAGCAGCTGGCTGGGCGAATCGCGGCCCTCAGTCGATTCTTCAGCCGGATGGGTGAAAAGGTGCTGCCCTTCTACCAGCTCCTCCACAAAGCTGAAAAATTTGAGTGGACCAATGAAGCGCAAGAAGCATTCAAAGACCTCAAGCGCCTGCTATCCACTTCTCTAGTGCTGGTGACCCCACGAGAAAGGGAACCACTGTTGCTGTATATCTCCGCCACCAACCAGGTGGTCAGCACAATGCTCGTCGTCGAGCGAGCTGAGGAAAACAAGGTCCACGGCGTACAACGCCCAGTATACTACCTCAGCGAGGTCCTCACACCAACAAAGCAGCGGTACCCGCACGGTGTCTTCATGAACGCCTGGCGACTGCGCCATTACTTTCAGGAACACCCAATCGTGGTGGTCAACGACGCCCCGTTGGGGCATATCCTCAATAACCCCGACGCCACGGGACGATTCGCGCTTTGGGGAATAGAACTGTCTCCACAAGACATCACATACGAAAAGCGCGACGCAATCAAGTCGCAAGTTCCCCCTGACTTCCTCGTGCACCGGATGGAGACCCAGCTCCCGGACAAACCAAACATGTCCTACCTCTGGACAATGCACTTCGACGGGTCCAAGCGGAAGGACGGAGCAGGCGCATGTGTCATATTGACATCACCTCAAGGGGACAAGCTGAAGTATATCCTACGAATGTAGTTCACAGCCTCCAACAACGAGGCTGAATACGAGGCCCTGTTGCACGGTATGAGGATGGAAAAATCCCGCGGCGCCAAGAGACTCATCATATACGGCGACTCCAAGTTGGTCGTTAACCAAACGATGCATGAGTGCGACGCACTGAATGACAACATGATCATGTACCGCGACCTCTAAGACACACTCGAAGGAGACTTTGACGGTTGCGAGCTGCGACACGTAGGTCGCGAAAGCAATGAAGAGGCGGACGCACTCGCCAACATAGGCTCTACCTACGCCCCCATACCACCTGGGGTATTTCTCGAGCGCATCTGCGAACGCTCCATCAAGCCAAAGGTCGTAGAGAAGAAAACAAGCGCAGCAACGGAGTCGGGGGCTATGCCACTCAATGAGCCAATGGCACTCGATGACTTGGAGCTGGACATAGGACTCGAGGGACCAATGAGCGTCATGATGATCGAGCAATCCTGGACGCAGCCGTACATAACGTACCTCCTCAGCAAGAGGCTACCGGACGATCCGACAGATGCACGTCACATCGCGCGGCGATCCAAGGCATTCGCTGTTATCAACGGTGAACTGTATAAACGCAACATCACAGGAGTAATCCAACGATGCGTCTCCACGGCCGATGGAAAAGTTGTTCTCCTTGACATCCATGAAGGGACCTGTGGGCACCACGCCGGCAGTCGTGCCCTCGTTGCCAAAGCTCTACGAGCTGGATTCTACTGGCCTACGGCCATGCGTGACACCAAGGACATTGTCCAAAAATGCAACGCTTGCCCGCGATTCGCGGACAAGCCGCACGCACCTGGTGCAGAGCTACGGCCAATCCCATTGGCCTGGCCCTTCATGCAATGGGGACTTGACATGGTTGGCAAACTTCCAAGGTCCTCACGAGGAGGCTACGTCTACCTCTTGGTCGCAGTCGACAAATTCACCAAGTGGATTGAGGCCATGCCAGTGACCAACGAATCAGGGCACATCGCAGTAAAGTTCTTCGAGTCCATCGTCTACCGCTTCGGAGTACCGCACAACATCATCACCGACAACGGGACGAACTTCACATCCAAGGAGTTCCAAGAATTCTGCGAGAACCTGGGGATCAACATCAGCTACGCCTCGGTAGCGCACCCAGAGACCAACGGTTAGGTGGAAAAAGCAAATGGGCTCGTCTGCGGCGGCATCAAGAAGCGACTCCTCCGTCCACTCGAACAAGCCGCGGGTTGCTGGCCGAACGAACTGCAATCGGTACTCTAGAGCCTACGCATAACTCCAAATAGTGCCACGGGCTACACGCCATTCTTTATGGTGCACGGAGCCGAGGCAGTGCTACCCGCTGAGGTATGGCACAAGGCGCCGCGCATGGTCGCTTACAGCGAACAATAGTCATCCCTCGCACTCGAAGACTCTGTTGACCTCCTTGACGAGGCAAGGGAAATTGCCGCGGAAAGATCCACGATCTACCAGCAGAACCTGCGCAACTACCACAGTAGGAGGCTTCGCCCCAGATCCTTCGTCGAAGGCGACCTGGTCCTGCGACTGAAGTAGCAGGGGCATCTCAAGCTCGAGTCCCCCTGGGAAGGACCGTACGTGATTACAGAAGTAATCCCAGGTGGCACCTATCACCTTCAAGATTTAGAGACAGGAGTCGCATACTCCAACCCTTGGAATGTCGCACAGCTGCGACGCTTCTACCCCTAGTCTCTTTTTACTTTTTACATTGCAAATAAGGCTACTCAGCCAAGGCTACTTAGCCACACATTGTACCTCACACTGTCCTCCGAATAAATAAAGCTAAGTGCCCCAAAACTCTGTGTTCTCCTTTACTTTTCCAATTTATCTACTCGGGGGCTGCGCCACCCTACATACATCTGTTCTACAAACCAAAAACGCGATATCCTGAGTAGCTGGTACATCAATCAAAACCCTTAACACAACATCAACCCAGCTGCAACGCACCTGGCTGGTTGACAAGGGACTGAGATAAGAGCATGGCCAGGCTAACGAAAAGGACTTGCATAGTGCAACGCACCTCATGCTAACAAAGCTCTTTATACATATTCGACAATAAGTTATATACAACATTTATACGAACTTTACAACACGAGTACATTTATGTGCAGGATACAAACTAAGCTACTACTGCAGCAAGAGAACATTGGTTTGTTCCTCAAAGAAGTCGACAATCTCTTCTGCTGGGCGATCCACCGCCTGGTAGTGCGGCACCATATTCCAGGCAGAACCTGCTGGTGGTGCAGGCGGCCCAGACGCGATTGCCGCAACATCTACGTCAGGCCTGTGTAGTCGCACCAACGATAGAGCGGCCTTGGCACCAGCCACCAACTGTTGCCTCACGCACTCGCGAACCGCGGGCAGATCTTGAAACTTGGCAAGGAGCGCCAGCAGGCTTGATGGAGTAGCATCCAGTGGAAACATCGTCTGATAAATGTTCTTCAAACACGATTGTGACTTCTTCAGAAAGTGCAGCACTCGCGACGCGCGATCCTACAGGGTCGCCAGCGCAATCGCACGATCGTGATCTACCCAGAAGTATCCACTCTCTTGAAGTTTCTCCTGGGTGAGATCATGCATACGAATAGAAATTCTATCCTTCTCATCCTGTGGATGACGTGCGCTGACAACTACACGAAGCAGCGAATAACAACATAAGTATAGCATCGTGAGTGACTACAAGGAAAAGATAAGAGCAAGCAAACTAACACCTGAATTGGTCGCCCAGCTGCGTCACCTCGCCAAGCAGATATTGCTCTCGGGCGGCGGCTTTCTCTGCCTTCGACTTCCATACATCCGCGTTACCGCGGAGCACGGGCAACTCACGCTCCAGCTGCTTCACGTGGTCACGCAGTCGCGAGAGCAGGGACAGTTCATCTATCCTAGAGCGCGGCGGTACCAAAGTATCATCAAGAGGCGGTGAGTCCCGAGTTTCCCTCAAAGGATTACTCGATGAACCCTACCACAAGTCAAGATAGAAACAAATAAGACGACCAAATCAATACAATGGCAAAAGGTTCAGATGCATTCAAGACTAGCAAAAGTATCAGCAGATACACTCGCCAGCAGGCATGTTCTTAACAAAGGACATAAACTAGTCAACTATTACAAAGACTACTAAGGAGCGACTGGCTTCTTCGACTTCGACGGCTTCGGGGGCTTCATCGAGTCTGTGGCAATGTCAGATGCCACTGACTTTCTGCCAGCCCCTGATGCCGAAGCTTTCGCCGCCTTCTTGGCGCGTTCCAGCTCCTCAGAATATTTCGCAACAGTATTTATCAGATGATGCCCATATTTTCCACAGGCAGTCGCGAAAGGAGCGAAGACTACCTACTGGCCGTCCGCGCTAACAGGCATCGCCTTCGACACCGCGGTAGGATCAATCTCGACTCTGTGGGCCTGCACCATTGCAAGTGACATGGATGCGCCAGCCGTGTGGAGTGAGTTGTTGAAGCTGGAAGGCACACCTCCAGCGAGTGACTCCACCAGCTCGTCTATATTCTTGACTAGCTCCGCCTTGGGCATCAGCTCCTCCCGAAGGCGACTGAGTATGCCTTTGGCCTTGGAGAGCGTGTCCTGCACGGCGGTGCTGCGGTCTTCGACTGCTGACAGTGCACCCGCCAAAGCATCATCGCGATGAAGGGCCTGCGGGTCAAAGCTCAAATCGCCAGCATCTATACATAAATCCACACGTGGACAAAAACATCAGCGCCACCGGCAAAAACATTTCGAAGCAGAGAAGGATAACAATATCCACAAGCAAAGTACTTGAGAGGGCCTTGGCAATTGAGAATAGTTGTTCTTCGAACAACTTCTCCCTTGCTGCGAAGGAGGCACACAGATCCTCTTCGCGCCTTTGCGCCTCGTCATGCGCCGCGATTGCTTCATCGCGACCCTTCACAGCCGCGGCGAGTGTCTTCTCCAAGGTGGCGGCATCACGCAAGAGGGCATTATGTTTAGCTACACGACAAAAAAAAGTTGACTATCAGTCGACTATATCAAAGAAGAAGAAGAAGAAGAAGAAGTGTAGAACGCTCACTCTCAACCACGCGATGACGCGTCTCCAGCATCGCATGCTGGCGGCCCATCGCAAGAACTTGCTCCGCCAAATGAGCGGCTTCCTTCACAAGGAGCTATCGCACAATAAAGGGATCAGCGGAAGCAATAGAGAACATCAACTGCAACATTACAACAAAGAAAATCTACACTTACATGATCCTCCAATGACTCCGAAGATGTCTGCTGTACCGTCATCCGAGCAACCATTCGATGCTCCCCTGCATGGGGAGAACTGGAAGAGTTGTGCCCGGAGTGGGCCGCCAATGGAGGGGAAGGAGCGCGCTCGACCTCTTTCTTGGCCCTTGAGGTCGCGACTCCTAGTTCTTTCAAAAATTGGACGTCGCCAGAAGACAACGACGCCTCTTGACTGCAAGACAAAGCCCAAATTAAGAAAGGGCAAACCCAGAGACGAGCCAACATGGGCAAAACGGAGAAGAACAAGTAAACTAGAAAACTTACCAGTATAACTTGTCAAAGTCAAAAGTGGCATCCCCCGACTCTGACGAGGACTCCTTGGGCAATCGCATCTTCTTGCGAGAAGATGTTGCCACGGTGCTCACAGGAATAGCAGGTATCGGTGACTCCGCACCAACAACTGTACCTTCCGGAGTCGAAGGAGACGACGCATCGGAATCCTCGCTGCGCGAACGCTTGCGAGTATCCGGACTACCGGACTCCGGGGCTTCCTCCTCCACATCAGAAGGGACAGTCGACTCCGACTCGTCCTCTTCCAAGGCTTCGCGAGGAATAATCCCCTCAGGAAGAGGGGGCATACAAGGTGACACCGCCCAATCCTGCATGCAGACAACAAATTCAGCAAAAAACAAGTAAATAACAGAGAAGCAATCGACAATTTTAGCTGCTGCGTAGCACAACTATACCTCAGGAGGAGGGTTAGTAGCATCAAATGGAGGAACAACTGGCTCACTGGGGAGCACATCCTTGACGGTGTACTTCGTGACTAGTCGAACCCTCTTGTCCACCTCACTAGCGGACATGCCGTCGGCAGACACGCGAGTGGCATCATCAGCGCCAGCCCACTGAAACATGGGGTGGACTCTGGCCTGCGGGGGCTGGACACGACGGCGCAGCCAAGTGCGAATGAGAGTGCAGCCTCCCTCCTCTTTGATTATGCGACTCTCGAGGTCGCAGACGCGCCTGTACGGCACATCTGTCTACGCGGAGTCGCCAGGCATGACTACATTCTTCCAGAAGCGCATCCTCCTGCACGGCGTCGCGGGATCGAAGGGCGCGAGTCCGAAGTGCTCACCGTTAGCCTTCTTATCACGGATGTAGAACCATTTGTCCCTCCACCCTTGAACAGACGCCGTGAGCTTGATGTCAAAGTAGGTGGCGGATGGGTCGACGTGGATTCCGCAACCACCTACATCGTAGAATAAAGAGCCAGATGCAGATTGGCGCTTCAATTTAAAGAGGCGCTTGAAGAGGCCGAAGTGTGGCTCGATCCCGAGCCAGCACTCACAGAGGGTGATGAAGCAAGAGATATGGAGGATAGAGTTCGGGGACAGCTGATGGAGCTGAAGTCCGTAGAAACAAAGGAGGCCCCTAAAAAAGGGGTGAAGGGGAAAGGAGAGAATGCGAATGATGAATGCTAAAAACATCACTCGAAAACCAGCGGGAGGAGAAGGAATTGTCTCACCGCTGGGGACCCGCGCGTCGGCGACTATGGCGGACAGTACTCCATCTTGGCGAAGAAGACGGAGATCAGATGACTTGATGATGGAGGGGCGCCACGCACCATTCGTGACACGGGTGCCTGCGGCTTTCTTCTTCTCGCAGGCGGCGGTGCTGGTGCCCACAGCGGCGGAACCGCCTTTCTTCTTTGCCACAGCAGCGGTGGCCGCGGAATCAGCCGCAGCGCCTCCCTTCTTCTTCCCCATTGCGTGGCGGCGATGCGAGCGAAGGAAGTAGCTCGGAAACAAGTGGAGCTGGTCCAGCGTCGTGGAAGAAACGAGCCCAGAGAAAGCAGAGGAGCATCGACAATGGCGATGGAAGCAAAGGATGAATGAGAGCAGATGAGAAAATTGCCGTCGCAGCGCCGCTACTTAACCCCTGGGAGATGCAATCCAACGGCTCAGAAAAACCCTACTAGACGCGTGGAAAACATCGTGCTGGACACGTGGAGGAGTGGAAGCGCGAACCGTCCCTCCACTACTCCCATTACACGTGGAAATCAAGGAGACGCAGTTAAAAATAAAAGATTACGCACGCCCAGTCAAATCAAAGTCAGAGAGTGGGACCCACTGCTTGTCACGTCCCGTCAAACTCGCTCATGCGGGCAACCGAGGTCATGAAATCGTCAGTACTGACGTCATCAAAAGCTATGCAGTAGAAGACTTCGACTACTTTAGTCCTTGCTCGAGTCTTCGACTCCACCAAGCACTCGGGGGCTACTCCCATAGGGAGTGCTGGTCACGCACCCTATGATTTTTTTTCTCTTCTTTTTTTGTAGCAACATGGTCAATCAAAGACAAACCCAATCACTCAAAATACGTTTCGACTTTGGACATGGGTTACTCCCATAGGGAGCGCCGGAAACAAATTCGACTAAAACAAGCAAGCAAAGATGACAACAGTCGCAAATTTTCTTTAGTCCCTGCCTGAGTCTTCGACTCAACCAGGCACTCGGGGGCTACTCCCATAGGGAGCGCTGGTCGCGCACCCGATGATTATTTATACAAAAGACTATGTGTTGATAACATCCACACTCGAAGCTCATGGTGACACCGCCTCATAATTTTTCCCTACAAAGAGACTGCGTCTCCTGGGTCACCCGAATCGTCTCCGCGATGATAAAATTCGGATGCCGCGCTTATAGCGTGAAGGTAAGACCTGAATAAGGCCTGGCAATGCATTAGCTGCGCACTACCAGAAATGTATCCGTGCCTACAGGTACGATGAACATGCCTTGACGGACGCGTCGAGTGCTCACACCCATATAACTGGAATTCGACTCCTATAAGACCTCTGCGGCTTGAGTCGAATTACACCAGCACTTTTCCGGATTCGAGTCCGGGGACTCGAGTTTGAGTAGATTGCGTTGTTTCACCCTAAGGTGGTTAACTGATACCGATACTTCGGTTATATCAGGCACATACATCAACAATCCCTATGACACAAATAAAGCAGTCGAAATATACTCATTCATGCACTCGAAAGACTTCAAAAGTCCCCAGTCGAATCTGCGATTCCACTAGACACTCGGGGGCTACTGACATGGGTATACCCTACAGGTACTCGAGCTTGGTATATACGGTCTAAATACGTAAAGGCCCACAGTGTCGCCGAGGCCCAAATGAAGGACTCGAGTAACCCACGGACTCTCGATTGCTTGAAGAACAAGAAGAAGCTAAAGATAGAAAGTTTGAAGGGGAAAACCCTAACTTGTAACCGACTCGACCTGCTACCCGAGACCTAGCCTATCTATATAAGGGCTAGGAGGGGGCGGCGAGGAGGACACACGCAACCCTAGTTTCCACAACCCTCGCCAGATTGCATCTGTGCACCATTGTAACCTTTGGTTCCTTCGATAATTCCACGAGCAGACAAGTAGGAGTAGGGACCTCTACGAGGCCTGAACCTGGGTAAATCTTTGTCCCCTGTGTGCTTGTTTGCTAGCCGATAGATGTCTCCAGCGCTCCCTCCTTCTCCAAAACCCAAGTCCATAACAATGGGCATTGACGAGTTAAACCCTCGTCACAGAGAGATTCATTCCGACTGAAGAAAAAGAACTTATGAGAAATATGGCTGTGGATCCGGGTCAGCTCCTTGGTGCAGTTGTCACGCCTCTTCTGGAGTTGCACAAGTTCTGCATTTGCCGACTCAAGCTTAATGTCAGCCCCCTTCAGCAGTTCTTGATCTTTGGCAATTTGGAGGTTGAGACATTCTCGCTCTTCAGTAAAGTCTTGGCCAGCCTTGTCTATCTCGGCTTTGTGGAGCGCCTTGAGCTTTTTCATTTCTGACTTGAGCTTGGCAATCTCATCATCCTTGGTTCGGAGCAGGGCGAGCTCATCATCCTTCTTCTTGAGTTTGGCCTGATGCTGCCCTGCTTGTTCGAGAAAATGCAGCATCATATCAGGCACGGGCACACTATCTTCAAGAGATGCTGAGATAGTTTGTTGACCCGGCAAAGCCGAGGTATGAATACCTGCCGAGCGAATAAGAAAAGGAGAGAGGGCGCAAAAGGAGACTAAGCGGAACAGACTTACCTTTTATCTGATCCAAGTTCTTCCGCATGATGATGTTCTCAGCTTCCACTTCAGCTGCGCAATCCAAATGATAAATTAGTTCGGGGGGGGGGGGGGGGCAACAAAGAAAGATGGGAAAAAGCTATGGAGAAAACTTACCCCTTTTATCGAACTCAGCGAGAAGTGTAGAATGTTTCGAGCGCAACGCCTTATGTGTGTCCAAGAGGCATTGAAACTCAGCGCTCCGGCAATTGGTGGTAACCTGTGAAAAGCAAAGTTGACTTGATCATGTGCATATTCGAAGTGTAGAAAATCCGGGCCAAGTGGAACTTAACCCGGCTCTAGGTGTGTGCATATTCGAATGTAGAAAATCCGGGCCAAGTGGAACTTAACCCGACTCTAGGTGTGTGCATATTCGAAGTGTACAAAATCCGGGCCAAGTGGAACTTAACCCGTCTCTAGGTGTGTGCATATTTGAAGTGTACAAATTCTGGGCCAAGTGGAACTTAACCCGGCTCTAGGTGTGTGCATATTCGAAGTGTACAAAATCCGGGCCAAGTGGAACTTAATCCGGCTCTAGGTGTGTGCATATTCGAAGTGTACAAAATCTGGGCCAAGTGGAACTTAACCCGACTCTAGGTGTGTGCATATTCGAAGTGTACAAAATCCGGGCCAAGTGGAACTTAACCCGGCTCTAGGTGTGTGCATATTCGAAGTGTACAAAATTCGGGCCAAGTGGAACTTAACCTGGCTCTAGGTGTGTGCATATTCGAAGTGTACAAAATCCGGGCCAAGTGGAACTTAACCCGGCTCTAGGTGTGTGCATATCCGAAATTACTAAGGAGTTACGCTAGTTCTCTAAGGAGCATCCGGCCGAGTAACAAGTTACTCCCCTGGAGGCTCGGGGACTAATGTTTATATCACTAATGTTTGGTACTTGTTAAAGAAAAGATAAAGTAGTGTACCTCCATCATCTGGCGAACAAGGTTGATAGCCTTGGCAGCTGTGTTCATCTGCGCGGCAAACTCAGCAGGCCCAAATTTCTCTGGGAGATCGTCGTTATGGACGAACTCCGCCTTGTTCCAGTTATTGACAAACTCGATCATGGCCGGAGGATAGCTCTCTCCGCCAAGCATATGGGGCACAATTAAACCCTTGGCATGGGCCTCCCTCCTGTCAATTTGGGCAGTAGCCGGGCTGGTGTGCAACGCAAGTTGCGTGCTAGCTGACTCGGGGGCAACATCCTTCTTCGGAGGGGTCTTCTGCGGAAGCATGGACGCGAGCGTGCGTTGTCCAGCCTCGATAGATGCTGCCCTGGCGGCGTTAGAAGCTTTCTTGCCCTTGGGCTGCTGCTGAGAAGTTGAGGTTTGGGCTGCGGATTTTCCCTTGGGCACAACCTTGGTGATAGCCTTGGTGCTAGTTGTGCCTTCTCGCCGAGTCTTGGAAGACTCGGACGAGGCAGAAAGAGTTGGTGCTGCTGGCACTTGTGCTGCTGGAGCTGGTGCTTGCGTTGATGTTGGTCTTGGCGGGGGTGCTGTAGGTACCTCGGTGGTGACTGGTGGCGGCTGAGCCGAAGAGGAGCTGGGAGTAACCACAGCCTCGGTAGAACCACTTCCCCCTGCTCCTAGGTTACCCTCCTCTTGACGAGGTGGGCTAGAACCCGGAGCAGCCGCTGAACCCTCCTGAATGGGGCTCAACGGGCGTGAATCGTCGCCACGAGGGGGAGAAGGGCTATGCCGGAGGGGCGAAGCGATGCTTGATCCGCTCTGAGGGACTTCCACTGCAGCCCTGCCAAATCAAATGACGAATAATAAGTTACAACAGAAGAAAAGTGTGAACCAAAGGGTTGGACAGAGAGAAAAGTAACTTACTCATCCGAGGTCAATGGCTCCTTGGGCTTCCGAGCCCTCCGAGTTATGGACTTAGATGTAGGCTTGGTGGCGGCTTTGTCTGCGGACTTATTTCGCCTCTTGGTTGGCTTGGGAGGCCCGGAAGAAGAAGCAGAAGCAGCTCCCCTTTTCTTGGACGCAACCGGGACAGGCTCGCCCGTGGCGAGAGGAGGATCTTCATGAATCTGCCCACCCGGGTTAGCTGATGCCAGAAAGGCGTAAGAAAGGGGGACAACGTCAAATGCTTCCATCACCTCAATGTCAGAATCATCTTCATCGTCAGGCCAATCTCTAATGGAAGAGAATTTACCGGTGTGTCGCTTGGTCGCGTCGGGGAGTGGCAGGAACATTTCCTTATCTAGCTCCTCCTCGTCCGGGGTATCTCGATCCTTTGCCCATTTGAGCGAAGGCTCGGCGCCATATTCAAGAGTTTGCTGAAGAAACAGCTGAGATAGAAATACAAAAAGATCAGATAAATAACATACTCCGACATAGAATATAACTCGGAAAGAGATTGGAACACGAGAATTACCATAGGAGGAAGCCTGTCCCGGCAGAAATGTTCAATTCCCCACTCCCAATCAGTGGAGAAGTTTTTGTCAGTAGTAAAGAGGGCCTTGACCCGGCGAAATATCTCGGTATTACTCAATTCAAATGAGGAAGTCCGGTTGGGGTCAAGTCGCCAGCTCATATGGCACAGCTTGTGTGTGCGTTTCTGGAGAGGGGAGATCCGGTTGCAGATGAAAGTGATCATCGCATCCTCGTTGCGCATCTTAGCATCTTTTAGCTCCTGAAACCGTTTGTTGACTTGGTTCACCAGAATTGTGGGTTTCTTGGGGATCCGGTCCCACAGATCCAGATTAGGAGGACCCGGAGCGTAGGGGCGCAGCCGGATCAGATCTTCATTCGTGCTATTTCTAACATAGAAGAAGGTTTGGGCCTAGCCCTTGCAAGAATCAAGCCTCGTGACCCGGGGAAAAACGGACTGTTTCCAGGGAGAAATGGAAGCGGCACCGAACTGCGTAAGTTGTTTGTCCTCCGGATCAAGCTCCTTATTCGGAATCACGTTCCGGAAAAGACCAAAAAACCGGATCCAGAGCTCTTTGGTGGGCCACAATCCGACATACCCCTCTATGGTGGAGGCAAAGCAAGAAAGGGAAGTGATGGCGTTCGCCGGAAGGTGGTGCGGCTGAAGCTCATAGATGTTGAGCCAATCATGGAAGAAATCGCTAACGGGACACCGAACCCGCGCTGGAAGTGGGAGAGGAACACCACGAACTCACCGGGATTGGGTGAGGGTGCGAGCTCCTCGGAGGCGAGCCGGGCAATGACGCCCTCTGGGATACGGTGCGTGCGGTAAAGCTAGTCGAGGTCGTCCTGGCACACCCAGAAGCCAGCCCTGGCACCGCGTTCGGCGTTCTCCACCTCCTCCTCCATCTCCGCCTCCGTGATGGCGAGCTCTTCCTCTGTCATATGTAGGTCGCTGTCCTCACCGGCCCTATCGGAGGTGGGGGCAGTACCTTGGATTGGTACGGACCCATGGCGGTGGAGACGCGAGGGAACGGCAACAAGGAGGTGCAAGGCACGGGGTGACGGCGGCGCTGCTAAGCAGGTGCGGCGGCGGCAACGCTGTCGCTGGGAAGAAGAAGAAGAAGAAGAAGGGGCAGAGGGGCGCGAGAATGGGGAAAAAGACTAAAGGGTGCGCCCTCCCCTATTTAACCACGCCCCAGCTAGGGTAGTGGGATCACGTGGTGTGGCAAGGCCACACGGTGCGGCCGTGTATTTTTCGGGTCAGCCAATCAGAGGTGAGCCACAGGAAGGACCACAGGGCGCAGCGGATCCCACAACGTGACGTTATGATACAGTTAACGAGGAGACAGACATGATGTGACGTGTGCAACAGTAACACCTAACATTAACTGCGGCAGTCACTAGCGCAGGCCCTTAAAATGAGGCAAGATAATGATTACCCTCCACGTGGGATAGCGTACGAGAGAAGGAAGAATAACTCGGATAACCAAAGTATGACCCGGCCAGCGAGTGAAAACTCGGAATGTGCCAAGGGAAAGTAAGCCTATGGGATCCGGGCTGTGAGTTAACTCGGAAAAAGGAGCAAAAGGTTCGGAAAATTGAACTTGCCGTGGCCTTAGCGGCTGGAGCTGCTAAGACCGCACCAGCTTCGGGGACTAATGTTGGGGGGATACCCCTGGGTAGGGTCACGCCAAGGTATAAAGGCCGAGTTAGCCGGGGTACGGCAAGGTCAAAGCAAGTGCTGGCCGAGTCACCTCAAGGCAGGCCGAATCACGGAGTAACCCGGACCGGAGGATGTCCGCCTAACTGAGTCCCGGCCGACCTATGTCATATGCCGGCAGGATGTATCTAACTTGTATGCAGGTACAGGTGTGGCCGAATTAACCAGGTATGATCCGGGTTATATCAGGCTTGCAAGAGAAGGAAGGTATCTCGCTGGTCAAAAGGAGGTCACTGTACGCTAGAATGTGAGCGAAGCGGACAGAGGCTAGGACCACCGAGGCGTGACCGACATGGATGACGTGGCCTATGTCGGATGACGCTTGCGCCGCAGAGGCTCACGTAGCCTCTGCATGGCTTACGATGGGGAAAAGTGACCCGGTCGGTTTACTATTTTGGGAAGAGGCATATTCCCTGGAATATGCCTCCATGTATGCCCTAAATGGAGACCTAGCCACCCCTATATAAGGAGGGCTAGGGCATCTGTAGAGAGGGTTGAGTTTTACTTGGTTGGTTCTTGGTTCCTGAGAGCTAGTTAGTGGTGAGAGTGAGAGAGTTCCTTCTTCCTCCTCTCCCCGATACGGCTGAAGGAGCATTTGTAACCTTGGAAACCCATGGACTACAAAGAAACTATGTGTGGAATCACCACACTATCCCTCCCTGGATTCCTCTAGTGCATATTGTCCCCACCTTTAGCCTATCCATGGCATCTGCCGTCACACCACCACGACAATGTTGTAGCCGTAGGGCTGCCGCCTCCTCCAGTAGGGAGCATGGAATATGGTGCCTCATTATCAAGCTGTTGATCGTCCAGCGGAAGACATCATGAACTTGTTTGACGAGCGCACCAATGTTCTTCTTTTGTGTCAGTAGAATAACTATTTAACCTACATATGATGTAGGAGTGTTTTAAAACTTGTATAATTGTTTCAGTTGGGTGTTGATACCCATGTTTGTATGTATAGCTATTAGCTTATTTGATTCGTGGGTACGCTGTTGTATGCAATGCCTTTTCGTTAGCCTGATGCTTGCGAATCTTGTCACCCTGCCACCTTGGTAGTTGCGTTGCAACCGGGTTGGTTTATGCAATGGTTCGATTGACAGTGTGGTCAGCTGCTTAGGTCATTGTTTTGTTTATGTGACTAGGTCGTCATGAAGGCGCGGCCCCCGAGTGCAAAAATAGTAATGGAAGTAAATGAAAACAAGACGCAAAGTTGGAGACACTTAGCTTTTTTATTTGTAGAATATCAGAAGATACAGTGTTTGGTAAGTAGCCTGGCTGAGTAGCCTTATTGTAAAGTAAAAAACATCTAAGGGTAGAAACAACGGAGTTGCGCGACTTTCTAGGGGTTGGAGTATGCGACTCCGCACTCTAGGTCCTTCAGGCGATAGGCGCCACCTGGGATTACTTCGGTAATCACATAGGGTCCCTCCCAGGGGGACTCGAGCTTGAGGTGTCCTTTCTACTTGAGTCACAAGATGAGGTCTCCTTCGATGAAGGATCTTGGGTGCAACCGTCGACTGTGGTAGTTGCGGAGGCTCTGCTGGTCGATCGTTGATCATTCTGCCGCGATCTCGTGTGCTTCGTCAAGGAGGTCGATGGAGTCTTCGAGTGTGGTTGTTGACTCAGCCTCGCTTTACAGAACAACCCTTGGGGCCTTGGAGCGCACTTCTATAGGTAGTACTGCCTCGGCGCCGTGTACCATGAAGAACAGGGTGTAGCCTGTGGTGCTGTTTGGAGTTGTGTACAGGCTCCATAGTACTGATGGTAGCTCCTCAGGCCAGCACCCAGCTGCTTGCTCGAGTGGTCTGAGGAGCCTTTTCTTGATGCTACTGCAGACGTGGCCATTGGCCTTCTCTACTTGATAGTTGGTCTAGGGATGTGCTACCAAAGCGTAGTTGATGCTGATTCCTAGGTTTTCGTAGAAATCCTAGAACTCTTTGGAAGTGAAGTTCATCCCATTGTTAGTGATGATGTTGTGTGGCACCCCAAACCCGAAGACAATGGACTCGAAGAATTTGATGGCTGTGGCGCCCGTCTGGTTTGTCACCAGCATGTCTTCGATCCAGTTGGTAAACTTGTCGACTGCGATGAGGAGAAAAGTGTAGCCTCCAAGTGATGACTTTTGCAGCTTGCCGACCATGTCGAGTCCCCATTGTGCGAAAGGCCAGGCCACATGTATTGGCCTGAGTTTTTCGCCTGGTGTGTGGGGCTTATCCACGAATCTTTGGTAGGTATTGCACTTTTGGATGATGTCCTTGGTGTCGCGTATTGCCGTTGGCCAGTAGAAACCAGCTCGTAGAGCATTGGCGACGAGGGCCGTAGCTGCCTTCGTGTATCTCGAGCAGGACGGATCTCCTGTCACCATTAGAGACGCATCTTTGAAGGACTCCTATGATGCTGCGCTTGTACAGCTTGTCGTTCATAATGGTGAAGGCTTTGGAGCATCACGCTATGTGTCGCACATCCGTCGGGTCATTTGGCAGCCTTTTTGCTGAGCAGGTATGTGATGTACAGATGTGTCTAGGATGGCTCGATGAGCATGACCTCCATGGGGCCTTCGAGTCCGGGCCCTTGCTCTGCATCATCGGGACTTTCGAGTCATTCGGGTGGTGTAGCCCCCTGAGTCCTTTGATGTGCTGACTGGTTCTTCTGGAACCTTTGTCTTGATGGAGCGTTCACATGTTTGTTCCAGGAATACACCGGGTGGCACCAGAGCACAGGTGGAACCTATGTTGGCGAGCGTGTCAGCCTCCTCGTTGCTTTCATGTCCTACGTGTTGCAGCTCGCAGCCATCGAGGTCTCCTTCGAGTGCGTCGTAGGGGTTGTGGTAGGCGATCATGTTATCGCTCAGGGTATCGCACTGGTTCATGGTTTGATCCACCACGAGTTTGGCGTCACCATAGATGACAAGTCATGTTGCGCCGCAGACTTTGGCAATCCGCATCCCGTGGAGCAGGGCCTCGTATTCCATTTTATTGTTGGAGGCGCGGAACTGCAATCACAGAACACACCTCATCTTGTCGCCCTAGGGCGATGTCAGGATGACACCGGCGCCGGTGTCATCCTGATGTCCAAGAGTTGGCGCCGGTGTCTCCTTCGACTACGCCAATACTTCTAGGAGCTGGCGCTGGTGTCATCCTGGGCGTGTCAGCACCCCATCATCATGGTGAATGATGCCCCACCGGGGTACATCCTCAACAACCCCAATGCCACGAGACGAGTGGTGGCGTAGTCGCCTTGCTGTCATGAAGACAATGTATGCCAGCTTATGGTAGTGCGGGTTCGCTGTTTTGTTGGCATGAGGATCTCGCTGAGGTAGTAGACTAGGCACTGCACCCCATGGACCTTGTTGTCTTCAGCTCATTCTACCACCAGCATAGTACTGACCAGCTGGTTACTGGCGGAGATGTATAGCAACATGGGTTCTTTCTCCCTTGGAGTCACCAGCACGGGCGAGGTGGAGAGTAAGCGCTTGCAAATGCCTCTTGTGCTTCGTCCGTCCACTCAAATTTCTCCGCTTTGCGGAGGAGCTGATAGAATGGTAGCGCCTTTTTGCCCATGTGACTGATGAATCGACTGAGCGCCGCGATTCGCCCAGCCAGCTGTTGGACACTTTTGACGTTCTTTGGCTTCTCCATGGCCGTATGTCCTTTATCTTTTTCGGGTTAGCCTCGATTCCCCTGACAAATATGAGGTAACCGAGCAGTTGCCCGGATGGTACACTGAAGGCGCACTTCTCCGGATTTAGCTCGATTCGGTGGCGATCGAGGTTATCGAAGGTCACGTGGAGATTGTCAAGTAATGTGGCTTCCTCCTTGGTTTTGACGACAATGTCGTCGACATAAACTTGAATGTTCTAGCCAAGCTAGTTCTTGAGGCAGGCATGCATGCACTGTTGATAGGTGGCTCCTGCGTTCTTCAGCCCGAAGGGCATTGTTGTGTAGCAGTAGATGCCGAAGGGTGTGATGAAGGCCATTTTCTCCTGGTCCTCCTCCTTCATCTGAATCTGAAGGTAGCCTGGGTAGGCATCAAGGTAGGAGAGGCACTCCTGCGGTGGAGTCGATTGTCTGATCGATCCGTGGCAGAGAGAAGTTATCCTTCAGGCAGTGCTTGTTGAGAGATGTGAA
Source organism: Avena eriantha (assembly GCA_910589775.1). Classification (NCBI taxonomy): domain Eukaryota; kingdom Viridiplantae; phylum Streptophyta; class Magnoliopsida; order Poales; family Poaceae; genus Avena; species Avena eriantha. The sequence continues at coordinate 92,653,876 of OU342745.1, read as the reverse complement.
GTCCACGCACATCCGCAGGATGTCCGTGTCCTCTTTGTGAACAAGCACGAGGTTTGCTACCCAGGTGCTCTCCTTGATTTCCTGTATGAAGTTGGCGTCGAGGAGTCTGTTGACTTCCATGCCAACCACCTTTGCTCTTGGTTCTTACAGTCGACATATCGACTGCTTCACTGGTCTAGCATCAGGATTCACATTGAGTGAGTGCTTGCAGAATTCCCTGTGGACTCCTGGCATGTCCGCTGGACACCTGGCAAAGATCTCCTAGTGCTCATGGAGGAATTCGACGAGCGCGAGTTCCTATGCGGGACTCAAATTGTTGGCTATGAGGGCCATCTTAGTCAGGTCCGTCGAATGGACCTGGACCGCCTTGGTGTGCATCGACGAATTGAAGGATTGGTCGGGTGCGTTTGACCTACTCACAGGGGGAAGACTATTGTTTGTTGACTCCTTGATTCCTTCCAGCTCTTCTTGCATGCCGAAAGATTGGGAGATTGCCGCTCTTCTTGCATGCCGAAGGATGACACCGGTGCCGCTGTCATCCTGGCGCCCAGGAGCTGGAAGTAGTGGCGCAATCGCCTTGCTATCATGAAGACGTTGTATGCCAGCTTCTGGTAGTGCAGGTACCGCTGTTTTGTTGGCGTGAGGACCTCGCTGAGGTAGTAAGCTGGGCGCTGCACCCCATGTACCTTGTTGTCTTTGGCTTGTTCTACCACCAGCACAGTATGCCCACCTGGTTGGTGGTGGGGATGTATAGCAACATGGGATCTTTCTCCCTTAGAGTCACCAGCACGGGCGAGGTGGAGAGTAAGTGCTTGAGTTCTTCGAATGCCTCTTGTGCTTCGTCTGCCACTCGAATTTCTCAACTTTGCGGAGGAGCTGATAGAATGCTAGCATCTTTTCACCCATGCGACTGATGAATTGACTGAGTGCCGCGATTCGCCCAGCCACCTGTTGGACGCCTTTGACGTTCTTTTGCTTCTCCATGGCCAGTATGGCCTTTATCGTTTTCTGGGTTAGCCTCGATTCCTTTGGCAGATATGAGGTACCCGAGCAGTTGCCCAGATGGTATGCAAAAAGCACACTTCTTCAGGTTCAGCTTGATCCGGTAGCCATCGAGGTTATCGAAGGCTCATGGAGATCGTTGAGTAATATGGCTTCCTCCTTGGTTTTGACGATGATGTCGTCGACATAAACTTGAATGTTTCGGCCAAGCTGGTTCTTGAGGTAGGCCTACATGCACTGTTGATAGGTGGCTCCTACGTTCTTTAGTCAGAAGGGCATTGTTGTGTAGAAATAGACACCGAAGGGTGTGATGAAGGTTATTTTCTCCTGGTTATCCTCCTTCATCCGAATCTGATGGTAGCATGAGTAGGCATCAAGGAAGCAGAGGTGCTCGCAACCTGCGGTGGAGTCTATTATCTAATCGATCCGTGGCGGAGGGAAGTTATGCTTCGGGCAGTGCTTGTTGAGAAATGTGAAGTCCACGCACAATCCGCGATATGTCCGTGTCCTCTTTGGGAACAAGCACGGGGTTTCCTACCCAGGTGCTCTCCTTGATTTCCCGTATGAAGTTAGCGTCGAGGAGTCTATTGACTTCCATGCCAACCTCCTTTTCTATTGGTTCTGATAGTCGACGTATCGACTCCCCTTCACTGGTCTGGCGTCAGGATTCACATTGAGTGAGTGCTCGGCGAATTCCCCGAGGACTCCTGGCATGTCCGGTGGACACCAGGCAAAGATTTCACAGCACTCACGGAGGAATTCGACGAGCGCGAGTTCCTATGCGGGACTCAAGTTGTTGGCGATGAGGGCCGTCTTGGTCGGGTCGGTCGGATGGACCTGGACCGCCTTGGTGTGCACCGACGAATCAAAGGATTGGTCGGGTGCGTTTGTCCTACTTATATGAGGAAGACTATTGTCTGTAGACTCCTTGAGTCTTGCCAGCTCTTCTTGCATGCCAAAAGATTGGGAGATTATGTTGAATTCCCGGTCACAGCTATCGGACTTGGAGAAGCTTCCATTGACGGTAATGATGTCGTTGGGTCCTAGCATTTTCATCTGCAATTAGGCTTAATGAGGAACCACCATGAACCTCGCGAACGCGACACGTCTAAGGATACAGTGGGACTGCGAGGGCCAGTCAACCACTTCGAACTCGAGGCGTTCTCGACTAAAGTTTGTGTGTGTGCCGAAGATGACGTCCAAGTTGATCTTGCCCAGGGGATACACACGTTTCCCTGGGACGATGTCGTGGAACATTGTGTTAGAGGCCTCTAGGCAGGAAGGGGGATCCACGTGGCGCGCAAGGTGCTGGCGAACATGAGGTTGATGCTGCTGCCGCCGTCCATGAAGACACGACTCATCCCGAAGCCACCAATTTGCGCCTCGAGCACTAGGGAGAGTGGGCTGGGCGAGGTACTTGGCGTGGATGATCGCATTTGTCGAAGGAAATGCAAGACTCACACCCGCTGAGGTACTCAGTGGTTGAGGGTGGAGAGTTGACTGCCAAATTGACTTGGCGGGTGATGGACTTTTGCACCTTGTTGGAGGGGCATCCCTTCTGTATCATTCCCATGTTCCCCAGCGGTCGTGGGTACTGCTCGCCACTGTTATTCTAGGCTGGTGCAGTCGCGGGTGGTGGTGGTGGTGCTCCATGAGCCATGACACCTAGGGCAGCTCCATAGCCCTGATTAATCGCACCACGGTTCATCTTGGCGAGGCCTTCGTGGAGCTTGAGGAACTCGAGGTAGTCCTTTAGGAGATGGCTGGACTTCTTCTTGCCGTCGTGTTTGTCGATGTAGAAGTGGACGTTGCAGGGTCTAGCTAGCTTATCCTGGATGCATGTTCTAGGAGCTTCATCGCGAAAACGGTGTTGCCATAACTGCGTGGTTTTCCCACTATCGCGGTAGCCACCGCTGTCGTATCCGCTGTTGCGGTTGCCATTGTCGTGTTTGTCGGCGTAGCCAGCCGCGACCATATCGACTTCTTCGTGGTCTTTGTAGCCGCGCATCCGATGTTTTCCTCGACGGTCACGTCTTTGGCTGAGGTCGTCATCATCGTCTGAGTGGATGCGATTTTTTTCATCGAGTCCTCTCTATAGGCCCACCTATTTGCAATCTCCATCAGGTGGTCAATTATTTTGGGTTTCGAGCAGCCCAGCTCCTCCCTGAGCTCTCTGCAGCGTACGTCGCCATTGAACACGTCGATTGCGCGGTCCTCGAAGTTGTCCTCTGCGGAGTTTTTGATGATGGACCACCATTGGATGTAGGAGCATAGTGATTCACCAAGCTTCTCATAGCATGCCTTTAGCTCTCCGATTGACGCGAGCCTTTTGTAAGTGCCCTTGAAGTTTCGCACGAAGCTGTAGACTAGCTCCTCCCAGCTGCAGATCGACCCGCGGGGGAGATTATTGAGCCATGCGCGGGCAGCGCCCTGCAGCTGCAACTGGAGGCACTGCATGGTCGTGCTCTTGTTCCTTCCATGCAGTTTGATGGAGGAGACGTGGTCCTCTAGCCAGATCTTCGGGTCCTGGAGGCCGTCGAACTTTGGGTTCTCCGACGGGAGCTTGAATCCTTTTGGCATCCGCGTTTTCCATATGTCTCTACTGAAGCAGACAGTGCCGTAGAGCTTCGTCGCTTCCTCTTTCGAGTTCGTTGAGCGGGCGCTTCTTGTGCGCATCTTGTCGACCTTGTGCTGTGTGATATCATCACGCGCGTCATAGTCGTGATCATGTTGATGTGAGAGGTGTCGCCGTGACAGGTCATGCTCATCATTGCTGGATGAGAGTGAGTAGTACCTGGCTGGAGCCTTGCTTTTCTTCGGCTCCGGATTTTTGGTGAGCACAACTTCAACCAATCCTAGGCCAGTGATCGTAGATCGGTGCATGGCGGATCGTGGATCCCTGGCAGGTGGTTGATTGTAGAGCAGGTACTTGGTGGCTGCTGTCACCACTGCCTGTGGTGTTTTCGGGAGCACGTTTCCCTACGAGTCCACCGTCATGAACGATAAGTCGAGAGCCCAAGTGGCCTCGTCCCGCTCCTTTTCATTGAGTTGGGCCAATCGAGAGCGCCTTTGGGCGTCTGCATGGTCGTTGCCTTTGGAGGAGGATCCTTCGATCGAAGAGAGCATTGCTCACCAAAGGCTCGATTCATCCACCAACTTTTTGTGTTCATCAAGTCGAGCGCTCACCGCCTGCTGTCGCCTGTACTCCTACATGAGAAGCCAATTGTAACCCGTCAATATCTGTTGCGATGATTTTGGTGGTAGGGGTTGCCCTGTAGGGCCTCCCGGCATCGCGCCCACTCAGCGTCGTTGAGTAGGATCTCCTGCCGCTCATTGGCACGCTCGCCTTCAGGGTTGGGCTGCTGCTGATCATCTTGGGCAGGGCCAATGACAAGGTGTTGACTAGTTGACCCGTTGTTGGTGGGTGCGTTGTTGGTGTTGTCCCTTTGAGTGCCTCCGTCACCAGTGATGATGATTGCGCACATGCAGTTGCTAGGGAAGCTGTTGCTCCTGCAGCTTTCAAGTCCGGAGCCGTAAACTCCATCTTTAGTCGCTAGATCGCCCAGATCAGACTCGCAGATACTGTTGCTATCCATATCCCTGACTAATGCCGAGGCGTTGAGCTCACTTAGGGTACCGATTGGTGGTGGGAACCATGATCTGACTGACCTAGAAGCGTAGGCTTCTGATCGTGAGCCCAATTCCATCGTCCATGGATTCGAAGTCCGAGCAAGTCGCTGGAGCATGGACAGTGAAGTCGAGGGCGCCGAAGAGGAGGCGAGTCTCCACTGCAGCAGATTCATAGATCGCGGTCGATGGGGCCATGGAAGCCGCAACATCAGCACTCCCTTTTCCCACGGACAGCGCCAATTGACGAGGGGTTAAATCATCAATGCCCATCGTTGATGGACTTAGGTTCGAGGAAGTGTGGAGCGCTAGAGGCATCGATCGACTAGCAAACAAGAACACAGGTGACACGAGGTTTACCCAAGTTCAGGCCTCGTAGAGGACCCTACTCCTGCTTGTCTACTCTTAATTACGAGGGAGTCGAAAGTTATAAGGGTGTGCAGATGCAATCTGGCAAGGTGTATGCGAGAGGTTGTGGATTAGTCCTCCTCGCTGCTCCCCTCCTAGCCTTTATATAGAGAGGCTAGGTCTTTGGGTAGCAGGTGATAGCTGTGAGATTTGGAACATTTTTTATGGTTTTTGTTGATGGTTTTCTCCTAGATTTGATTGTTTTCTAGCTTTACCTAACTCTAATGATTTATTTTCTGACAAGATATACGTGGTTAGGAAGTGGACTCAGTGCAATCTTGTGAATACTTGTATGATCATCTTTAAGATTGCAAGGATTGTGAAGAAAAGAATTTGACACCAATTCAAACTTGTAAGTTCTTTTATTTCAGTCTCAAATCTCTGGTATTCTTCCTCATTTCCTTGTCACTCGAGGGCGAGCAACATCTAAGCTTGGGGGAGGTGATAGTTGTAAGATTTGACACATTTTTGATGGTTTTTATTGATGGTTTCTCCTGGATTTGATCATTTTCTAGCTTTACCTAACGCTAATACTTTGGTAGTGAGGAAAACTTTGTTTCTAATCTGAGTTTCATCTGGACATCAACAGAAGGTTCTAACTGGAGAAACACAATATTCAGGCGAAAACAAGCAAGCCTCTCTTTGGAAGAAATCAAGGGAGCATATAGAGGCTTTAACGAGCACCTATACGGTGAGAACACTTTTCTGGGCATATAGTTCCCACCGTATAGCTGCCGCCGCCTCCGTCTTGTCAAAAGGGACAACTTCCATAAAGAGACCAGACGTGAAAACACAACACAGTAGCCACCATCCCATCCAAAAGAGAGAAAGAAGAGATCCGGAGAAAAAGGGGAAGATGTTCTTCATCTTGCTCCACGATCTTCTACCTCCTAGGCAATACACCTCCATAGCCATTACTTGTACTTGAGAGGGAGAGAGATCTTCACCTTGCAAGACTAGAGTTTGAGATTGTTTCTTCCTATCTTGAATTATATCGGATTACTTTTCTATTCTTATTGTGGATCTCCATGGTAATATCGAGAAGAACTCCCTTTATTTAAGTATATCGATGATGCTTTCTTCTCTCATGTGCGAGTAAGTTCCTTGGCCGTGGGAGATGTAAGGGATTGGTGACATGTGATGTGCCTCCATATATTTTCCATTAGCTTGTGATTGATTCTAATTACTATATTATGTGTGCTTGGCTATCTGTGGGATGCCTAATGCTTGTTGTTCAATTAAGGGCCTAGACAACATGATGCTTTGTTCTACATAGATAGGATCTTGTTTGCTAGCAGACCAGCAACCCTCAAGTGACACAGGGATATCAATGGAAAACTAGTAGACTCGAGGATAATGAGAAACCACCATGCTTATTGCATTAGTCCGATCCAAGGAGCTTAATCGCTAAGCGACCTGAAGGGTCTTAATCGTTTAGTGTCTGACCATGGTTTTGGTAACAGACTAGTAGGATTATTGAAGTTGGGCCAAAATCTACCAAGAGGAGTTCCGGATAATTATGGGTTGCTCGCCTACACATATACTTATAAGATTATAATTGTTACACTTATCATTCATCCACCTGGCACAATCACTCTCACCATGAACTAAATCTTCCCGTGCCTTCTCTATCATCTACGGAAAACAACAAAACAATTGAATCATTCTTTACTTTTATGCTTTTTATTTTTGAAGTTTACATTTTAGTTTTATTTAAATACACTCAGTTTAATCAAAACTCCATTCTCATTTCAACACTTGCAGTCAATTCACTCGAAGACCTGTGACAACTTTGGGTGTGACAGAGACTTCACTCATAAACACTTACCTTTGGGCTCCCCGTGGGATCGATATCTATACTTCGAAACTAGCTAAAATCGATATGTGCACTTGCAGACATCAAGCTATTTTCCGGCGCCATTGCCGGGGAGCTAAGCGCTAAGTGTTTGTCTTTTGACATTTCAGGTGTTGCTACTACAAAATATTCTCCCTAGGAGACAAAGGGTCTACACACTCTGGTAGGACCTATTTACCAGATTATATTGAGCGCGTGCCTTCTCAAAGGCATGAAGAAATTATTGAAAAACTTTTAAGATCGAATAAAGTTGAAGTTGAAAACCTGAGTGATATGGAAATCATGTCTATTTACAGGACAAATCCCATGAAACCTGAGAAAACTCTCAGAGAATACAGTGCTCCAAGTTGTGAATTTCTTAAACAACCAGTAGAATTCCCTAATCCTGGAGTTAGAGAGTATCGATTTGATGGTGGAATTATTAAAATTTTGCAGGAAAAAGCTTTCGGTGGAAGGGAAGATGAAGACCCAGGAATACATCTTAGAGAGTTCGACGATGTGATAACATTGCTTGGACCAAAAGGTTTGCGAAGAGACTTCTCTCGTCTAAAATTATTTCGTTGGTCTCTTCAAGGTAAAGCTCTAGACTGGTTATATTCTCTCCCTCGCCATTACATTAAATGTTGGGAAACTACATTGTTAAATTCATAAACATGTTTAATCCTTTTAAAAAAGGTAACTGAAATAAGAAAGAATATAGGCAACTTTAGTGAGAATGTGGGAGAAAACTACCCACAAGCCTAGGATAGATTCTTTGGAATGATTAATAGCATTCCCAGTCATGGCTATTCTGAATCAACTATTTGCCATTTATTTTACCATGGTCTTAATACTCAATGTAGAGAGTTGCTTGACTTCTCAGCAGGAGGATCGGTAAATAATTTAACTATTAAAGAATGTTAGGAATTGATGTCTACTAGGGCTAAGAATGATTATATAATCCTTATTTAGGCACTAAGCTAGAAAAAGGGATACTTCGGATAACTCATGATCTTATGCCTGAAGTACGCAAAACAATGAAAGAAAGGTATACCTTCTGAACTTGTCAAGGAAAACAAAGTAGACTTGTTACAAGTTTTAACTGAAGAAGATGAAACTAGGAAAGTTTTTCAAGAATTAAAACATCGACAAGCAAAATCTCATAATAACCTGCATAAGCACTTTGAAAAACATAAAAAGATTTTGGCGGAACTCACGGAAAATTATGATGAGATTGGCCAAGAAATAAAATTATTTCACAAGTATCTTGGTATGATTAAAACCCAGTGTGAACAAATAGCATATGGTTATCAAATTCTTCTTCGAGATGATAAAGATATTCCTGTTTCTACTAATGCCGTTACAAGAAGAGGTGCAGTTGTTACAGGACCATTAGGACCACCAGAATATGAAGCTGAAAAAGAGCAAAAGGAAAAATTCCTGCTCGAAGCAAGCCAAGAAGATGATACACTGGTGGAAGATGAAACTGCTCAAGAAACACAAGAACAAACCAAGGAGGGCCAAGATGATACAGATGATGACCGTTATGACTCTGATGCATAGACGATTGATGCAAGAGAAGAAAAGAGATAAGCAATGAAAATGAAGTTGTTGTAGTAGAAAAGAAGAAAATTGATAAGCAACAACAAAACAAAGAAACAAAAGAGTCTAACCCCCCCCCCCCCCCCCCCCCCCCCCACAAAAGGTAAAAGACAAGAATAAGAAAGGTGAGAAAAGGCTTCCTTATCCAGATCGAAAAAGGAAGCACCAGATCAGGTAATCTACGATTCTTTTACAAAGGCACTTGGTGACCTTCGTCTATAAATTCCATTTGCGGATGCAATCAAAGTTCCTAGCTATTCTAAGTTCCTCCGTGATATTCTTAGTAGAAAGAAAGAAATAACTAAAACTGTTGCCATGGTAACTAGTTATCCTGCTAATGGGAAGCTGTTGTCTAAATCTGGAGATCCCGGAATACGAACTATTTCATGCTCAATAGGCAAAACTGATATTCACAATGCCTCATGTGATCTAGGTGCATGACTTAGTGTAATGCCATACTCCCTCTATAAAAGGTTAGGATTAGGGGAGTATTCTCCTACTACTATCACTTTACAGATGGCTGATAAGTCCACTAAATAACCCATTGGTATGATTGAAGATGTTCTACTTAGAATAGATGAGCATGTTATTCCCACTGACTTTATTATTCTTGAGATCCCAGAAGATGAAAAATTATCCATAATACTTGGAAGACCTTTCCTTAGTACTGCAGGGGCATCAGTTCATTGTGCTGAGGGAAAGATAATTTTCAATGTTTATGATGCTGAAATCATCCGGTATTTTCCAAAGAAGTTAGAAGGAGGAGAAAGAAATATTCCACTGGCAAAATGAGTTCATGTGGTAAGTGCCTTTGATAAGGGGCAACCCAAGGTAAGAATTCGAGAACAGAGAAGGAGTTGAGTTATTCAACCATTCTTAATAAAATGCTTAATGGGAGTCAACCCATCTCTTCAGTAAAATAAACTAAAGAATAAAAAGTTCATTGCACTCCTACAACTTTTTCACAGACATTCTTGCAGAAGCGCGCCCGTGAAGATGCAGCTGTCAAAAAGTAGTAGAAACATCGATTGAATGAGTATAGAATAAGAATAAAAATAAAAGTTTGAGTTTTATCTACAAAGACTAAAATTTTGCTCTTCATACGCTAATGTTGGTCGACAGTTTCTACTGTCATTTTTCTGTCAAAAATAAGGTATTTTGCTAAGTTTCGGGATAAGAAGGTATTCTCGAAGAAATAGAAATTTTTTGATGACTACTGATGGTTTAACGACCAACTATACGGCGGGAATAAAATTTCTGGTTGTATAACTCCGGTCGTATAGATATCTTTGCCATGAAAAAAAATTCTTTCGATGGAACAGAGAATTTAACGACCAACTATATGGCGGGAATAAAAATTCCGGCTGTATAGCTCCGGTCATATAGATATCGATGCATTCGTACAATATCTTCTCAAAGGTACTAATAGTTTAACGACCAACTATACGGCGGGAATAAAAATTCCAGCCGTATAGTTCTGGTCGTATAGATATCGAAGCCTATTTTAGAAAATTTATCTCGAGGGTACATACGGTTTAACGACCAACTATATGGCATAATCATTGTGATCTGTGTTGGGGATATACTTTTCGAGTATCCTCACTGTGCCTCACTAACCAGGGTGGCCCACTTCGGGTTAGAGCTTTGCTTCACGGGCGGCCCAGTCAAGGAGAAGAGACGGAGTCCAATCCGGCTATGGGAAGGCCCAGAAGACTTACCGACATAGGACCATAGTGTTACTTGTAGTTCAAGATGTACTCTATAACCGACTCTTAGTCGTAGCCGGATGGATCTCTGCTATAAACCCTAGGCCAGATATCTATATAAGCCGTCCTAGGGAAAGTCTTTAGGGCACCCCTGACAATAGTCTACAATCTCAACTTGCATAGGCAAAACCCTTGTAACCCATATTCTGGCTCTGTTGTATTACTGCATTGCTAGCAGGAGTAGGATCCGTCCAAAGCCAACGGATTCGAACCTAGGTAAACTTGTGTGCTCACCATCCCGGAACACCGTACGCCTCACACTCCTCTCTTCCACACGCCTCGAGGACCCCCTCATGGCATACCAGTCATCAATCCGATGACAATTGGTGCCCACCGTGGGGCAAGTGAGCTTCGGATCTGCGTTCCGAGCGGAATCTGCAAGAATCGGAATTGGCGAGACTATCGCCGTTGGTCACATCCTCTACGCCAGTGAAGTCCCCCTCACATACCATTATGTCTTTTGGCGAGATCGATGTGTACATCGGATTCGCTGAACCTATCCCACCTACCCCAACGGTGATGATAGAGGCAAAAGAAATTTCTGGGTCCCCTTTGTCTGCAGAGGCGACAAAGTTCCGGATCTCAGAAAACCCTAATCCCACCTAGCCCACACCCGTTGCGGAGATAGTGGAGAAATCCGAGCCTAAATCAGATCTTGCGGTTCAAGTCGAATCTGGAGTGGATCTCTCCAGTGAGGCCGAATCCCAGATCGATCCACCGGCTGAGGTCGAAATCCAGGAGGATCACAACAACAGCCTTGGTTCCGGCTCTACCAACTCCAGAACAGATCAACCGTTCCTGAGGCACACGTTGAGGCGCATGATGATGAAAGAAGCAAGCGTGGATGAGGTTCTCGAAACAATCAGGATCCAAAACAAATCCACCCACGAGGAAAGCCGCAACTACCTCATGACCCACATATCACACTTCGTCGGCTATGTTGGATCCGAATCTGGCTCTGCCGATGCTGGAGACAACACGGACTCAGTGTTGGAGGCGATCGGAAGAAACACCGACTTACCCACATCCTCGGATGAATCGATGATGTCGGTGGATTTCCAAAAGTTCTCCGCGGAATATGAAGAGGAGTACAACTCCAAAGCTGCAGAAGAAGGATAAGCCATGGATGAAGAATCCAGAGAAAACTCTCCCAAAGCGCAGGATAATATGGATATCGGAGATAATCCCGAGGTCCAGATGTCCGAAAGTACTGATCAGAGCTTGACTCTAGGAAACGGACCCAAAGCCATCTTTGCTACCGGTGCTGCCAAGAAGGCAAAGAAGAAGAACAAGATGAAGAAGACCCCGGCAAAGGAACTTCCAGCAGAGGAGGTAGTTGCCGAGGAATACGAGGAAGACTCGGATGGAGCACTTATCCTAGAAGAGCCCAAAGAAGAATCTGTGGATGGACACGTGGTCACCGCAGGTGCCCGTAAACTCATCGATGCTGCATTAACCACACCTATCCCTACTGCAGCAGAACTACCTGCTGCGGAATTGGATGAAAGGGCCCAAGCCTTAGAAGCGCGTCGCCAAGTACTCCTGGATGAAGCCAAAAATATCGAGGAAGAGAAGAAGCGCATGGCCAAGGTGGAGAAGCTCATCTCTCTGCAACATCAGAAGAACCGAAAACAACATACACATGACAATCAATTTCCGGAAGTACGTAAGGTTCTCTTTGAGGGAGATTTGGGGATGCCTCGGCTCGATAGAAAGGGAGATCTAGTGTATCCAACACCAGTGCAAAACACTATCGCTGCTCGAGACATCCTGGCAAATAATCCAGGCCCAGAGCAGGTTTGATTGGGCATCAAGCTACCCACCAAGGGTCTGGAACAGTAGAAGGCCGCGAAATCCGGAAGCGGAAAACTGGTCTCTCAATCTGACCAATGTTGCATGGATCCGGCCGAGAACGATGTAAGACCCTAGCAGGCTCCGGAACAGCATCACCGTTCTGACCGTCGGGAAGACAATTACTCAAGAACGGGATCTTCAGGACATCATCACAGAGCTGCACGTGATTGGTGCAACGTTGCTCCAGCCGCCGAGAAAGAGGCGATCACTGCCCTATATCCGAAGAATCCTCCCCGGCGAGAGTCGAACGATCACAGGGAAGAAGACAAATAGAAGCGTCGAGAGGAGGACTGACAAAGAATGCCACCTCCTAGGCATACAAGCCGTCCAGCTGAACCCCACCGCAATGGGAATGACGGACGAAGGAACGACGGACACCGTGCCGAGTCAAGCCGGTAGGGGGCTCGTCGTAATGAAGACCCTCCCCGCAGCAGGAATAATGATGCTCTGGACGGAGGCCGGCGATTAGCCGGAAACAATCGAGCTGCTCCACCCTCTGCACCAAGTAGCCATCACAACGGCTCCCAAGGAGGGTGTCGTGGCGGAGGAGGTGGTGCCAGAAGCCAAAGTCCGGCTCCAAGGCACCACAGCCATAGCCATCAATCAGGACGATCTCTGTCCCCAAGTGACACGAGGCACAGGATTAATTCCAATATAGAGGCACGACGCTACGAAAACGATGATATATATGTGGGCCCAAAATTCTTTGGACCATGCATAAGAGCAACAAAATTCCCGAAAGGATTCGCTATCTCAAGACACATCCAACCCTACGACGGTGTAGCTCGGCCAGATACTTGGCTCCAGGACTTTTTCCAAGCTTGCTGCATTGCCAAAAGTGGAAACAGCCTGGTCGCAACCCGATATCTCCCACTCATGTTACGGAAGACGGCACGATCATGGCTCAATCAACTTACGGAGAACACCATCCACAACTGGTATGACATGCAAAGCGCGTTCTTTGGAATTTCGAAGGCACATATCGGAGACCCTGTATGGTAGGAGACCTATAGCGTTGCACCCAGAAATCTAGCGAAACTTGCCAAGCTTATCTCGGACGATGGATCGACACTAAGAACTCCTATGAAGGGGTAAATGACCAAACTGCGATTGAAGCTTTCATTGCAGGACTCCTAATTGGTTTACTACGTCATCGCTTGAAATGCGACAAGGTAACTGATTTGGGAGAGATGATAGAAACAGCGAGCAAGTATGCAGATGCTAACGATGATGCAGAGGGATTACTTAACGCCCTAGCTGTGCCACAGTCGGCAAAACAATCAAAGCAGCAGGCTCAGAAGCGCAAGAATACCTTGGAAGAAAAACCCAATGTGGAAATAGCAGTGGTCACTACTACTTTCGGGTTTAGAGGATGAGGAGGGCGCGGCGGTGGCCGCGGACACGGTCGTGGGACATCAAGAGTCCAAGGTAGAGGAGACCAGCAACCTGGCGAAACGTACTCTTGGGCCGACATTGCCAATAACCCATGTGTGCATCACTTAGATGCCAATGGGGGCTCTTCTCACACAAACACCGAGTGTCATTTTAACGACGACATCAAGAAAGACGATAATGCTGGCTATAGGGCAAAGCGGAAGAAGGGAAAGAAGAATCCCGAAAAAGAGAAAGAGACCAAGGAAGATTCCGACATGGAGGAAGCCGATGCTTCAAATCCCAAGCTAGAAGGGAAGAAAAACTTCCCAACAAAGAAAGCCACTTACGCCACGTTCCTCGGATCTCAACTAGCTAAGGTCAAGAAAGTAGTTCTGCACGAGCTCAACGCGACTGTCCCACTGTCCCCCAATTCTTGGACTGGTCGGAAGTTGCAATCACCTTTGACCGTGCTGATCATCTGCCTAAGTTGCATAAGCAAGGAAACTATGCCTTAGTCATCAATCCACTTATTGACGACTATGGTTTCTCCAAGACTCTCATGGACAGCGGCAACAACATTAACATCCTATATGTCAAAACGCTACGCCGAATGAAGATCTCGGAGACCCAGCTGAATTAGAGCTCTGTGATCTTTCACGGAGTTGTCCCAGGAAGACAAGCAAATTCCCCGAGACAAATCACTTTGGATGTGACCTTTGGAACTCCAAAGAACTATCAGACGGAAGCACTTTCCTTTGAAGTGGTCCCATTCAAGAGCGCGTACCACGCTATATCTGGACGTCCGGCTTACCAGGCTTTTATGGCTCACCCGTGTTACATTTACAATATGATGAAAATTCCAGGTCCCAATGGCGTGATCACCATCAGGGAGACTCGAAGATGGCGCGAGAGTGCGAGGACGGAAATGCCGCCTTTGCTGAAGCCATGCTGCACGCCCAGGAGTAGCAGGGGATCAAGAAAACCATTGATCCGTCCGAGATGCCCACGACGAAGAAGGAGGTGACAAAGCTGAATCCGGAGTTCAAGGCATTGGAAGAGACGAAGAAGACACCAATGAAGGATGATGACCCCTCCAAGGTTACCTAGATAGGCGTAGGCCTAGATAGCGCATATGAAAGTGCGCTCATCAAGTTCCTCCAAGCAAATCAAGATATCTTCGCATGGCAGCCATCTAACATGACTGGAGTACCTAGGGAACTTGCCGATCACTCTCTAAATGTACACCCAAATACTAAACCCGTCAAATAGTCCCTACGACGTTTCGGCGATGAAAAGCGTAAGGAAATAGCTAAGGAACTAGCCTAGCTCGAGTTAGCCGGATTCATAGAAGAGGTCATCCACACTGAGTGGTCGGCCAATCCTGTAATGGTCCCTAAAAAGGACACCACTAATTTAAGGATGTGTGTTGATTATACTGCCTTGAACAAGGCTTGTCCCAAAGATACGTTCGCTCTACCTAGGATTGATCAATTTATCGATTCTACGACAGGCTCGGAACTCCTATGTTTTCTCGATGCATATTACGGTTATCACCAAATCCGGGTGAAAGAATCTAACAAAGTCAAAACTTAATTCATAACCCCCTTCGGAACCTTCTGCTTTGTTATGATGCCCTTTGGGCTCAAGAACGCAGGAGCTACATACCAGCGCACTATGCAGCGTTGCCTCCATGATCAAATCGGACGCAATGTACATGCATACATGGACGATATTGCGGTGATGTCCAAAAAGAAGGAAACGCTAATTTCCGACTTGGAGGAAACATTCGCTAATCTACGAAAATACAACATAATGCTTAACCCGAAGAAATGTTTCTTTGGAATACCAACCGGAAAATTGTTAGGTTATATCGTGTCTCAAAGAGGCATAGAGGTAAACCGAGACAAGATCAAGGCTATACTCAATATTTCCAGGCCAGCTCGCCTGAAGGACGTTCAAAGACTAATTGGTTGCATTGTCGCAGTCAGTCGGTTTGTAAGCCGGATCGGTGAAAGAGCCGCACCACTATACAAGCTCCTCAAGAAGACCAAGAAATTCGTTTGGACCGACGAAGCTGAAGCTGCACTACAAGACCTGAAAGCAGTACTCTCATCTGCTCCCATCCTTGCAGCAAAGGAACCACAGGAACCGATGTTGCTCTATCTCGCTATGACAAATAGGGTCGTCATGGTGGTGGAGAGACCATAGGAAAATCAGGAACACCTAGTGCAGCGTCCGACTTACTATCTCAGCGAGGTCTTAACTGAATCAAAGCAGCGATATCCGCAATATCAAAAGCTGGCTTACGGTGTGTTCTTAGCATCTCGTAAGTTGCGGCATTATTTTCAGGAACATCCAATTACCATGGTGAGCATAGCTCCCATGAGATACATAATCAACAACAGTGATGCCACAGGACGCATCACAAAATGGGGCATAGAGCTTTCAGATTTCGACATTGAGTACAAACCTCGTACAACAATCAAATCCCAAATCCTCACTGACTCTGTCACTGATTGGACAGAGCCAACGGAGAATATGACCCTATCAGAGTTAGAGTACTGGACCTTGCATTTTGGCGGGTCTAAGGCGCTCGGGGGCTCGGGGGCTGGCGTGGTACTCAAATCACCCCAGGGAGAATAACGTTTCAATGTACTACAGATCCACTTCACAGTGACGAATAACATTGCCGAGTATGAAGCACTACTGCATGGAATCCGGATTTCTAAGGATATCGGCATCCGACGTTTAATGTGTTATGGAGATTCGGATCTTGTTGCTCATCAAGTGTCGGATATCTGTAATGTGAATAAACACATGGCAGCATATAGAGGTGTCGTGGATAAATTATCTAAATCATTTGATGGATTTGAAGTTCAACACATCCCTCGAACAGAAAATGAGGAAGCAGATGCACTATCTCGAATAGGCTCTGCCCTTAAAAAGGTTCCAGATTGAGCTTTTTTAGAGCACCTCAAGGTTCCCTCTATAAAAGGAGTGGACGGGGAATATCCGACCAAATCCGACTCACATTTAGTAGCAGTTCTGGCTGTTATTTCCAGCTGGACTCAATCCTACCTTGATTATTTGGTAGATGGAAAATTACCCGAAGATGAAGTTCTGAGCCGATAGATCGTCCGACGAGCAAAAGCCTACACTATAATTAGTGGTGAGCTCTATAAGCGGAGTGCGTCTAGGGTCTTTCAGCGCTGTGTATCTCCGGAAGAAGGAGTGGGAATCTTGCGAGAGATCCACGAAGGCGAGTGTGGTCACCACGTTGTAGCCAAATCTCTAGTGGCAAAAAATTTCCGACATGGTTTTTTTTGGCTTACAGCCAAGGCAGATGCCGAACGGCTGGTCAAGACGTGTAAAGGCTACCAAAAATACGCCAAACAAGCTCACGTTCCGGCTGATCAACTGCAAATAATACCTATAACATGGCCTTTCACGATCTGGGGGCTTCACATGGTAGGACCGTTTAAACGGGCTCCAAGTGGATTTACTCATCTCTTAGTGATGGTGGATAAATTCACAAAATGGATCGAGGCTAAACCCGTCACTAGTTGTGATGGAGCAACAGCCAGAAGATTTGTCGAGGATGTAATCATCCAATATGGTTATCCGCATAGCATTATCACAGACAACGGGAGTAATTTCTCTATGGGAGAGCTTGCCGAATTCTGCAATGAACAAAATATCTGCTTGACATTGCGTCAGTCGCACATCCACAAGCTAATGGACAAGTCGAAAGAGCAAATGGTTTAATCCCACAAGGCCTAAAACCAAGACTCGAAGCACCACTACGACGTGCTGCAGGGGTTTGGGCAGAGGAATTACCTTCTGTAATATGGAGTTTACGAACAACTCCAAACAGGTCAACTGGATACACACCTTTCTTCTTGGTCTATGGCGTAGAAGCAGTTCTTCCTAGTGATTTGATTCACACTTCTCCTAGAGTTGCCGCGTATATTGAAGAGGATGCCGAAATTTCTCGACAAAATGATCTCGACTTAGTCGAAGAAGTGCGCGTTGTTGCTGAGATGAGATCAACAGCCTATCAGCAAAAGTTACGCAAATATCATAGCCAGAGAGTCAGAAACCGGTCTTTCAATAAGGGCGATTTGGTTCTCCAACTTGTGCAGCAAAGAAAGCACAAACTTTCCCCAGTATGGGAAGGGCCATTTTTAGTTAGTCGAGTAATGCACAATGGTTCTTACGACCTAACTGATATGCGGCCAGTCAAAGAAAGACCTGATACTAAGAAAAGAAAGAGAGCTGGAGGCAGTACAGACCCAGATGAATTAGACAGAACATGGAATATTGCTCAGCTATGTCCATTTTATTCTTAGTTGTTTTTTCTTTGTAATCATATATGTGTACATGTTCAATGAGAAATAAAGTGTTGGTTGACTCAAAAAAATCTAAGAAGTTTTTTACCATCTTATTTCCAAATGACCATGTCACAGTCGAAAATCCCAGAATACTTGAAAGTACTTTATGCTCATGTTTGTTCTGGTCTAGATTTCCGATTCTAAAATTGCTACCTTCGGGGTATAAATCTAAATCTTATAGTCTGTGATTTGGTTATTTGTCTGATTGCCAGATGCGGGCATTTTCCGAGTAGTGAATTGTTGGTACTGGAAGCCGGCTTTGTTTCTGAGTTTAAACTGGTATATCAATTAAGCTTCGTTGCTCGGCAAAGTTTCCATGCTGAATGTTGGCTGGCTCATGAAAGGGACGAGGCGAAAAGCCAGATAAACGACAAGTACAGACAAAAAAAAGTGCTTATGAAAATATTTCTAGCATGAAAATTATAAAGCCAAAAGTGCTAAATAGATATATTTAAACTTAGCATTAGCAAAAAGTATCATACTACTTATTTACAACCCGGATTGTTTTCAGAATAATACAATGTTTGTTCTGATGCTCTACGATGCAGGGGAAGAAGGAGCTGTCGGCTCGCTAGAAACATTAGCCTCGCTTCGGTATCTTTCCAAGACGTTCAAATCCGAGATGGTTTGTTCGTCGTCGGAAACTTCACCGGTTTCTTTGGCGGGCGGAGGCGGTGTCTCTACGCGAGTGAAGAAGGGAGTATCATAGCTGGTCAAGTCAGCTACGTGGCACCCGTATCCGGCACAGGAGTCCATAATGGCTTTGATGTCCTGCTTCTGGCCGTCTTCGTCCACAGTAGAATACCCTCTGGTCACTTGCTAGATCTCCATCCTTCCATGGTGGCTCATGACCATAGTGAGAGCGTTCTACGCTGCGGTTCGCGCGTAGGACATGTTCCAGTCCTGGATGAGCTGGGGCATCTCCTTGGCCTTATCTCGCACTTCAAAGCCAGACATGCTATGTATGTCCGGAACCTTGAGAACTTCGCCAATATCTTCGATGGATTGGTGGAATTCATGCAGCAAATCATCGACTTGAGTAAGCCGGCTGGTGCGAAATTCGGTAGAGGCTGAGTCCAGTAAGTTCAGAGGACCTGCGCATGTAATGCAAAGGGGTTAATCAAATAAATCCGGACTCCAAAGAGTCAGAAGATGCGGACAAGTCAGAAAGAAGGAAACATACCAAAGATGACATCGTCGACTTTGGTCTTCTCGGAGTGCCTCGGTAATATCCCTCTCTCTGAACAAGTCATTGCTGGGATCCGAGATTTTATTATCCTGGAGCGTAATCTTATGATCGCGCTCCTCGATAGCCATGGAGGAGGACTCAAGAACTTGAGAAATGCTCTTCTCATGATCCGCCGTAAGCTTATTCAGCTCTTGGCGGAGGTCCTTGTTTTCCACCTCCAGGGTTTTTAGATTCGCGGCCTCCTCGATCATAGCACATGATTGTTTCACTAGTGCTGAAGTCAAAAGAACAGAAGTTGAACAAAAATTCGACGATGAAATAAAAGACAAGGTTTGAGATCTAGAATGTTTACCTTCAGCCTCATCCCTGGATACTTTCAGTTTAGCATTTTCAAGTCAGAGAGCTCTGATCTCTCTCCGCTTGTTACAAATATCTCTCTCTCCGCTTGTTACAAATATTCTTCAATAATTCCTGGTTATATGAATTAACTTTCTGTAAGTCAGAATACCCAGAGTCAGAATTCTACTAAAGACTCGGGCTAATATTTTTGCTAATATCAACACGAGCCTTGGGGGCTACACTAGTCCATTCTTTGGCATCCTAAGAAAGCATAAATCCAGATTGACTATCCAACTTCATGCATGGGGGATAGAGTATATTATATATGATATGAAATAAAGTAAAACGTGAGTTGGAATTCCGACTTACATGTTGTTCATGAGTGAGTTTTCTCAAACTATTGTTTACTTCTCTGGTAACCTTCTCGGCGAGAGTGAGCGGGATCACTGGCAGAGTCGGAAGCTCGCTAGTTCTCAGCCTCTTGTTGCGAAGGCGGACTTGTTCAAGAAGTTCGGAGTACTTAATGTCCTCCGCTTCTTGTGCTTCTTTTTGGCAGTAATGGTCCGTCTTTCTAAGCATTGTCGGGCCAGCCGCTGGATTTCCTCCGCAGATTTCCGAGAAAGGCCAAGTTTGGCAAGTCTCGGATTGCTTAGGAGATTGTCGGCGAAAACCTCTGCCAAGGGATCATTATCCGAAGAGGGTTCACCCTTATCAAAACCTGAGCCACCCATGGTGACGTCAGTCTGTGATCCGAGGATCACTGGCTCTGCTGATTGAGCCGGATCTTCTGCAATGGTCGGAGATGGAGTAATCTCCGGTGCTGGAGAAGGCTGAGGGGCATGAGTCGGAGGAGCTACGGCAGGAGAAACCAAGTTCAACTTCGACTGGCATAGAGGCTTCGAGGCAACCCCTTTCCCTTGGCCCTTGGTGAGCTGTTTAGCTCTAAGAAGGTAATAGAACAGAAAACATTACATCTCGGAAAGAATTAAGACATATAGTACAAAGACCTTGTGAGGAAAGATTACCTCTTCACAACAGGCATTTCCTTTGTGCCAATAGCCACTGTCGGAGCTTTGCTCTTCCGAGGAATAACATCCGGCAGTGGAACCAACTCTCCCTCATCCTGAGAAAACTCAGGAGGATATCCCTCGACCAGAGCAAGCTCCGACTCGCGGAGGTTGGCAAGCTGAAAAGAAGAGATACCTCGGTATTACAAAATAATAGAAAGATGAGCACATAATACAAGTTGTTGTTGGAAGCTTACTGGCACTACGGGATCTTCCGACGTATGCATGTCCAAGGACAGCTCCAGAATCTTCCTCTCAATCCGCTCCCTTATTAGCCACTTGATTTGGCATACATAATCTTTTGCTGAGTAGGCCTTGGGGCTGATTCGGAGGGAATCTTTCTTCGACAACATGATGGAGTGCATCAGTCGATCTCCATGATGTTGAAGAGGCTGGATCCAGCGTGCCACCCATCAGTGAACTAAATCGGACCCTTTCAGGCCCTTGTGCTTCATCAAATACTCGATCCGCCTCTTGGCAAGAAGCAGATCGTCACTGAGAGCCGGTGCATCTGCGTCCCATGACTATTGGGGCGTGGCGGCACCATCGATGAAAGCCGGCAAAGCAGTAGCTTTGCTAGGAGCAGGAATGTCCTTATGATAGAAAAAAGTGGACGACCATTGCTTGACCGACTCGCTGGCCATAATCCGAGGATAGACACGCTCTTGCCTAACCGAAAAACTAATAGTAGCGGTAATATAAGGATTACCAGCAGTAATGGAATTTCTCCGAACATGAAAGTAATACCGGAAGAGAATAAGGCTCGGCCTAATGCCGAGATACCCCTCGCACAAAGATGCGTATGCGCTCATCTCTAAGAGAGAGTTCGGGGGGAGATGACGGAGTTGAACTCCATAGTGATCTATAACCTCAGAGAAGAAATCTGAGGGAGGAAAGCTCAAACCTCTGTTGAGGTGAGTGCCGAAGTGAACTCGCTCGCCGTCGCGAGGGTTGGGGATCATTTCACTGAAGCCGCCCCGCTAGTCGCCGGCGTGGAGGAGCCCTTATTCTTCCATGACGCGGAGCTTCTCGTTGTCCAGAACGCACGAGATCCATACCCCGCGATTGCTCTCCTTCTCCGCCACTGCTGCCGTCGCTGTCGTTGCGTTCGTATCGAAGGATGATGCTGAAGCCATTTTTTGTGCGTCGGTGACCTTGGATGGGCGGCGTTGGAGGTTTTTTGGGGAGTAGAGGAGCTCTAGATTCGTGGGGAGGCGTAGGGGAGAAGGAAACAACGCAAGTGCTGGTGAAGAAGATGGGGAAAGAGATCCCCACCACTTATATGCTCCAGCCACGTCAAGATTCGTGTAAACGCTACAGTGAACGTGCCACGCGTCATGGAAGGAACTAGGAAACTCCCACATGATGATTACATTGCCTCGATCTCCATGCACACATTGAAACAACGCCTCGGTTCAACGAAAGGCGGACCCACCAACGGTCGTGCTGACAGGAAATGTCTGTTAGTGACGTGACT
Organism: Avena eriantha; assembly: GCA_910589775.1. Classification (NCBI taxonomy): domain Eukaryota; kingdom Viridiplantae; phylum Streptophyta; class Magnoliopsida; order Poales; family Poaceae; genus Avena; species Avena eriantha. The sequence goes on along the minus strand of OU342745.1, from coordinate 92,631,946 downwards.
TGATCATGACTAGTGTCAGGTTACATCAAAGACCAAGTTCCAGCTTAGTTTGAATTTCGAGCTGGAAACCCGAATAACATATTCATAGGTCCGGTTCATTTGAGACTCGGATCTACTCCTTTTTTTTGAAGTTTCAGGAACCCTTCATGATTCAGCAACCCGAAGATCAAGCTAGACGATGATGAAATCCTACTTTGGATCATGGAGGCTTCCGGGGGCTGCTGTTGGGGATGTACTTTCCGTGTATCCTCACTGTGCCTCACTGACCAGGGTGGCCCACTTCGGGTTAGAGCTTTGCTTCACGGGCAACCCAGTCAAGGAGAAGAGACGGAGTCCAATCCGTCTACGGGAAGGCCCAAAAGACTTACCGGCATAGGCCCATAATGTTACTTGTAGTTTAAGATGTACTCTATAACCAACTCTTAGTCGTAGCCATATGGATCTCTCCTGTAAACCCTAGGCCGGATGTCTATATAAGCCGTCCTAGGGAAAGCCTTTAGGGCACCCCTAACAATAGTCTAGAATCTCAACCCGCACAGGCGAAACCCTTGTAACCCATATTCCGGCTCTGCCGTATTACTGGATTGCTAGCAGGAGTAGGATCCGTCCAAAGCTGGCGGAGTCGAACCTGGGTAAACTTGTGTGCTCACCATCCTGGAACACCGGACACCTCACACCCTCTCTTCCACACGCCTCGAGGACCCCCTCATGGCGTACCAGTCATCAATCCGACGACAATCCGGCCGTATAATTGTGTCCGTATAGCTGTGTTCTGCATAAAGAAACCCTAGTTGGCGGCGCCGCCACAACTATACGGGAAAAACAACATATCGCGCCTGTATAGTTCCCGCTGTATAGTTCGGCGCGACCACAAAATTGGGCTGGGGTGGCTAGGTTTCTCCTCCATCCTCACTTTTTCTCTCATATTCTTTCTCCAAACCTCTCAAAACCCACCTAGAACTCTTGATTCTTCATGGATTTCGTTCGTTTGAGTGGGAGAATCAAAAGATCGGTATGTTTCTCTCCCTATCCATGCTTTATTTTCAGATTTCCATGGTTGAAACTCTCACATTGATCTAGTGGATGAACTCAAGCTTATTTTGTTTTTTCTATTGATTTCTCATGTTAGGATTGAATTTTTCCACATAGGATCATTCGTATATCATGTAGAAACTATATGCCTAAGGTTTTATGGTGAAAATTGTCAGTTCATCAAGATTAACAAAATCGGTAACATCTTTCGCAAGAGCAAGCGCCAACGTGGCAAGGGCTCGGGGTCCCGAGCCGAGCGTGACCCCAAGTTGGCCATAGTTTCATCGAGGAGGGTGCTGCCCACACGTTGGGCCGACCATAGCTTTCTCACCGTGTCAGGGTTGAAGGCGGACTTCGACCTCATGTGTAACAAGGTCGCGCTAACAGTACTGAGCTATACAAGCCACGACACCTACGCCGAGCTTACCTATGAGTTCATTGCCTCCTTCTACGACGACCACATGGAGAATGGTAATGTGTGCATGGTAAGCTTCACCATGAACCAGTAGCACTATGAAATAACTTTTGAACAATTTTGTGATGCTTTCGGCTTCCCTCGCGTTGGGGAGTCAACTATTACTAACCTCTATAGCATCACAAGTGGAGAAACTTGGGAGGCTATTTCTGTTAATGGTGGCACCGAATTCTACCAGAAGAAGATGTCCACCATTCATAACCCAACAATTTGCTACTACGCCTTGTTCCTCACCAACACACTATTGGGAAGAGGTGATACCGGTTCCATGGCCAATGCGGACATGGCAATGATCACCAAGGCTCTCTTTCCCACTGCACCGCAAAGCCCCAATCATGCAGCTCTACTCATCCAGCACTTTCGCCACCAAAGCAACAAGACAAAAGGTGATATCCACATTGGTGGATTGGTAACCCACCTTACCCATGCATTAAATATTACATTACCTATTATACAATCTGTTGACGGTTCCAAGCTTATGGACGTCAAATATTTACACTAGTGGAGAATTGCTTATTAGTGGAGCATATTTTTTGCTATCAGTGGCGCATATGGAATGCGCCACTACTGTTGCGCCAGTGATAATTAAGTATCAATGGCGCATATCAAATATGTGTCATTGATAATGAGACAACCAGTGGCGCATCTTCAATATGCGACATTGATATTTTACTAGTGGAGCATTTCTACATATGCGCCACTGATAACATATGTGCCACTGGTAAATTAGAAGATGCGCCACTAATATTTACAACAAGATAACTCAATACAGCTCTTCCTTGGTATTGTTACTGGTATTATACTGTATATTATACAGGTATACAGTGTATTATACAGGGTATTATAGAAAAATAGCTGTAGAAAGTAGTACAAATGATGCATTCTACATAGTTTATCGAAACAGAGATATTACAAACACAATTATAGTCATCAAATCAATTAGAACCCGATATAGTGACATGTGGCTGAATTATTTACACAAGTGTTGATACAAGTTGATATCATCTCACATTACACAAATAAAGTGGTCACTAGCCCTAAACTACTATAAGATAAAGTAGAGTGCAACCGCAATGACGGTGAGCAAGACCGAGGGCGTGATCAAGGTCTTCATCTTCTTCCTCTCTTCACCTAGGAAAGCTACAGAAAACAAAAACAGTAATTGTCATAGTACGGAGGCAAAGGAGGATATGATGCCAGAAAACAAAAACAGTAATTGTCATAGTAATTTTTATAGCTACAGAAAACAAAAATAAATATGTGTCAGCATTCAGGGTACATTCAGTGGCGCATATATACTGACCCAGGGTACATTCTTCATCAATACTATGTATATCAACCCTGCCGAGAATCACGGGTCAGTATGTTGTTGCAACAGAAGCACAAAAATAAGCTAGTCACCAATGAAATTGTTTGACATGAACATCTTAATTTAGACCAGACATGATCCGCTCATTCGTACAATGCTAATTTTGCGGTTACATCCAACAAATGCCCTAAGATCTACCGCAACCAAGTTTGGAGTTGACAAAAGAACTCCTTCATCAGTGGAGCATTTTTTTAAATATGCTCCACTGATAATTATGTTGGGGGGATACCCCCGGGTAGGGTCACGCCGGGGTATAAAGGCCGTGTTAGCCGAAGTTCGGCAAGGCCAAAGCAGATGCTGGCCGGGTCACCTCAAGTCAGGCCGAATCACGGGGTAATCCGGACCTGGGGGCGTTCGCCTAACTAGGCCTCATCCGACTTAAGCGGTAAGTCAGAAGTGTATGTTTTACCTGTATGCAGGAAAGGGTGTGGCCGGATGAACCATCATCCAGGTCACAGCAAGCTTCTAGGAGAAGGAAGGAATCTCGCTGGTCAAAAGGAGCCCCGGTACGCACTGCCTGAGCGAAGCGAGCAAGGACATGACCACCGGGGCGTGGCCGACAAGCATGACGACGCCCGTGTCAGCTGACGAGGGCGCCGCAGTGGCTCACGTAGCTAAAGCATGTGTGACGCGGGGGAAAAAGCACCCCGGTCGGCTTACCACTTTGGGAGGAGGCATATTCTTAGGAATATGCCTCCACGTATGCCCTAGGCAGAAACCGAGCCTCCCCTATAAAAGGGGGGCTAGGGCTTCTGTAGAAGAGGTTGGCGGTTTGGTCTCTTTATGATTCTGTTGAGGTCTAGGGTTTCAGGTGAGATCTGTGGGTGAGAGTAAGAGAGTTCCTTCTTCCTCCTCTCGCCAATACAGCTCTAGGAGCACTTGTAACCTTGGAAGAAAATCAATACGAGTTCTTGTGTGGAGAATCACTTCACTATCCCTCCCTGGATTCCCCTAGCGAGTATTAGTCCCCACCATTAGCCTATACATGGCATCTGCCATGACACCACCACGACAGTTGGCGCCCACCGTGGGGCTAGCGGCGCTAGCAGGGGTCAAAATCCGGACGGGAAACTTCATCGCCACCGGCGAGCGCATCGTCTCTGGGCTCGTTCAGCGCTTTGGAGCGCGGGACTACGTCAGCGACAACGCAGGCTGCTTCGGCACGCGCCCTCTCCCGCGCAGCGGCATCTTCGTCAAGCTCGGCGCGCACAAGGTCTACGTTGCGGTGGACGTGTCTAGCGTTCATCCGTGCCACGCCGTCAAAGCAGGCGAACCGCCCCTCACTGTGGCTCGCGGGGAGCGTATCGCTCGTTCCCCGGACCATGCAGAGGTGATGATGACATCACCAGGTGCGGGTGCGAGCAAAGATGCGGCGCCAGATCCGGAGGTGACGCCCAAGGCACCAAGGAAAGGTAGAGGTCCTCCGCTAGAGAGGCCGGAAAACGTGCTGAGAGAGGCAATGGATAGCTTGGCAAACCCTGTAGTAGCAGCGGTAGATCCGGCTCGTGCACAGGCCGAGCTGGAAGAAACTAGGTAGAAAATACTTGAGGGCGTAAAGAAAATAGCCACGGCCCAGCAGTCCTTGAACATGACGCTGCGTGAGTACGCTAAGGCGAACAAAGTTGATAATGTAAAAGTCAAAGGGAGAAATCTCATGAGCGAGATGAACAGAGAAGGTGATGCTGGAATCGAGGAATCGGAAAACTGTTTGTCCGTGGGGCTGCCGAGGTATAGTACCCTGGCCAAGAACCTCAGAGTAGCGGATGCAGCTGCGTCCGAGTTAGAGGGACTGACGGGTGAAGCCCGGCAAAGGCAGCAAGATCGGGTTAACGAGCTGGTTCGGATTGCAAATAGGCAAAACAAGGAACCACTCAGAACGAACCCGAAGAGAGCTGGGGCCTCCAAGATCGTCCATTCGGCGATGGGTAACCCGGAGAAATCCGCTAGAGCCGCATCGTCCCCTCATGGTGGTCCAAGGAGAGAGGAGGTGGTAACCTCGGCCAGACGGAACAAGAAGATTGTCCCGTATGACCCGACACGGGCAGGGAAAGAAAAAGAAGCGCAGAAAAATGATGATCGACGAAGTGTAAGCCGAGGCGAAGCTGGCCGAGGTAACCGTGACCAAGGCAATGCCGGTCAAGGGAACATTGTCAATGGCAATGCCGGGCAGCAAAACTCAGCAGGGGCAAGACAACCGCAGCAGCGGAACATGCCGAGGCAAGAGCACAGTGACGGCCGAGGTATGCAATAGAAAGGTGCGCCGCAAGAGCAAAACCGGTATAACGACGGTGATTCGGAGATGGCAAATGCGGGATACCTGAGACCGGACTATCATGTGATAGGGTCGAGATTGGGAAGCAGGGATTTGATGCCGGACGATGCGAGGTTGAAGCTGGATCGACTATATAGGTTGGAACAGATTGAATGTCAAGGTCCACCGGGTCCAGCATGTTTTGGACCCCGGATCATGAAAGAGCCACCAGTACCGAACTTTCAGCTGCCCAGGGGCACCAAGACCTATGACGGTAGTACCAAGCCAGAGGATTGGCTGATAAACTATGCTACGGCTATAAAAATTGCCACAGGCAACCTAAGATGGGTTGTACGGTATGTACCCCAGATGTTGGAAGGCCCGGCAAGGGTGTGGTTGAACAATTTGCCACCAGGAAGCATCAACTGCTGGATAGATTTCGAGGAGATGTTCATCAGCAATTTTTCGAGTACGTATCAAAGGCCAAATAGGCCACAGACCCTAGCTATGTGCAAGCAAAGACCCAATGAGACAGACCGGGAGTTCTTGACCCGATGGTGTACCGTGAGAAACTCATGCGAGGGCGAGATAGAATCACAGGCCATAGCATGGTTTGCACAGGGGTGCAGATATGGAAGCAAACTGTGGATGAAGTTGCAACGGAAAATGCCGGCTACGTTGGCAGAAATAATCCGGATTGCAGATTCGTATGCGTTGGGTGACCCGACCCAACCGAGGCTCGCCTCGAATGAGTCAAGCGATGAATATTATCAGAGGGATGGATCCGGATCATCCCGGCGGAATGATTATAGAGGAAAAAGGAGAGATGATAGACCGGACCACCGGTACGGTTCGCACCAAGTTGCAGCTGTGAATCAAGATCAACCCGGAGCAGGGGGTAGCCAGCGCCAGAAAACTGGAGGTCAATGGACTCCAAGGAACGATGGGAAGAAAACTTGGACACCGGAGCAAAAGAAGCAGTGGCAAGAAAGGAAAGACCGTCCGAGGTATACTTACGAGTCGATGTTGGACCAGCCGTGTAAGTTTCACATGCCAAATCCGAACAACCCAGCGGGTCATACAACGAGGCAATGCGAGTGGATGCGCAAGATCGAGCAAGGTGGTTCGGGGAATGCTCAGGCACCCCGGAATGATCAGCCTCGGCAGGAGTTACCCCGGCAGCAATTGCTATCCGGAGCCAACACGCAACAGCTAATGTTGCCTCCCCCTCCGCCGAGGTATGATAACAATGAAAGAAGGGATGCAGTGCATCAGGTAGAAAATCAGCATCAACCGGATCAGAGGCACCCCGGAAATGAGGGGAGAAACGAGTACAGGGAGCATCACCAGAGCTATTGCGTATTTACCACAGAGGAAACTGATAGAAAAAGCTTGTAGCGTAGGCATATGGAGGTGAATGCGGTAATGCCGGCAGTTACGAGGTACATGCCTTGGTCCGATCAGGAAATCACCTGGAGCATTAGGGATCATCCCAAGCTCATGCCGAGCCCTGGTTCGTATGCGTTGGTGCTGGATCCTACGTTCATTGGACCTAGCATTAACGTAAGGTTCTCAAAGGTACTGATCGACAACGGCAGTAGCATAAATATCATGTATGCGGACACAATGCGCAAGTTGGGTATCTCGGAGAACATGCTCCAGGCCACGAGGACAACTTTCCATGGCATTGTGCCCGGCATTTCTTGCGAGCCCATAGGCAAGGTCCGGGTCGACGTCTTGTTCGGCACGAGGGATAATTGCCGAACTGAAAATCTGGAGTTCGAAGTGGTGAACTTAGAAAGCGCGTATCATGCGTTGCTCGGAAGGCCAGCGCTGAACAAGTTCATGGCAAGTTGTCATATCAGCTACTTGAAGATGAAATTTCCCGGACCAAACGGAGTGATTACCATTGCTGCGGACTTCCGACGTTCCATGGAGTGTGCGTCGGCTGGATCAAACTTAGCCGAGTCACTTGTGATCACGCAGGAAAAAAGAAAAATTCAAGAGGTGGCGGCATTGGCTTAGTCCGCGCAGCAGTATATGCCGGCGCTGAGTAACCCGCATGGAACTGTCTCCTTCCAGGCCACGAAAGATACCAAGAAGGTTCCCGTTGATGACATGTTCCCAGAGCGCACCGTAACAATTGGTGTCGGGTTAAATGATAAATAGGAAAGCGAGCTCGTCAGCTTCCTCCGTGAAAATCGGGACATTTTTGCTTGGTCCACACAGGACTTGCAAGGTGTTCCGAGGGAGTTGGCCGAGCACTCTTTGAATGTGAGGCCCAGAGCTAAGCCGGTGAAGCAACCTCTCCGCCGCTTCGCCGAGGATAGGAGGAAAGTCATTGGGGATGAGATAGCTCGGTTGCTAGCTGCATGATTTATCATGGAAGTTCTTTACCCGGATTGGCTATCTAATCCGATGCTGGTGGAAAAGAAGAAGGATGACCCGAACGTGGCAGTGGTTTGGCGCATGTGTATTGATTACACGAACCTGAACAAGGCATGTCCAAAAGACCCATTTCCGCTGCCAAGAATAGATCAGGTCATAGACTCAACTGCTGGATGCGAACTGTTGTCATTCGTTGATGCTTATTCTGGTTTCCACCAGATACCTCTGAATCCGGATGATCAAATAAAGACTACGTTTATTACCCCGTATGGGGCTTATTGCTATCGCACCATGCCGTTTGGTTTACATAATGCAGGGGCAACGTACCAGAGATGTATGCAAAAATGTTTGCACGACCAAATAGGTCAAAATGTACAGGTGTACATGGATGATGTGGTTATCAAGACCAAGGAAAGCAAAACGCTCCTTGATGATATCAGGCAAATGTTCGCAAACCTAAGGAGGTTCCGGATGAAACTTAACCCGGAAAAATGCACCTTCGATGTCCCGGCTGGAAAATTGCTCGGTTTTCTCGTCTCCAGCCGAGGTATCGAGGTTAATCCAACCAAAATCCGGGCCATCGAACGAATGGAACTGCTGAAGTGTCTTAACGATGTCCAGAAGTTCACATGTTGCCTGGCCTCGTTAAGTCGGTTTGTATGTCGGTTGGGAGAGAAGGCTTTGCCTCTTTACCAACTCATGAAAAAGTCGGATAAGTTCATTTGGACACCACAGGCCGATGAAGCCTTTGCCCACCTAAAGAAAATGTTAGCCACGGCACCAGTGCTAGCCTCGCCACTATCAAAGGAGCCAATGTTACTCTATATAGCCGCAACCAACCGAGTTGTAAGTGCAGTGATAGTGGTGGAGCGCGATGAAGAAGGTAAGTTGGTGCAAAGGCCGGTGTATTATTTGAGCGAAGTGTTGTCAACCTCAAAGCAGAACTACCCACATTATCAAAAGGTGGCGTATGGCGTGTACATGGCCGCCAAGAAACTGAAGCACTACTTTGAGGAGCATCCCATCCGGGTCATATGTGAGGCCCCTATATCCGAGATAATGAGTAACAAGGATGCAAACGGCAGAATTGCAAAATGGGCAATTGAGCTAGCTCCTTATGCTCCGCAATATGACCGGAGAGAAGCTATCAAGTCTCAGGTTGTGGCGGACTTTTTCGTGGACTGGGTCGAGGTACAGTACGAACCACCGCTTCCTGATCCGAACTATTGGCAGATGCACTTTGACGGATCAAAGACCAAAACCGGGCTAGGTGCCGGAGTTGTACTCACATCGCCGAAGAAGGACCAGTTGAAATATGTGCTGCAGATCCACTTCACCGCATCAAACAATGTCGCTGAGTATGAAGCACTTGTGCATGGGCTCAAGGTAGCAAAAGAAATTGGTATACGTCGGATCATATGCTTTGGTGACTCGGATTTGGTGGTGCATCAAGTGTCCGGAGTGTGGGAAGCCCTTGATCCAAACATGGCACTATACAGATTTCATGTGCAGAAGATTTTTGGTTACTTTGAGGGATGCAAATTTCGTCATGTACCCCGGGTGGAAAATGAGGCTGCCGACATGCTGTCGAAGCTCGGGTCAACCAGACAAGCAATTCCACCGGGTGTAGCATTAGAGCACCTCAAGAAACCATCCATCAGGCCATCCCCGGAGTCCGAGTCAATCTACGTCCCAGAGGAAACAGAATCCGGAGCTGTGCCCATGGACGTTGACACAGGAAGTGGTGCGCAAAACCCGGGGACTGCTTCGCAAAACCCGGGGACTGCTCAGCATGGTCCGGTTGAAGTTATGTCGGTGGATCAGATGGAGATAGACGAGGACGTGTTCCCCGTGCGGCAAATACCGGCTTGGGCACTGCCTATATTTCAATTCCTAAAGGATGGAACGTTACCCACTGAGGAGGTGCTATCCAGGCAAACACAGAGGAGGGCAAAGGCCTACACTATCATCAATTCCGAGTTATACAAAAGAAGCGTGACCAATGTCCTCCAGCGGTGTGTTGACCTGGAGGAAGGGTTGGAAATCATCCGAGATATACATCACGGGCAATGCGGGCATCACGCCTCATCCCGAGCCTTGGTAGCAAAAGCTTTCAGACACGGATTCTATTGGCCAAATGCCTTAGAGCAAGCAGAAGATCTGGTGAGAAAATGTAATGGTTGTCAGAGGTACGCTACCAAGACACATATGCCAATGTCGGAACTCAAGACCATTCCAATCACTTGGCCATTTGCCGTATGGTGCTTGGATATGGTGGGCCCGTCCAAACCAGCAAGGGGAAATATGACTCACATTCTAGTAATGGTAGACAAGTTTACGAAGTGGACTGAGGTAAAGCCTATAAGAAAATGTGATGGAGCTACGGCCGTAACGTTTCTCAAAGACATCATCTTGAGGTACGGTTATCCACACAGTATCATAACTGATAATGGCACAAATTTTGCGGAAGGAGCATTTGCTCGTTTCTGCCGGGATAAGAGGATCCGGCTTGACGTAGCTTCGGTAGCCCACCCTGCATCGAACGGGCAAGTGGAGAGATCCAATGGATTAGTATTATCCGGGATAAAACCCCGGCTCATTGAGCCGCTGCAAAGATCAGTGGGGTGCTGGATAGAAGAACTACCAGCGGTACTATGGAGTTTAAGAACAACTCCGAATCGATCAACAGGCTATACGCCGTTTTTTCTAGTATATGGGGCAGAAGCTATATTACCAGCCGACATAGAGCATGATTCGCCTAGGGTCACCCAATACACAGAAGCCGAAGTGCAAGAAGCCCGACAAAATGATGTTGATCTGATGGAAGAAGCGAGAGAACTGGCACTGTCCAGATCCGCCATATATCAGCAAAATCTCCGACGCTATCATAGCCGGAAAGTGTGCCCCCGAGTCTTTCGGGAAGGCGATCTGGTGCTCCGGTTAGTACAACGTACTACTGGAATGCATAAATTATCCCCCATGGGAAGGGCCGTTCATCGTGAGCAAAGCATCGCACAATGATTCTTACTATCTTATAGATGCAAAGCCACAGGAAAAGAACAAGGCGGACAGGTCCGGAGAGGAATCCAAGCGACCATGGAATGTAGCTCTACTTCGTCCCTTCTACACTTAGCTAAGAAGTGTATGTATCCGAGTCATCTCATATGTCGGTATGTATGTCGGCAATGAGCTTATCAATGAAATGTTGGCACCTCGAGCAGTAACTCGGGGACTGCCTTAATAATGTTTGTTATTTTCTGCGCATCAGCTGGAGTAAGTTATTCTACTTAGCTCGGATTAGTAGTGTGTGAGCACCAAAAACCCAACTATTCGACTTGCTATTGTCCAACAAGAATTGGCTTCATGGCAAGCAAGAGAACAAGTTTAGAATTGCGTAGCACATGAAAAACGACTAAGGAAAAGAATTTATTCGAGCCGACGTTTGTTTTTCGGACTAACCCTGTATTTATTTTCAAGTTATTATGCAGTTTTATTTTTGAGCTAAGTCTAAAAGTTTTCCAGTATTGTTAAGACAACCTTTCAAGCTCGGATCCGTAAGTTGTAAAACCGAATCAAGGTAGACACGATCCGAGCCAAAAGATTGAACGAACAAGAAAAAGAAACTCGGGGGCTACGCCCAAGTTAATCCGGCATAAGTACTCAGTAGCAAAATATCACATGTATTTGGAATACAATTCCACCCGGCATACCGGGGATCTCATGAATTTTCAAGTGCTTTTACTTAGGGAGCAGCAGGAGGAAGTTCGGCATCATCGTCGCCCTCTTCGATATCCGAGGCAGTGTCCTCCTCGTCTTCACCCGAGTCATCTTCAACGTTCTCAACTTCCTCTTCACCTGCGGCTTCCAGGAAGGTCGGACCTTCAGTCCATTCATGAATGGGGGCATATTCGATGAGGCTGTGGGCGCAAGCCTGGCGTCGAGCTACTCCGGGTCATCTGTCCATTTGGACCCGGTGCGCAGGCATGTGAGGAGGCTGAGATCTATCTTCTCGTACCACGTCAAAATGTGGTGAAGGACGGTATCGGCTGCAGCACGTCCAGCGGACTCTCGCCAGAGGTCGAGCTGGCTCTCGATTTCCGAAAGCCTTTCAACGAGCTGCGCGACTCTCTCCGGAGCATCATCGGCGGGCCAGAAGGCGTTGAAGACCGGACTGAAACGTCGAGGAGGTCCCTGCAGTAGTTCTTAATAATTTCCACGCGAGATGACAGGCTGACCAACAGGTCCTCCATGTCAAAGGGAATGCTCTCACCCTCAGCAGCGACCGGAGTACCCCTTTCTCGGTGGAAATTGGCGACAGCAGCACTTGCAATGGCAGTACCCTCTGGAAAGTGGCCTGGGAAACAAGGCAAAGGACAAAGTTGAGAAAACAAGGCATATGAAGTAACCCGGAGAAATAAGGCGGATAAAGAAAAAAAAGTTACGTGAGATGTGACTGTGAATCCGGGTCAACTCCTTGATGCAAGCATCACGCCTCTTCCGAAGCTGCTCGAGCTCAGCATTTGCCGACTCAAGTTTGACCTCGGCTTCCTGAAGAAGCTCACGGTCCTTAGCACTTTAGAGTTTGAGGCGCTCGCGTTCTTCGGTGTAGTCCTGGCCAACCCTTTTCAGCTCGGTTTGGTGCTGCGCCCTCATCTTAGCCATTTCAGCTTTGAGCTTGGCTATGTCATCATCTTTGGTCCGGAGGAGGGCGAGCTCACCATCTTTCTTCTTCAGTTCGGCTTGGTGCTGCCCTGCTTGTTCGAGAAAATGTAGCATCACGTCAGGCACAGGCACACTATCTTCAAGCAATGCTGAAATAGTGTGTTGGCCCGGCAGCGCCGAGGAATGAATGTTTGCCGAGCCAAGGAGGAAAGCCGATGGAAACCACGGTAAAGACAGACAAGAAGGACGTACCCTTGATCTTCTCCAAGTTCTTCCGCATTATTTTGTTTTCAGCTTCCACCCCAGCTACGGAAACCGAACAATCAGATCAGTTCGGCAAATGAAGTGGAAGGGAAATGAAGGAGCGTTAAAGAAAGAAATTTACCCCTTTTCTCGTACTCCGCGATGAGTGCAGCCTGTTTCATGCGAAGATTTTTGTGTGTATCCAACAAGCGCTGGAATTTAGCACTTCGGCGGTTGGTGGTCACCTAAAAGAGATACAGCAACTTAAGTCAGCCTAGTGCATGTTCGAAATGTACTAAAATCCGAGTGGAACTTAACCCGGCTCTAGGTGTGTGCATGTTCGAAGTGTACTAAAATCCGGGCCAAGTGGAAATTAACCCGGCTCTAGGTGTGTGCATGTTCGAAGTGTACTAAAATCCGGGCCAAGTGGAACTTAACCCGACTCTAGGAGTGTGCATGTTCGAAGTGTACTAAAATCCGGGCCAAGTGGAACTTAACCCGGCTCTAGGTGTGTGCATCTTCGAAGTGTACTGAAATCCAGGCCAAGTGGAACTTAACCCGACTCTAGGTGTGTGCATGTTCGAAGTGTACTAAAATCCGGGCCAAGTGGAACTTAACCCGGCTCTAGGTGTGTGCATGTTCGAAGTGTACTAAAATCTGGGTCAAGTGGAACTTAACCTGGCTCTAGGAGTGTGCATGTTCGGAGTTATCATGGAGCTACGTTAGTTCTATAAAAGAGCATCCGGCCGAGTAACAAGTTACTCCCCCGGAAGCTCGGGGACTAATGGTTATTATCTACAAGTTGCAAAGGAGAAACGACGTACCTCCATCATTCGTCCAGCAAGGTTAATGGCCTTTGCGGCAGTATTCATCTGCGCGGAAAACTCGGCAGGACCGAACTTTTTCGGGAGATCTGATTCCTGGACTACCTCGGCCTTGTTCCGGTTCATAACAAACTCCATCAGGCTTGGAGGATACCGTTCCCCCGTGGGCATATGGGGCGTCACCAAGCCCTTTGCATGTGCCTCCTTCCTCTCCACCAGGGCAAGGGCGGGGCTGGTGTGCAAAACCAACTACTGGGCTTCGGTTGGCTCGGCAGGCGCGTCCTTTGCCGCTGATGTCTTCTTGGGGAGCATTGACTCAAGGGTGCGTTGCCCAGGCTCGGCAGCACTGGGCTTGGCAGCGTCTTGAATCTTCTTGCCTTGGCTTGCTGGGAAGAAGAAGCCGTAGCAGCGGTTTTTCCCTACCGAGGTTGAGAGGACTCGGAAGATGTAGAGGAACTGGGCGCTGGTACTCTCGTTGCTAGACTTGGTGCCGACGCTGATGTTTTCGCAGCCGGAGTGGGTGCTGATGCCGGAGTTGGAGATGGTGCTGGTTTGGCTGCTGGTACTGGAACGGATGCTGGAGTCGAGGTAGCCTTAGTGGCTGCTAGTTGTGGCGTTGCCGAGGTGGTGGGTGCCGTTGCTCCGGCTGAGCCGGTTCCCCCCGCTCCAGGATGACCCGGAGCGGCCGCAAAGCTCTCCGGAATAGGGCTCAGCGGACGTGACTCGTCGTCACGACGGGGTGAAGGGCTAGGCTGGAGAGGCGAAGAGATACTGGATCCACTTTGAGGGACCTCCATCGGAGCCCTGTGAAATCAGGTAACGTCAAAAGTAAAATTACGATGAAATAAGGAAGAACGAGTTACAGAAGAAAGAAGGACTTACGCATCCGAGGTTTCGGCTGCTCTGGGTTTCCAAGCCCTTCGTGCTGGGGCCTTCTTTCGCCTTTTAATGGGCTGGGAAGGTCCGGAGGAAGAGCTTGAGGAAGCCCCGCGCTTTTTCTTCGACGCCACCGGAACTGGCTCGTCCGTAGTGAGGGGAGGATCCTCGTGGATATGACCACCAGGGTGAGCTGATGGCAGAAAAGCAAAAGAAAGGGGGACAGCCTCAAAGGGTTCAATTATCTCGATATCCGAGTAATCTTCATCATCGGGCCAATCTCTAGCAGAAGAGAAGTTACCCGTGGGTCGTTTCGTGGCGTCGGTCATGGGGAGAAACATCTCTTGGTCCAGCTCCTCCTCGTCCGAAGTCACCCGGTCCGGTGCCCACTTAAGGGTCGGATCGGTGCCGTCCTCGAGCGTCTGCTGAAGGAATAGCTGAGGAAAAGAGTAAACAAGTGAGTCAAAAATGAAACAATAACAGACACGCGATTAGTCCGGGGCAAGTCTGCAGCATGAAACTTACCGCGGGAGGAAGCCGGTCACGGCAGAAATGCTCAATCCCCCAAGTCCAGTCAGAGGAGAAGTCCTTGTGAGTGGTGAAGAGAGCCTTAACCCGGCGGAAGATCTCCGTGTTGTTCAGTTCAAAAGATGAAGTCCGGTTGGGATCGTGGCCGTAGCTCATATGGCACACCTTGTGGGTGCGCTTCTGGAGAGGGGAGATTCGGTTGTGCATGAAAGTGATCATTGCATCCTTGTTGCGCAACCCGAGCTCCTTCAGCTCCGCGAACCTTTTGTTCACTTGGTTGGCCAGGGCCGTAGGTTTCCTAGGAACGGCGTCCCACAGATCCGGGTTCGGCGGACCCGGTGTATAGGGGAGCAACCGGATCAAATCTTCGGTGCCCGTGTTCCGGATGTAAAAGAACGTCCGGGCCCACCCTTTGCAGGATTCTAGCCCTGTGACTCGGGGGAAAACAGAGAACCTCCGGGGTGAGATGGAGGCCGCACCGAACTGAGTGAGCCGCTTGTCCTCCAGATCAGTGTGGATGTCGGGAATAACGTTGCGACGAAGGGCGAAAAACCGGATCCACAGCTCCTTCATGGGCCATAATCCGGCGTAGCCTTCGATCGTAGAAGCAAAGGCAGAGAGAGAAGTAATGGCATTGGCTGGAAGATGGTGCGGCTAGAGATGATAGGTACTGAGCCAATCGTGGAAGAAATCGCTCACCGGGAGTCCGAAGCCCCGTTGAAAGTGAGATAGGAACACAATGAACTCCCCGGGATTGGGCGAAGGAGCTAGCTCGGCGGAGGCGAGGCGAGCGGCGACGCTGGCGGGGATGCGTCTGGTCCGGTAGAGCCAGTCCAGATCGTCCTGGCAGACCCAGGAGCCGGCCCATGCGCCGCGGTCCGCAGTAGCGGCGTCCTCCTCCATCTCTTGTTCAGCAATGGCGAGTTCTTCTTCTGCCATCTGCTCCTCGAAGCCCTCGCTGGCGCTAGAGGCGGTGGGGGACAGTGGCTTGGATTGACGAGGACCCGTAGCGGGAGATTTGCGTCGTAGTGACGGTGACGCAGAGGCGCAACGGAGAAGTGCGGCGGTGACGCTGCTTTTTGGCAGTGCTGGCGGCGGCGCGGTCGCGAGGAAGACGAAGAGGAATAGCAGCGGGCAGAGGGGTGCGGAGGGGGAAAAATCCTAAGGGACGCACCCCTCCGCTATTTAACCACTCCAATCAGGGGTGAGTGGGATCGCACCCTATGGACCGGCCACACGCTGTGGCCGTGTATTACCCGTTCGGACCAATCAGTAAGGAGCCACACGGAAGGCCACAGGGCGGAGAGAGTCCTATGACGTGACGCACTGATGCGGTAAACGAGGAGGCAGGCGTGACGTGACCTGCGCATAGTGATAACTGACAATTACTGCGGCGGTTACTGTACCGTCCCTTAAAATAAGACGACATAATGATTACCCTTCACATGGGCTAACGTACGAGAGAAGGAAGGAAGACCCGGATGGAGCCGCGGTAACCCGGCCGGCAAGTGAAAACTTGCAATGTGCGAAGGGAACATAAATCCAAGCTGTCCGAGGTACAGATGTAACTCGGCAACAACGTCCGGGGCACAAAATTGAACCTGGTATGGCCTTAGCGGCCAAGGCATCTAAGACCGCACCAGCTTCGAGGACTAATGTTGGGGGGATACCCCCGGGTAGGGTCACGCCGGGGTATAAAGGCCGTGTTAGCCGAAGTTCGGCAAGGCCAAAGCAGATGCTGGCCGGGTCACCTCAAGTCAGGCCGAATCACGGGGTAATCCGGACCTAGGGGCGTTCGCCTAACTAGGCCTCATCCGACTTAAGCGGTAAGTCGGAAGTGTATGTTTTACCTGTATGCAGGAAAGGGTGTGGCCGGATGAACCATCATCCAGGTCACAACAAGCTTCTAGGAGAAGGAAGGAATCTCGCTGGTCAAAAGGAGCCCCGGTACGCACTGCCTGAGCGAAGCGAGCAAGGACAGGACCACCGAGGCGTGGCCGACAAGCATGACGACGCCCGTGTCAGCTGACGAGGGCGCCGCAGTGGCTCACGTAGCTAAAGCATGTGTGACGCGGGGGAAAAAGCACCCCGGCCGGCTTACCACTTTGGGAGGAGGCATATTTTTAGGAATATGCCTCCACGTATGTCCTAGGCAGAAACCGAGCCTCCCCTATAAAAGGAGGGCTAGGGCTTCTGTAGAAGAGGTTGGCGGTTTGGTCTCTTTATGATTCTGTTGAGGTCTAGGGTTTCAGGTGAGATCTGTGGGTGAGAGTAAGAGAGTTTTTTTCCTCCTCTCGCCAATACAGCCCTAGGAGCACTTGTAATCTTGGAAGAAAATCAATACGAGTTCTTGTGTGCAGAATCACTTCACCATCCCTCCCTGGATTCCCCTAGCGAGTATTAGTCTCCACCATTAGCCTATACGTGGCATCTGCCGTGACACCACCACAACAAATTATCAGCGACACATTTAAAAATATGCTCCACTGATATTTTGTTTAATCAATGGCGCATATCTAAAAAAATGTGCCACTGATAATGTGGGCCCGGCACCCCGGAGGGTTGTGGACCAAATATCAATGGCGATATGTACATATGCGTCATTGATATATGCTTATCAATGGCGCATATAAAATATGCGCCATTGATATTCTCCTCATCAATGACGCATCTTCTTAAATATGCGCCATTAATATTCTCCTCATCAATGGAGTATCTTCTTAAATATGCGCCACTGAATTGCTGCTGCAACTTTTAGATCGATTGATCGATCAAGCTAGATCCTAGATAATTAAGCTAGCTATATATATACGATGACAAGGATTCTTGGTTGAATTACAAACGCACATGTGCGTGCTACTTGGATTAGTGCATAGCTACCCTATCCATGAAACATCGATTTAATTATCCATGTAAATGCAGACTGAAGTGCAGTGCAACTTCAGAGTTGGATGTACTCACCGATGAATTTTAAAATTAATTAAAAAAAGAAAAAGGAAATCACAGTTAAAGGGAGAACTGGGCCAGGCCCCATAGCTGAAGTTGGTCAACGTGCTGCCTAAAAAGCCCAGCCCGTAAGAAAGATCACGATCGACATCTGAAGTTATCCTGTACCGAACCAAACTTCCCCCCGTGCAGAGAACCCTAGCCGCATTTCCCCCACCTGACGACCAGAGCCATGGCGGCGCGTCGGGCTTGCTCGCCGGCGCGCGCGTGCATCGGTATCCCGGTGCGCGGTGCTCCGTCGAGGTCGCCTGACGGCCTCGTGCTCGTGGCCGAGCGCAGCTGCTGCACGCCGGCGAGCGGACGCCGTCCACGACGACGCGAAGGCGGCGAGGCACAGCTTGGGCGAGGCTAGTTGCCGCGAGATCCGGCTGCGATCTGTTTCCCCTCGTCCTCCTGCGCCACAGAAGGCCGGCGCAGCGCCTCTGCTCCGTCCTCATGGTATCCTCTGATGTCCTCGCCGCGGGTGAGAAACCCCTCTCCCTCTCCCTCTCTCACTCTGCCCCCATAGAATGAACACACCATGATGTTCTCTGTTTAGTTGTGCTGCATAAGAGATTGGGATACCATGTGTTCATCTGATTTATGCCATTACTTTTGCTCGTCATTGATTGATTAGCGCCATTCAAGGTTAAGTTAGTTGGTCTCTGTACAAGGAGGTTCGAATGCAGCAGGCGTAATTTCTGTTTGAGGTTTTGGATGCACATGGGTATGAGTAGTAGCTTAATCAATTTTGTTAGTATAATATTGAATACTAGTTCGACTAGGGTCGTGATGGTAGTAATTAGAAGTATTGCATGTAACCGCAGTCCACCTAGGACTGAACCAAAACTTGTACAATCTACCCATGTTTTCAGAGAGAGAGGAACCAATCATTGCCAAGTTGAAACCTAAACAAGGAGTTGCTTTGTCAAGTTGAAACCTAATGAAGGAGTTCTTTTGTCAACTCCAAACTTGGTTGCGGTATATCTTAGGACATTTGCTGGATGTAACCGCAAAATTAGCATTGTACGAATGAGCGGATCATGTCTGGTCTAAATTAAGATGTTCCTGTCAAACAATTTCATTGGTGACTAGCTTATTTTTGTGCTTCTGTTGCAACAACATACTGACCCGTGATTCTCGGCAGGGCTGATATACATAGTGTTGATGCAGAATGTACCCTGAGTCAGTATATATGCGCCACTGAATGTACCCTGAATGCTGACCCATATTTATTTTTGTTTTCTGTAGCTATGACAATTACTATGACAATTAGCGTTTCTGTTTTCTGATATCATATCCTCCTTTGCCGTACTATGACAATTACTATTTTTGTTTTCTGTAGCTTTCCTAGGTGAAGAGAGGAAGAAGATGAAGACCTCGATCGCGCCCCTGGTCTTACCGTCATTGCGGTCGCACTCTACTTGATCATATAGTTTAGGGCTGGTGACCACTTTATTTGTGTAATGTAAGATGATATCAACTTGTATCCTCCAACACTTGTGTACTTGTGTAAATAATTCAGGCACATGTCACTAGATCAGGTTCTAATTGATTTGATGACTATAATTGTGTTTGTAATATCTCTGTTTCGATAAACTATGTAGAATGCATCATTTGTACTACTTTCTACGGCTATTTTTCTATAATACCCTGTATACTTGTATAATATATAGTATAACACCAGGAAAGAGCTGTATTGAGTTATCTGCGCATTATGTAGAAATGCTCCACTAGTAAAATATCAATGGTGCATATTGAGGATGCGCTACTGGTTGTCTCATTTATCTCATTATCAATAGCGCATATTTGATATGCGTCATTGATACTTAATTATCAGTGGTGCAACAGTAGTGGTGCATTCCATATGCGCTACTGATAGCAAAAAATATGCTCCACTGATAAGCAATTCTCTACTAGTGAGCTCAACCAGCACGTTGGGGAGATTGACCACACTCTACAGGGATTGAATGAAGATGTGAGTGCCTTGACTCATAACTTTAGTCACTTCATGACCACTTCCCTGACTACTACCAGCAGTATCCGCACCAGTCACCGAATGACGGCAACAACTGAGCCTGACAATAGCTTAAGCTTTGGGGAGGTTTGAAAACCTCCAAACCTTGCATTCATGTTTTTGTTTATTCTTTTGATTTATTTCTTCAAAATTGCATGTTTATTTTTAGTTTGCATTCCGAAATCAAAATATAAAAATTTAGTTGTAACTTTTATTGCAAGTTTGTTTCTTTGTTTCTCTCGGAGATTGCTCAATTTTAGGTGACTTGGCAATATGGAAATACAGAGGGGGTTCGAATCAAATACGAGAACGAAGTAAGCATGAGGAGGTATCACATTCCTTTCATCACCCTTTCTACAACCTTAAATTGATCCTACAATTATTTACTCGCTTGCACTGGAGTCACTCCCCACTTAGCTTGTTATCCTATAAATTCTATTCCTTTGCTAGTGTCTCCTTTTTAGCTTTGAAACAATGAGCAATGAACTTGGTTAAAAATATTTTATACATTTTTACAACAAGAAAAAGCATCTGAAAGATGACTTGACTCCATGTTTAGCCCAAAGAATTTGATTTTAGAACTACTCCATCCCATTTAAGCTTAATATAAATAGACTCGATAGTACCCTTGAATGAAATTGTTTGATAAAATGGATGCTTTGAAGTAGTAGAGATTATGCCACTGCTTTTTCTAATAATTACCGTAAGATATTGCTTTACACGTGTCATTACAACACTATTTATGCTCCATGGGGAACTATTAACTCCGCTGGCGGACGAACTATCTAAATGTGGGAAACCACTTGATTTCGGCTATTGAGTTATGTAAACGTCTGTAGAAGCAATGCTATGACGGGTAAATTTTTAGTCTTCTCATGGTTTCACGTTCCAAGTGAAGTTGTAGTACTCCTCTGACCCATTATTGCTCAACAATTATTTATTGGCATGGTTACGAGTGCACAACACAGTCCCAATTAACATGTTAAAAACAATGGCATGATTTCTCAATGAAAGAGCTGAAGTTTTTGAAAGGCAAAAGAAAGGAAAAGGTACTTTGACAATCTTTAAATTTTGACATGGGAATATATGAGTTGTTCTTAAATTGAATGGTTTGGTACTAACTTGAGTACTCTTAATTGATTAAAGAAACAAGAGCAAAAAGTTTTCATCTCTCAACAAAGAGGGACACCAAAAGAATTTGTCTCACTTTCCTAGCAAAACTTTTGACACTTGCTTGGGCATATGATTTATTTGCTAACAAGATATATACATGGTTAGGAAGTGGACTCAGTGGAATCTTGTGAATACTTGTATGACCATGTTTAAGATTGCATGGATTTGTGAAGAAAAGAATTTGACACCAATTCAAACTTGTAAGTTCTTTTATTTCAGTCTCGAATCTCCGCTATTCTTCCTTATTTCCTTGTCACTCGAGGGCGAGCAACATCTAAGCTTGGGCGAGTTGATAGCTGTGAGATTCGACACATTTTTGATGGTTTTTATTGATGGTTTGCTCCCGGATTTGATCGTTTTAGAGCTTTACCTAACGCTAATACTTCGGTAGCAAAGACAACTTGGTTTTTAATGTGTGTTTTAGGTTCTGAACGTCAACATAAGGTTTTAACTAGAGAAACACAATTCAGGCAAAAACAAGCAAGTCTCTCTTTGGAAGCAATCTAGGGGAGCATACAGAGGCTTTAACGAGCAACTATACGACTGGAACATTTTTCCGGCCGTATAGTTCCCGCCATATAGCTGCCACCGCCTCTGTCTTGTCAAAAGGGACAACTTCCATGAAGAGACCAGGCGCAAAAACACAACACAGTAGCCGACATCCCATCCAGAAGGGAGAAAGAAGAGATCCTAAGAAGAAGGGGAAGGTGTTCTTCATCTCGCTCCATGATCTTCTACCTCCTAGCCAATACACCCCCATAGCCATTACTTGTACTTGAGTGGGAGAGAGATCTTCACCTTGCAAGACTAGGTTTTGAGATTGTTTCTTCCTATCTTGAATTGTGCCGGATTACTTTTCTATTCTTATTGTGGATCTCCATGGTAATATCGAGAAGAAATCCCTTTATTTAATTATATTGATGATGCTTTCTTCTCTCATGTGTGAGTAAGTTCCTTGGGCGTGGGAGATGTAAGGGATTGGTGAGATGTGACGTGCCTCCATATATTTTCCATTATCTTGTGATTGATTCTAATTACTATATTATGTGTGCTTGACTATCTGTGGGATGCCTAATACTTGTTGTCCAATTAAGGTCCCAGACAACATGATGCTTTGTTCTACATAGATAGGATCTTGTTCGCTAGCAGGCCGGTGACCCCCGAGTGACACGAGGATATCAATAGAAAACTAGTAGACTCGAGGATAACGAGGAACCACCGTACTTATTTCATTAGTCTGATCCAAGGAGCTTAAGGGTCTTGATCGTCTAGTGTCTGACCATGGTTTTGGTAACAGACTAGTAGGATTATTGAAGTTGGGACAAAATCTACCAAGAGGAGTTCTGGCTAATTATGGGTTGCTCTCCTACACATATACTTATAAGATTATAATTGTTACACTTATCATTTGTCCACCTGGCATAATCACTATCACCATAAACTGAATCTCCCCGCGCCTTCTTTGTCATCTGCGGAAAACAACAAAACAATCGAATCATTCTTTACTTTTATGCTTTTTATTTCTGAAGTTTACATTTTAGTTTTATTTAAATACACTCAGTTTAATCAAAACTCCATTCTCATTTCAACACTTGCAGTCAATTCACTCGAAGACATGTGACAACTTTGGGTGTGATAGAGACTTCACTCATAAACACTTACCTTTGGCCTCCCTGTGGGATCGATATCTATACTTTAAAACTAGCTACAATCGATCTCTGCACTTGCAGACATCAGCAGGTCGAGTCGGTTACAGATTAGGGTTTCCCCTTTAATTTTCTATCTACACTTTTGATGTGTCCTCCAAGAATTCAAACTCCAACCGGCCACCCGAATCCTTGATGGGCTTCGATTGCACCGAGGACTCCTTCTTGGGCTAAACCGAATAGGCTAATCTCAAGTACCTATAAGGTATACCCACGTCCGTAAGTCTTATGGGCCTTACCGTAGCCAGATGGACCTCCGTCTTCTCTCCCTGACTGGGCCGCCCGTGAAGAAAAGCTCTAACCCGAAGTGGGCCACCCCTGTCAGCGAGTCACAGTGGGTATACACGGAAAGTATATCCCCAACAGTAGCCCTGGAAGCCTCCAAGATCCAAAGTCGGATTTCATCGTCTAGTTAGATCTTTCTTCGGCTGCAGAGTCTTGAAGGGTTCCTGAAACTCCAAAAAATAAAAGTAGGATCCGGGTCTCAAATTGAGTTTGATCTATGAGTATGTCATATAGTTTCTCAGCTTGAAATTCAAACTAAGCCGGAACTTGGTCTCTGACGTAACCTAACATTAGTCAAGGTCAAGTCCCGTCACTGACAAACATTCCTTTCAGTATGACCATTGGTGGGTCCATTTATCGTGGAACCAAGGCACCGTTTAATGTGTGCACGGAGATTGAGGAGGCATAATCATCTCAAGGAAGTTGCCCGATTCTTTCCGCGACGCATGGCACATTTTACTGTTTATTCACACGAATCTTGACGCGAGTGAGGCTTATAAGGGGTCTAGATCTCCTCATTCTATCTCACCAGCGCCTCTACCTTCTTCTTCCTCCAAGCAACACCATGCCCTTGCTCCCTTTCCTTCCCCCAAACTCCATAGCACCGCCCATCCAAGGTCATCGTCTCCACCCAAATGGTTGATGCATCTGCATCCGGTATAGCAGCGACAACCGCGATGGCAGAAAAGGAAAATTTCCGTGGAGTCTGGATCTCCTGCATCCTCGACGACGATAAATTACGTGACATCAAAAAAGAAGGTCTCCTCTGCATTGGTGACTGGCGAAGCGTCTTCGATGAGGTCGTCGGCACCCCTCACGCTGATAAGAGGGTTCATTTTGGCACTCACCTGGATAGAGGTGTGAGTTCCCTCCCTCAGAGTTGTTCTTTGAGGTTGTAGATCATTATGGAGTTCAACTCCACAACTTCCCCCCAAACACGATTCTAGAGCTTACGCTTATGCTTCTTTGTGTGAGGGTTATCTCGGGATAAACCGAGTCTTGTTTTGTTCCGGTACTACTTCGGTACTCAGACAAATTCCATTATAGTCGGCAATCCCTACATTACCAGAACACTAAGCCTGACCCTTAGGACAGACCGAGTCTACCCCAAGGTTATAGATAGCGACTTGGTAAAGAGGTGGTCATCCACGTTCTTTTACCACAAGGACAAATCGGCTCCTGGCAAAGAAGGAGCTTTGCCAGATTTTGTCGACGGTACCGCCATGCCCCAAGAGTCTTGGGATGCAGATGCTCCAGGTCTTACTGAAGATTTGATCCGCCCCAAGAGGAGGATTGAATATTTTATGAAGCACAAGGGCCTGAAGGGATCCAACCTAGTCCACTGTTGGCTAGCGCGTCGGATTCAACCCCTCAAGTACCATGGTGACCGGATCATGCACACGTTCACCAAGAGTAAGAATGATAGCCTGAGGATCAACCCGCTCCCAATCCCGGAAAAGGAATATGAGACCCGGATCAAATGGTTGATCAAGGAGCGGGTTAAGAAGAATATTCCAGATATCTCTCCAGATATGTATACTGCTGACAAGCCTTTGACATTAGTAAGTTTTCCGGTTGATTCTTTCATACTCAATGATTTGCTCATCTATACTTTGTTATTTATTTGCAATACTGAGGTATTTTGTCTTTTCATCTTGCTGACCTCCCCGAGTCGGAGTTTTCTCCTCTCGAGGGATATCCACCTAAGGATCTAGTTCCTCTGGAAGATGAAGAGCTTGAACTACTACAAGAGGCCCTTACCTAGAAGCGCAAAACTCCAAATGTCTCTGTGGGTACCCAGAAGGTGCCTGTTGTAAAGAGGTAAACTTCCTTACAAGATTCTATTCATTTAACTCATATTCTCTCTAAATTGCAACGATCTTACTCTGTTACCATCCAGGGCTAAAACAACTACCAAGGGTAAAGAAAGAGGAAATCAAGGGAAGACTTTGCGCCAGCATAAGTTGACTCTGGTTTCACCTGCTGCCCCGCCTCCGACTCCTACCCTAAAGCCATCATCAGCACTGAAGGGTACTACTTCTCTGCATGTTGAAGATGTTTCGGCTTATTCTTTAGAGCCAGTGAACCTTGGTTCGCAGACCAATGTCACCATGGGTGACTCGAACTTGATAAGGGTGAACCCTCAAAGGGTAATGATCCCTTAGTTGAGACCTTCGCGGAGAACCTTATGTAGAATCCGGGTATTGCCAAACTTGGCCTTACTCGGGAGAGCGCAGAAGAGATCTAGAAGCTGGCTCTCCATTGCTTGGAGACTTGGAATATCACAACAGAGGAGGACGTGCAAGAAGCCAAACACATCAAACTTTTCGAGCTTATTGACCAAGTTCATGTTCGTGATGAGAAGTTGAAGGATGGTGTGGCCTCACCACCACCAGTGATTCCTTTGACTCTTGCCGAGAAGGTTTCTTCTGAGGTGAACATGAGCCTCAACAAATTGACTCATGACTATTATGTAAGTCATAATCCGACTCTTTTTATTGTATTTCATATCATATCCTCTAGCCCCCAAGCATGAAGTTGGATAGGAATCCATATTTATGCTTTTATAGGATGCCAAAGAATGAACTAGTATAGCCCCTAAGGCTCGTGCTGATATTTAACTTAGTTAAAATATTAGCCAGAGTCTTAGTAGACTTCCGACTCTAGTTACCATTCTGACTTACATAAAGTTAATGCTTATAACCAGGATTTATTGAAGAATATTTGCAATAAGCGAAGAGAGATCAGATCTCTCCAACTTGAAATGCACAACTTAAAGTTGCAAAGGATGATACTGAAGGTAAGCATTCCATGCTTCACTTTGATAGTCTATTTTTTGATTTGTAGCCGAATATTTATTCGACTTCATTTCTTGCTGCTCCAGAAATTGTGAAACAGTCGTGCAAAATGATTGAGCAAGCTGAAGATTATAAAGTCTTGAAGGTGGAGAATGCTGACTTGCGTTCTAAGCTAGAAAAACCCAAAGTAGATCACGAGACCAGCATCGCCAATGTTCTTGAATCCAGCAATCATACTACTGAAGAGCATGACCGCACCATAGCCAAACAAGACAAAACATTCTCGGACTTGGAAAATGCCTTGGACAGGGAGAAGGATACCTCTGAAGCTCTTCGGAATGAACTCCGAAGTATTCATGAGGAGAAGACCAAAGTAGATGATGATATCTATGGTAAGTTTGGTGTCTCTGAATTTATTCTTTTGACTTTGTATACTTGGACATATCATTTACCTTGTTTTATTATCTTCGGGTCCTCTCAACATTCTCAATGCCTCTTCATCTGAGTCTCGTACCAGCTGACTTGTCACCGTTGGGGACTTGATCCACGATTTCCGCCAGTCTTTGGAGGAAATTGGCAAATCCGTCTAGCTCTCTAGCTTGAACTCAGTGTCATCCTTTGAGCTACGAGATAAGGCGAAGGATATGCCCAAGATTGTCAAGGATTGGAACATGTCCTATGCACACATAGTGACATAGAATGCCCTAACAATGGTAATGAGCCACCATGGAAGCATGGAAATATGGCAAGTTACCAAGGGTTATTCGACTGTCGATGATGCAGCCCGTCCTATAGACGCTCCTACATCTACACCACCAAGCCCCCCAAGTGGACTGATGACTCGTGCCTGAGCCAAGCTCCTCCAAGCTAAGGTGAATTTGCTCCTATCCTCGTGTGACTTTGATACATGTTTGGATGGCATGCTACTTCATACCTCGACATTGTGTATCCTTAGGTATCAAGACATGAACCCACGAAACGGAGCAGCATCGACCAAAGACTCTAGTAGCTACCAAGCGCAACCGGTACTACTGGCCATCAACTATGGTACTACCGCCCAGAGATAGCAGCTCTACCGCACGAGACAGAGACCTTCAACTCCAGGCCTCACCGGTACAAAGGAGGCAGCACTACCGCGCCCCCTGAAGACCACGCCATCGCTTCGACTCGATCCGATACCAGCGTGTGGTACTACCGGCCATTACCAGTACTACCGGTCACCAGGTACGGTACTACCGGATGACATAGTGCCTGTGTGCACCTCTTAGGCCATTAGGCCCTATAACGCACCCTTTTATATTTTAAGTTGCCCAAACTACCCTCGAACCTATGGCTGGCCTATATATAGTCCCCCACCTCTATTGTAAGCTCTAGGCATGATATTTGGAATTAGTGAACACCCCTTGTGGATCTATCTAGTTCTTACCTCATGCTCCTTTGAAATAGGAGCACCAAATATCCCCACCTTGTTGGAGTTTCCATCGTGCCTCCCTTGTTGTACAAGGCCTTGGCATCGGAGTCCGTTTGCCAAGACGTCAAGATCTCACCGAGACTCCCTACTCGTCGTGCCGGTTTGAGAGAGAGCACTATGTTCGACGTCGATCCTAGGGATTGCACCGAACTGGTCACCGCTGGCGTGAGTTATAGGTGTGTATTGTGTCTTCGAGTGAGCATGTGTTCATCGTGTTCTTCGTGTGTGAGTTCGCAGTTTCCATCCTCCTCCTCGTTGCCCACTCACTCCGCCCTGATTTCAAGGGATTTGTGAAAGATCGGGCCACCCTCGAGGTTTGACCTCAACATATTGGTATCAAGAGCTTGATTGCTCACGAATTCCCCCACAAATTTTTCTTCACCAATTTTTTTTGAAAATCTCCCAAAAAGAGCCCCAAATTGCCTTCGGATCGATTTCTAGATTTGGTGCATTTTTCATGGTTTTGGTCCATACATGTGTTGCTTAAGGTGTCGATCTACCTTCCTTGCAAGTTTCTAGCCCCACTTTTGGTCAGATTTCCACAGATTTGAGGATTTTCAGGCCGAATTTCTGCCAATTTTGAGATCTACATGCCCAGGAATTCCAGAAGCGATACTACCGCTGATTCAAGCAGTACTACCGGAGGCGTGCGGTACTACCGGCCTTAAATTCCAGTATTACCGGTCAGCGGGGCCTATTCGTCTGTGGTACCAAAGTTTCCGGGTGAGTGCACCGCGGTACCTAAGTTGCCTGAAAGTGCCGCGTTTCGAAATGTTGGGCCGCCAACTACCGAGAGGGGCCATTTCAATGCAAACTCATCTCACCCCTACCAAATCCAAACATTTCGTGAAACTGCCCCGTGAAGGAGACGGTCGGGACCCTCATGTCAGTAATATTTCTGTGACGCGAGCGCCAATGCGGCAACCACGTAGGCGAAACGAGAGACTAAAGGAGCATGGTGCGTCGACTGAGCGAGCCTCTTGGTTCCGGGTCACCGCGGTTGGTGAGGGTGTGCCGCAGGTCGTAAGGCTGGCGCGACCGCCATGCCTAATTGTTGATGATGTTCGTTCGGGCGTAGAGGGGTTGCCCATTGGCAGCGACCGTGTTGTTCGCCGGTCGCGGCTCGTTGGTTGACAACGCGGGATTGGCAGCCCGTGGTTGGTTCGCCAGGGGCTGGGGTGGTAGGCAAACTAATGCGTTAGCCACGATAGGGTGGCCGCTTGATGCCGCCCTGCTTGCTGATGAGCGGAAGTACATCCGCCCCCGCGGGTCGACTCCCGCGGCTTGTTGCTCGACAGCCCTGACGAGTAGGGGCTTGGCGTACTGGATCTATAGCGCGTCGTCGCCTTGGACGTTGAGGTTGGCGATCGCGACATCGGCCGCGACGACGTTGTCCATCGGGGTGGAGTATAGTGGTAGCCCGTTGGTGTCACGGACTTGGGGTGAGATGATGATCCGCGGTTGGTCCGGTGGGGACGCGCGGCCCATGGGTGGTGGAGGGGCCCCAGTCGCCGGCGCACCAGGTGGTGGTCTTGCGGGGTTGCTCCCGCCTGGCG
The DNA here is from genome assembly GCA_910589775.1 of Avena eriantha. Classification (NCBI taxonomy): domain Eukaryota; kingdom Viridiplantae; phylum Streptophyta; class Magnoliopsida; order Poales; family Poaceae; genus Avena; species Avena eriantha. Next base: position 92,603,307 of record OU342745.1, on the reverse strand, counting down.
GCGCGTTCTCGCGGTATTCACACTCGGCGGCGCGTGCGGGGTCGCCTTCGTCGTTGAAGTTCAGGATGCGGCCCTGAACGTTGGAGTTCAGGCGGGTCCTGATGCGGCGCTGGTTATAGAGCGATAGCTCCCGCGCCATCTCTCGTTCGAGGCGGTATTTCTCGCACTCGGCGAGTTCGTTGTGTTGCGCCTCCGCGAGCCGCATGCGGGCTTGCTCCACCTCTGCGGCCGTCGCGGTCGGCAGGATCGGCGTGGCGAACGGATCTGGCGGGGCGGCCGTGCTGCCCGCCATGTAGATTGCGTTGAAGCGATTAGATCTGGCGCGAAAATCCTCGGGGGATTCCGGGCCGGAATCAGAGTCGAAGATCCCAGGATGGACGGGTCCTCGAAGTCCTCGGGGTTGGAGACTCGCGTGATGGAGTCCTCCCGTGATGTAGTGGTGATGGATCCGTCGACTGATGCAGGGGTCACGGAGTCGGCGTTGTCATTTAGGGCGTCGTTGTTGGTGGCGGCGTTAGTCTCGACCGCGTCGTTGGCGGCCGAGTCGTACTTGGTGACGAGGCCCCTGATGGAGCAGACCTGCTCCTCCGAAAGCAGATCGCGGTGTGGCGGCGATCCGCCGACGGTCACCATTGCGGCTGGGTTGATCGCGTCGGTGAAGCCGACGAAGAGGTTGATGGAGCCGACCGGCATCACCGCGGCGTGAGTGACCGGACGTGACGCCAGGATGTAGCTGCTGGGCAGGATCTGTAAGATCCCGCCGATGGCGATCATGCGACCGGTGGTGAGCGGCCGATCGATCGGCGAGTACGATCTCGCCGCAGAACTCAGGCCAGTCCCGCTATGCCCCACGGTGGGCGCCACTGTCGTGGAAATGGCCACGATAGTCGCTACCACTGGCAGCGATTGAGTGTTTCGTGAGGAAGAGTTGGCGGCCATCTGCGGTGCGAGATGGGGGCGGATGCACATGGGTTTACCTAGGTTCGTCCCCCCGGAGGGTAAAGACCTACTCCTGCTAGATTAGATTATGGGAGAGCGAGTTACATGGGTGGCGAGCTCGGCGGCTAGGCAGAGAGTCGCTTGAGGGGGTGTATGATGGAACGTAAGTCTCTAGGATACCCTAGGGAGGTTTATATATGAGGCACCTCGCTAGGGTTTACAAGTTATCACCGAGAAAGATAAGGATCTGAAGGCTTTGACCTAGTCCGACTAGGCTTCTGCTACACTCCTGGGCTTCTAGTCTCGAGTCGCTGGGCCTTTCCTTCCTTCGTAGTCCAGTTGCCGTCTTTCGGACGCACTCGCAGGCCCTTCGTCCCAATCGGAACGTCCTGCTGGGCATACCCCCTTTCGCATATCCCCATCACAGTCCACCATGTAATGTAGCTCCTGCTGCTAAGGGCCCTCGCCTTGATCGTGGTCCTAGTACTTCCACCGAGTTTGATCTAGCTAACAATGATGCTGGTGATGGCGATGGTGGCATTGGGGCTGGGTCTAATGGTGCCACTCCACCTCTCGAACCTCTCAGAGGTTTCTATCCTGAAGAACCTGATGATGGCAAAGTAATCGTTCGTATCGGTGTCACGGATTATACTACAAAATTAGATGATGGCACAGAAAACTTCTATGACGAGTTTGATGTAATCCTTGGCAGATACGATCCTGAAGTGGTAGAGTTATCTAACCTGATGGCATCGTTATGTGTGAAGGTGTTGTGGGGGTTCTCCTAGGAAGCACATTTGTTATATTTTGGTTACAGGAGCAAAAAGGCTATCGAAGTGAAATATACCGGGGATTTAGTCATACAGTTTACAAGGAAATATTATAGAGGTGAAGTGTAGTTCCACTTGATAGTGAAAATGGTTGGAGAGGAATTGGAAATCGACAATAGAGATGATGGACTTTTAGAAGGCATGCGTGACCTGATCCATGTCATCACTGGGGCTGGTGCGACTAAGGGTAGCTTCGAATAGAGGAGAGTCTTACATAGGAGCGTCATAAAGAGGAGAAGGAAGAGCATCCCTAGAAAGGGCACCCCAAAGAAGAACGTCACCAAGGAGACCACGCTAGAGAAGAGACGCGCCAAAGTCGCGCGGAAAAAGGCACCACGCCGCAGAGCACACCCCTGAGATGCAGTCAAAATGCCACACCGAACGGTAGCAGCAAAAATGCTAAGAGGGTAAGCAAGGTGGTGAACACTCCCAGGAGTGGTAGCAAAGAGGCGAAGATGGCCAGCACGGAGGCTACCACACCCAGTGGGAGCATAAAAAATACTAATTTGGAGCGGAACACAACGCTGAGGTCAGGTAATAATGCCAGCACGAAGGAGAACACGCCCAATAGTAGCAGCAAAAGGGCTAATTTGGAGCGGAACACGCCGCTGAGGTCAGGCAATAATGCCAGCACAAAGGAGAACACGCCCAATAGTAGAAGCAAAAGGGCTAATTCGAAGAAGAACACGCCGCAGAGGTCAGGCAATAATGCCAGCACCCTGGAGCCAACACCCGTGAGGGGAGGCAATAAGGAGATCACACCCAAGAGCGGCAGCCAAAAGCCTAGTTCGATGGGGAATGGAACACAGATGTCAAGCCCTACTGATACCATCAGGAAAGATTACATCAGGAAGGAGGATGTACATAGGAAGAGCAAGAGGGTTCTGTACAGTCAAGATGAAATTGATTATGGCTGCTATTTGTCTACTGAAGTACCTGGGATGCGTGCAAATGTAAGACCACCCCATGTGGTTGCACCAGAACCAACCGAGTGTCTTGGAGAAAACAAAGTTGCCGGTGAGCTGGATTGGGGCAATGTTCCGGTCCATTCGGGTGGAGACGATGGTGCAGCCCCACCCATGGGAGTCAATATGATGTGTGCAGTACTAGGCATTAGAGACGATGGCCAGGATTCTGAATCAGATGGAGAAGAAGGCACTGTAGAGGATCAAGAATCTCGTGATGATGAAATAGACGAGGAACTTAACGATGAGGCTGGTATTCTAGTCGATGATTTGGGTGTTGAAGTAGAAGAAATGAAACATGACCACGAGTATCCTATAATTTCGGTCGGCACCGAGTTCAGGAGCATGCATGAGTTTAGGATGTCGTTCCGACATTTTTGTATCAGGGGGAGTTCGACGTTTATCGACTGAAGAACACTGCCTAGAGGTATGAGGCCATTTGCAAGTTAATGTGGATGAATGGACGGCCGAGGTACATTGTCCATGGAGGATCACAGCAAGAGCCTTACCTATGTCGAAGGCAATTAGGGTACTTGGGCAATGAATGCAACAAACCATTAGAACTTTCTCTCTTTTCACTCTATAACTACAATTGATGTGCAATATATTTCTGGCAACTAGTTGACTCCGCTTATCTTTTAAATGAATCTGTGTTGTAGGTTAACAAAATGGGCCCTCCACACATGTGTACGACAGGCAGCAAACTGAAATCCTCAATGGCTGATACGGAATGTGTGGCTATGCAATCTATGTCCATACTAAAGGATACCATGAAGAATATTCAGACTAGCCTCGGTTCTAAATACAACATTGTCCTACCGTATTACATGGTTTGGAAAGGTAAAGAGAAAGCTCTGGGGGTCTTGCACGGGGATTGGACCAATAGCTTCAGGATGCTGTACAACTTCAAGGCGGAGGTACAAGCTAGGTGCCCGGGGAGTGTTGTGGAGATTGACACCGAATCAATACGTGGTAAAATATATTTCAAAAGATTTTTCATGGTGCTTAAACCTTGCATTCAGGGATTCAAGGACGATTGTAGGCCGTATCTGAGTGTAGATAGCACTGTCCTAACTGGCAAATGGAAAGGTTGTCTTCCATCTGCCACAACACTTGATGGTCACAACTGGATGTTCCCAGTGGCATTTAGGTTTTTTGAAACATAAACGGAGGAAAACGGGGTTTGGTTTATGAGGCAGCTCAGGAGATCAATAGGCCATATGGATCCATTGGCTATATCCACGGATGCATGCAAAGGGCTGACGAATGCAGTGAAGGAGGTGTTCTCGCGAGCTGAAGGTAGAGAATGCCATGCCCATATGATGCTCAACTTGTACTCACACTACGAAGGCAGCGTATTTCGTTACATGTTTCCTGCTGCTAGAGTTTACAAACCTAGTAGCAGTGAATATTTCATGAGAAAGATTTTTGCAGAAGCCCTTAAACTTCCAGAGTACTTAGCCATCCATCATTCACAGCTATGGAAGAGGAGTCAATTCAACCCTGACATCAAAGTTGATTACATATACAAAAACCTTGCAGAATGCCTGAATAACTGGGTGAAGGACATAAAAGTGCGTCATGTTCATATCTTGATGGACAACATACGATGATCATGAAGCTGTTAAATATAAGGAGAGAGATCGGTAGGAGACTTAGAGGACATATGCTATCGCTAGTTGTACAGCAACTGCACAAGAGAAGCCGAGGACTTGCTCATCTTAAGGTTCTCCCGTCAACCAGCAGTAGCTGTGAGGTGGTTGATATGTCCAAGAGTGGCAAGCAGGATGTTGTGAACATCCAGCTGCAAGAATGCACCTGCTTAGAGTGGCAGCATACCGGGAAACCTTGTGACCACGCCTTGGCCTTCTTGGTGAAGAAAAGAACTCTACCACATTTGGATCAGTATTTGACAGAGTACTACTCTATGGAAAAGTTCAGAGCTGTGTACACTGGATCCGTCGAGCCATGTACAGACCCATCTCAGTGGCCTCAAGTCCAACTGTCTTTCGAGCTTTGCCAGCCAGTTACAAAAAGGGGCAGAGGAAGACCTCAGGTGACTAGGTTTAATAATTTCCTCAAGAAGAAGGGTTCGTCTTTCTGTGCTACGAAGAAGGGCAAAAACAGATGCAAGACCTTCCATATTATAGGCCATAGAGCAGCAGGTTGTTCCCTTAATGCTCCCAAACCTAGGTATGAGATGGTACATTCACACGAAAAATTGTTTATAGTCTGTAGATATAAAGTAGTAATCCATGTACTGTTTTTTTACAGGAAACGCAAGGTAAGAAACAAGACAGCCGACTCAATGATTTTGCTGCGGGAAAAAAACCAAAACGAGTGGAGTGATGATGCTGGACAAGATTCTGGTGCTGATTGGCCTGACTTCCCTCGACCCGGAGATGCAGGGTACATGAAGGTAAGAAAATTGGCACCCAGGAAGTGGAAGAAGGCAAGAGATGAAGAAGCTAGTGGACGTGAAGGCAAGAGGAAGAAAGGTGGCACCCTAGTAGAGAAAGAAGGCTAGCAGTGTAGAAGACTAATGATGTATTGAACTTGAACCTATATATGTAGTTCGGTTAAACTCTGGAGTTGTGTGCGTGGAACTTGTCAGGCGAAACAATCTGCCTCCCGTACTCGGAGTAAAATGTATCGCGACTTTAGGATTGGATACGGCCGATGCCACTAGTTGAATCCGAAATTGTGACTGTGCCACTACTATCTGAACAATCGCGATAGCTGAGCGGTTAAGGGGTCTCCAAAATCGATGGGTGTTAGTGACACAGACATGAATTATTTATAGGCGCTTAATAAATCCCTGCTATTGGCATTACACTTATGATAAGTTTCTGGGCTGAAAAACAATTTCTAAGCTGGCTGCTACACTCCACGAAGCAACAACTTATTTCAGCTGCTGGACAACGACATGGCAACATAAACTTCAAATGCAACAGATAATGCCCAGATAATGAGGAAATTGTTTCCACTATCTGGCCTAATCTTGAGCCCATCTGTCTCACCACCTCCCTACCCCTGCCTCCCCGGCACCTGGCAAAGCTCTCGGATCTCTTGCTCCATCATACGAATCTCCTCTTTCTTGTCCCACACAACATCACGCAGATCCTAAACAAGCTCTTTGTGAAAACTTGTCAGTGGCTTTTCGATCCACACAAACTTGTCACAGCCAGTGCCCTCCCTTCCTACGAAGTAGATCGAAGGAAACAAAAAAAGAATTACATTACGCTTTCCGGATCCGGGTTACCATTGTATCTACAGTACGAACTTACCGCTGTGATGCTGTAGTTGCTGAATTTTCCTGCAGTATTTTCGCCGGTCCATGAAATCCATCTCGGCATCTTCTCACCACACAAACACAGCATATCAGGGTAGTAATCGTAGGGCGCCTTCCGGTACCTGATGGGGGCACCTACCTGACGGCGTTGAGCTGACCCTGATTCCGCCCGAGATGAACTGCATGAGCAGCGAGCCATGAGCGAGGGGAGCGAGGGCAGAGGAAAGAGGATCCTTTGGATGTCAGGGTAGTGGTGAAGCGTGATTTATACCCACTTAATAACTCGGGCAGAATCCTACTGTACAAATTCGGCTGACAGGTGGGGGACCTAGCGTGCGGACTTGTCAACCAGACCTCGCGCCTTCGTGGTTCAAAGGCCCTCTCGCGTGCATTGGACGAAATTTTTTGGCACCTTGCTCGCGTACATATCACTGGGAGGACTTGCTGAGGAACCAGACACGCCTGGCCTACAATCTTACTCCCACCTAGGAACTTGTCATGGCTCACGCCGGCAGATCCATCCGCTCCACCGCTTCCGGTAGGCTCGCCGTGGCGGATCCACCCCAAGATCCTACCGTCACAGTATCAAATGGCCATGGTTTCTTGAGAGGAGCGATGCCGCTATGTATCCGAGCTCGGCCCCTCCTACCTGTAGAAGGACTGATGCGGTGTCGAGCTCGAGCAGGAGCCACCAGGCGTGACGGCGCTCGGTCCACGCCAACCCCGTCATATTCGTCATTGTCGATTCCGATGTGGAGGATGACGGGGATGAGGCTGTGCAGAACGCCATTATTGGATCCTTGGCGAAGGGCAAGCCACGGGCAGGAGTGGATGTCGCTAGGAAGGGCACGGCGGTGTCACCAATCGAGGTGGACTCCAACGACAACGTTGTGATGTGGGTTTAGATGTTGTTTAGGATGATTGCAATTTCGGTTGTGTTTAGTGCGAGTACAATTATTGTAATGGGTTTGTCGAGCTATATTGAGAAATATGTGCAATAGCAGCGTGTGAGTGCTTCCACTTTAGAAATTGTGTCTGTGCCATTTGCATGTTGCATTATCAATGTAGATTACATGTAAACAATCCAACGAAAATCAGATTACAACCATAAGATGGGAGTGGCAGGATGGAAGAGAAGTTGGGACAGTGGCTTCGAGGGGAAGGAAGAGAAGGGGGCGTGACATTGGCAGGTGGGCCCACGTAACACGTGACACTGACATGCGGGGGTGCGAGCACACAGTATTGCCAGTCTGTCCAGAGCAAGCAAACTTTGCGACGTGACAATAGCAAGCTGATTGGACCAATAACTCGTCGAATTATTAAGGAGTACTAATAAAACTAGAAGTGGGGTACATTCGCACAACACGTATGCTCTACGCACATGAGAAGCATCGCTTAAGTCTAACAGTAACGACATCGTAAGTACAACAATTCCCTGTCGGTATTCTCGATACAAATGTAGAAATGCATCTGCCTGTTCGGTCCAACACCGACAAGGTACTGAGATGGCACACATAGGATCGACCTTAGGTTCGCACACCCACCTCCCGCGGCGTCGGGCAGCTCGGCGCCTCGGCTAGCACAAGAATGCTATCGGACGATGGCGGCTAGGCGTTCGCCCACATGCGCACCGTGTATACGGGCCAGGCACATGAGACTGACCTGACGCATACCACACACACAAAGGTGGGCCCAACTCTGGTTCCCGGAACACCGACAGTGATGGTCAGGACGAAAACAGAGCCGTCCCCCCCTCCCATGGAAAATTAGGCGGCGACGTGCCGAGTTAGTGAACGGCACATTCTCTTGGAGAAGTTGGGCTTGCCCGTACGAGATCCTAATCACTTCAATCAAGTGCTCCTCTGTAAGGTGGACGAAAAGCTCTGTCGGCGGGCCGGTATAGTTGCAACCTGGCTCCATGCAAGAGCATGCGCCATGCGGGCATGCGAGCTCGTGGAGCGGGAGCTCGTGGTAGGAGTAATGACAAAAGCATCCTGGGTGGGAGCACACAAGCGGGAACGTCGCTGGGAAGTTGCGTGCGGGGATTTCTAGATTCTTGGGCTGCAACATCTGCCACATCTGAAGTTCGTCGACAAATCGGAAAAAAGATCAGCAGTTAGATCAGCGAATAGCGGGAATATGTAGGATAAGTTCAAAAGCTTCTAAAATGATTTCTTAGCATGAAGGTAGTGACCCGAGAATTGGTGGATGTCGTTCGGGCATGGTGCACAAAAGCCGGTGGCGTCGTCCGGGCATAGTGACGTGTGGTGGATGAGGGGAGAGGGGGCTGTGGAGTAGACGTGCTCACTCACGAGCTCTATGATATTACTAGTAGGCTATAGGGGATTGGAAATAATAGTAATATAAGTGAAAATGTAAGCGCGACCAATCATGTCGCGGAACAGCCTACTCGTGGATCGCTCTTATGAAGAACCATCTTATTCGTCCACGCGCCCCAATCAAACGGTCTGCGACAATTGGATCGGACAACTAATTCTTTAGGGGGCTTCTAGAAGATGCGATCCTACATAGTTTAGTGGAAAGAACACACATCCAATGACATTGGTGGATGCATATGTGGTTCATGGAAATAACACACATGCAATGACATTGGTGGATCCATAACTGGTTTGTGAAAAGAACTAACATGCAATGACTCTAGTGGGTCCATGTGTGGTTAGTGGAAAGAACACACATGCAATGACATTGGTGGATCCATATGTGGTTCATGGAAAGAACACACATGCAATGACATTGGTGGATCCATATGTGGTTTGTGGAAAGAACACACATGCAATGACACTGGTTGATCCATATGTGGTTTGTGGAAAGAACACAAATGCAATGACTCTAGTGGATCCATGTGTGGTTTGTGAAAAGAACACAAATGCAATGCCATTGGTTGATCCATGTGTGGTTTGTGAAAATAACACACATACAATGCCATTGGTTGATCCATGTGTGGTTTGTGAAAAGAACACACATGCAATGCCATTGGTTGATCCATGTGGTTTATGGAAAAGAACACACATGCAATGGCATTGGTGGATGCATAAGTGGTTTGTCGAAAGAACACACATGCATTGAACACTTGTGGATCCATGTGTGGTTTGTGAAAATAACACACATGCAATGCCATTGGTTGATCCATGTGTGGTTTGTGAAAAGAACACACATGCAATGCCATTGGTTGATCCATGTGGTTTGTGGAAAAGAACACACATGCAATGACATTGCTGGATCCATATGTGGTTTGTGGAAAGAACACACATGCAATGACTCTGGTGGATCCATGTGTGATTTGTGAAAAAAAACACAAGCAATGAACACTGGTGGATCCATGTGTGGTTTGTGAAAAGAACACATGCCATGGCATTGGTTGATCCATGTGTGGTTTGTGAAAAGAACACACATGCAATTACTCTGGCGAATCCAAGCGATTTGTGGAAAAGAACACACATGCAATGACATTGGTGGATCCATAAGTGGTTTGTGGAAAGAACACACATGCAGTGAACACTGGTGGATCCTTGTGTGGTTTGTGAAAAAAACACACATGCAATGCCATTGGTTGATCCATGTGTGGTTTGTGAAAAGAACACACATGCAATGCCATTGGCTGATCCATGTGGTTTGTGGAAAAGAACACACATTAAATGACATTCGTGGATCCATATGTTGGTTTGTGGAAAGAACACACATGCAATGACTCTGGTGGATCCATGTGTGGTTTGTGAAAAGAACACACATGCAATGAATCTAATGTATCCATGTGTGGTTTGTGAAAAGAACACACATGCAATGCCATTGGTTGCTCCAAGTGTGGTTTGTGAAAAGAACACACATGCAATGACATTGGTTGGTCCATATGTGGTTTGTGGAAACAACACACATGCAATGACATTGGTTGATCCATATGTGGTTTGTGACAATAACACACTTGCAATTACTCCAGTGGATACATAAGTGGTTTGTGGAAAATAACACACATGCAATGACTCTAGTGGATACATGTGTGGTTTGTGGAAAGAACACACATGCAATGACTCTAGTGGATACATATGTGGTTTTAGTATAAGAACACACATGCAATGACTCTAGTGGGTCCATATGTGGTTTGTAGAAAGAACACACATGCAATGACTCTGGTGGATCCATATGTGGTTTGTGGAAAGAACACACATGCAATGACTCTAGTGGATACATATGTGGTTTGTGGAAAGAACACACATGCAATGAACACTGGTGCATCCATATGTGGTTCATAACAGGAACACACATGCATTTCCATTGGTTGATCCATATGTGGTTTGTGACAATAACACACATGCAATGCCTCTAGTGGATCCATATGTGGTTTGTGGAAAGAACACACATGCAATGACAGTGGTTGATCCATATGTGGTTTGTGGAAAGAACACACAGGCAATGACACTGGTTGATCCATATGTGGTTTGTGGAAAGAACACACATGCAATGACACTGGTTGATCCATATGTGGTTTGTGGAAAGAACACACATGCAATGACTCTAGTGGATACATGTGTAGTTTCTGAAAAGAACACACATACAATGACTCTGTTGGATCCAGGTGTGGTTTGTGAAAAGAACACACATACAATGACTCTAGTGGATACATATTTGGTTTTAGTATAAGAACACACATGCAATGACTCTAGTGGGTCCATATGTGGTTTGTGAAAAGAACACACATGCAATGACTCTAGTGGATCCATATGTGGTTTGTGGAAAGAACACACATGCAATGGCATTGGTTGATCCATATGTGGTTTGTGGAAAGAACACACATGCAATGACTCTGGTGGATCCATGTGTGGTTTGTGAAAAGAACACACATGCAATTACTCTGGCGGATCCATGTGTGGTTTGTGGAAAGAACACACATGCAATGACTCTAGTGGATCCATGTGTGGTTTGTGAA
>OU342745.1:92421358-92592239 GCA_910589775.1 Avena eriantha | reverse complement strand
ACACACATCAATGAATCTAGTGGATCCATATGTGTTTGATGAAAGAACACACATGCAATGACATTGGTTGATCCATATGTGGTTTGTGGAAAAACACACATGCAATTAAACTGATTGATCCATATGTGGTTTGTGGAAAGAACACACATGCAATGACTCTGGTGGATCCATGTGTGGTTTGTGAAAAGAACACACATGCAATGCCATGTGTTGATCCATGTGTGGTTTGTGAAAGAACACACATGCAATGCCATTGGTTGATCCATGTGTGGTTTGTGAAGAGAACACACATGCAATGCCATTGGTTGATCCATGTGGTTTATGGAAAAGAACACAGATGCAATGACATTGGTGGATACATAAGTGGTTTGTGGAAAGAACACACATGTAGTGAACACTGGTGGATCCATGTGTGGTTTGTGAAAAGAACACACATGCAATGCCATTGGTTGATCCATGTGTGGTTTGTGAAAAGAACACACATGCAATGCCATTGGTTGATCCATGTGGTTTGTGGAAAAGAACACACATACAATGACATTGGTGGATCCATATGTGGTTTGTGGAAAGAACACACATGCAATGACTCTAGTGGATACATATGTGGTTTGTGGAAAGAACACATGCAATGAACACTGGTGGATCCATATGTGGTTCATGACATGAACACACATGCAATGACATTGGTTGATCCATATGTGGTTTGTGACAATAACACACATGCAATGCCATTGCTTAATCCATGTGTGGTTTGTGGAAAGAACACACATGCAATGACTCAAGTGGGTCCATGTGTGGTTTGTGAAAACAACCCACATGCAATGACTCTAGTGGATCCATATGTGTTTTGTAGAAAGAAAAAACATGCAATGACATTGGTTGATCCATATGTGGTTTGTGGAAAAGAACACACATGCAATGACATTGGTGGATGCATATGTTGTTTATGACAGGAACACACATGCAATTACTCTAGTGGATATATATGTGGTTTGGGAAAAGAACACACATGCAATGACTTTGGTGGGTCCATATGTGGTTTGTGAAAAGAACACACATGCAATGAATCTAGTGGATCCATGTGTGGTTAGTGGAAAGAACATACACACAATGACATTAGTGGATCCATATGTTGTTCATGCAAAGAACACAGATGCAATGACATTGGTGGATCCATATGTGGTTTGTGAAAAGAACACATGAAATGACATTTGTTGATCCATATGTGGTTTGTGAAAAGAACACACATGCAATTACTCTAGCGGATCCATGTGTGGTTTGTGGAAAGAACCACACATGCAATGACTCTGGTGGATCCATGTGTGGTTTGTGAAAAGAAAACACATGCAATGACTCTAGTGCTGGTTTTAGTATAAGATACACATGCAGTGACTCTAGTTGGTCCATATGTGGTTTGTGAAAAAACACACATCATGAATCTAGTGGATCCAATATGTGGTTGATGAAAGACACACATGCAATGACATTGGTTGATCCATATGTGGTTTGTGGAAAAACACACATGCAATAAACTGATTGATCCATATGTGGTTTGTGGAAAGAACACACATGCAATGACTCTGGTGGATCCATGTGTGGTTTGTGAAAGAAACACACATGCAATGCCATGTGTTGATCCATGTGTGGTTTGTGAAAAGAACACACATGCAATGCCATTGGTTGATCCATGTGTGGTTTGTGAAGAGAACACACATGCAATGCCATTGGTTGATCCATGTGGTTTATGGAAAAGAACACAGATGCAATGACATTGGTGGATACATAAGTGGTTTGTGGAAAAGAACACACATGTAGTGAACACTGGTGGATCCATGTGTGTTTGTGAAAAGAACACACATGCAATGCCATTGGTTGATCCATGTGTGGTTTGTGAAAGAACACACATGCAATGCCATTGGTTGATCCATGTGGTTTGTGGAAAAGAACACACATACAATGACATTGGTGGATCCATATGTGGTTTGTGGAAAGAACACACATGCAATGACTCTGGTGGATCCATGTGTGGTTTGTGAAAAGAACACACATGCAATTACTCAGATGTATCCATGCGAGGTTTGTGAAAAGAACACAGATTCAATTACTTTGATGTATCCATGTGAGGTTTGTGAAAAGAACACACATGCAATGACTCTGATGTATCCATGTGGGGTTTGTGAAAGAACACACATGCAATGCCATTGGTTGATCCATATGTGGTTTGTGGAAAGAACACACATGCAATGAGTCTAGTGGATACATATGTGGTTTGTGGAAAGAACACACATGCAGTGAAAACTAGTGGATCCATATGTGGTTCATGACAGGAACACACATGCAATGACTCTAGTGGATACATATGTGGTTTGTGGAAAGAACACACATGCAATGAAACTCTAGTGGAACTATCTTGGCATAATTTGATGTATGCCATGATTTATTTCATTGTAAAAGACACTCACTTTCCATTTTTATACTACTCAGCTTTGCCCTTGTTTTTTTTATACTACCGAGTTTTGCCCCCTCTCTCTCTTTCACAGAAGCCCAAACCCGTGCCCCCTCTGTTTGCTATGCCCTGATTGGTTGTCACAGTTGTCACGCGGATCAGGCCCACCAATCGTTGATCCTGTGTGATCCAATGAGGCTTGTTGCACACGTCGTGCTCTTCACAGGACAGCGTTAGACAACACGGACGTCTCCCTCAGCGAGACTTCTACAAGAAGGAACACGATACCGTCCATGGAAAAAGTCGTCGAGTGGTCATGTCACGTTTAATCTAGTCTGTAAAGGCTACAAGTCTACTACATGGAAACTGGTCATCCACGGCCACGGGCTATACCATTTTTACTACGTAGTGCGCCTACACTCTCACTTCTGACAGGCCCCCACCACACGAACCTTCCACGCGGCAGCCGCAGCCAGAAGAGCTGCCTACCGGGGCCCTCGAGGAGGCCTAAACGTCCCCGCATTAAAAACACAGCCTATCGGGTCCTCCATTCACACTCATCCACTACTCTCTTCCCTATCTAGCAAAATCCCACAATCTTGAATGTACATGCACGAACCTTCTCCATAAACCAGTGCATGGGGGTGAGTGTGTGGGCATCACCGCCGGGGTGGTGCTTCACGCGGCAGATCTGGAGGAGCATCACGCAGCACAAGGCGAGGAGGACGTGCAGTTCAACCCCTTGGGGGACCATGTGCTCGCCGGTGCTGACGACTTCGGAGGCCCTGATGAGGGCATGGAGTTTGACGAACACGCTCCGCTCGTGTACCCGGAGGTACATCTATTTCTACATGTTTCATATTTTCTGCTCGAGCTTAATCTATCCTGGCTTCATAAAAAAATCTAGTCCTAATGATTAGTACGAACCGGTACATGGAGAGATCTAGTCTGTTCTGAATGAATCCACATTATTTATTTATTAATAAGTTATCAAGAACACAAACCACAATAATTTAGAAGCGAGCTGGGGAGACGGCCGTAATGAACCGCTGAACCTGTATAGACATGTTATTGCATCAAAAGTAAATCGGAATGGTGGAAGGAATATATATTTATTATTTTGCTCATTTCGGTTTGCATTCCATACATTACAGGTGGATTCAAGTGACATGGACTCTGACAAGGAGAACAGGGACAACAAGAGCTGCCATGTCATGAAGAAGCTCAAGAGAGGGATAATCCCTTTCCACACTCGACTTGGGGAGCTCAGGTGCCCTTTTTGTAAGAAAGGAGTTAACCCGAGGATTGCCAGCTTGATTCCACATGCGGTTGGCATCAGTAAAAGCCCGGCTAGTAAACACAAGTCGGCGACCAAGGCTAAGCACACTGCTTATGGCAAATTCCTAGCGAGTATGTCAAAACCGGCCTAGTGTCCCCTTACTTAGGAATCAGCAACTTCTAGCCAACCAACCCGTCACTGTGCTGGCCCGGCCACTAATAATATTTAGTTCTCTTACCGTATCTAGACCCTTAAACTATGGGGATTTCTATTTTCGTACCCTTCAAATTATATTCAAGTTCATCTGTTTATGGAGTTAAAGTTCCGGTGGCATACTCGTTATTTTGCATGGATAGAGGGGTGCCCCCGATAGATACAAGGGTTATCCTGTCCGCTAGATCATAGATGATCAACGATTGGTGGGCACGATACGTGTGAAAACTGTCTCGACCAATCAGAGCGTAGCAGCGAAGATGAGCACAGGTGCGAGAGATGGATACAAAGAGAGGGGAAAACCGAGTAACACTTAAGAACCAAGGGCAAAACTAAGTAGAACTTAAAAACCAAGGGCAAAACTGAGTAGAACTTAAAAACCAAGGGCAAGAGTGACAAAGGGATTCAAATAGAAAATTGAAAATGATTTTAAAAATGGAACCAAACTGCCAGTGTTACGCTCGAGGGCAAAATTGAGTAGAAGTGAATCGCCAGGGTTAGACACGAGGGAAAAACGTGACTCACGATACGCCCGTGCGATGCACGGGGCGGTAGCGGACACGTGTGGCCGTGCACGGTGCAGTAGCATACGCGGTGCACGGTAGTGCAACGAAACATCGCTTCCCTTCTCCTTTAATAGAGGCCTCACCACTCCCACTCATCACGCACTCGCTCACTCAACCGTCTCCACTGTCCCATCACCTTCTACAAATGCCCAACAAAACCGCAACCACGCCGGCGATGGAGAAGAACGGCGCGGTGGCCATCGACACCTCCAAGGCCGCCGGCGAGGAGCCCCCCGTCCCCGTACAGACCCCTGTCCCCGTCCCCGCATCCGCTGTAGCCGCCGGCGAGGAGGCCCCCGCCGGTCTCGGACAGATCCCGCTTGGCTAGGACCCCTACGAGGAGGTTGTCTACAAAAGGCCGGATTACCCCTACGACACCAGCATCGCCGACCCATAGTCGAAGGTAACTAGGGTTTTCTCTCCTTCCCTTGTTCTTCCCCCGTTCCCATCATTGGATGCTAGATCATATGTTATTAGGGCTCGGCTGTTCATATTTTTACAGTAGCTAATCCTCCTGTGTTAGATCTCGATTTTCGATGAATCCCCCTATTCATAGTTGGGATCATTATTTGATTTGGTTTGAGATTTGGGGAATAATCGGGAGATCTCAATCGGTTACTTTATGCAAATAATCAATCCTGATAATTAAAGTATCTCAATCATGTCCTTATTTCACTCTACTGTTTTTTCCAACAAGAGGATAGCAGCGATGTCCACAGCAACGACTATTCCAAGGACACCAAGACTCGTCATGTGCTGAGGAGGCTAAAGTCCGGCTAGTACAACAACTTCTTCGCCGGCAACGTGTACAGGTGCCCCTTGTGCCCCACTAGGAGGCTCCGCGCCACGGACTTCAACTCCCTCGTGAAGCATGCCGAGGACGTGAGGACCTACGGCGAGTCGGTGAACGTCCACGACTTCATAGACAAGCACCATGCGCTTGGTCTTCACCTCTGCAACCTCTAGAAGGTGGCTATCGAGGAGGGTCACATGCCCCCGATCAAACCCAAGGCGCCCAAGGTCAAGGGGCTGGGCAGCAAGAAGTAGAGGAGGCGCCAGAGGGAGGAGGCGGAGGCCCTCCTGGCAGAGGCGAGGGACCACTGATCAGCTGCTGCTGTAAAGCAGCTTCTTTTGTCTTGTTTGTGTTGAACCTGTCAGCTGCTGCTGCTGAGCAGCCTAATTGTCGAACCTCGTTAAGTACCGTACTATATAACCTATATTAGTTGCTTTATCTACATCTGCTCTATTTACTGAATTTATTTATGGTGCTAGTTAGTTTTGCTGCTCTACATTTGCTACCAGATTGGGGAAAAATGAGGGCAAAAGGAACAATGAATGAAGAGAGAATCTACTCTAGATTCCCTATCTTTTTGGGCAAAAAAAACACAACTTTTAGCGAGAGAGGGGAAAAGGCGCTCTTAAAAAGGCCAAATAACAAAAAAAAAATTCCAATTTAGGCGTCAGGGTGCACATAACGCCAAGCCTTTGACCAGACGGCACCCCCTCCGAGCGCATTTGAGGTCTTCGGAATATTGGGAGAGCAAAAGTGAGGACAAACGAGACACAATGTTGCTATAGCTGAATCTGACAAAAAGCTGAATTTGGCTTTACCATGCAATTTGGCTAGAGCTCCACAATGTAGCTATTCCAAATCCCTAAACTATGTTGTGCGTTGAAACCTCATGCTTTTCCAGTGACATGTGTGTTGCAAAGTTGCTTGATCGTGCATGCTTACACAAGTGGCCTACACAAAACTTATAGAAGCATGGGCAAACGAGCTTCAATTTGGCAAATTCTGGACAAAATCACCAAATTAAAGAAAGGAAATTGCAAGCTTTGCGCAATCGGCAGGCCTGATCGGCTGGGCGGCTGCCCCGGGGTGCAGGGATGCTAGGTCCCTGTCTATGCTTACACTTCTTAAACTTGTTAGGAATAATAGCTATACACTTCCTTCTGTCCTGTCACGTTATGTCGTGTCAGTGATGTCTACGCACTTATATTCTTGTAGACAGTTGTTGGACCTCCAAGTGTAGAGGTTTGTAGAACAGCAGCAAGTTTTCCCTTAAGTGGATCACCCAAGGTTTATCGAACTCAGGGAGGAAGTGGTCAAAGGTATCCCTCTCAAGAAACCCTTCAATCAAGATACAAGAAGTCTCTTGTGTCCCCAACACACCCAATACACTTGCCAGGTGTATAGGTGCACTAGTTCGGCGAAGAGATTGTGAAATACAAGTGGTATGATAATTATAATTGGTAACGGTGCCAGAAAATAGCTTGATGGCATGGAAAAGACTAAAGGTAAACTGAAATAAAAAT
Organism: Avena eriantha; assembly: GCA_910589775.1. NCBI lineage: Eukaryota > Viridiplantae > Streptophyta > Magnoliopsida > Poales > Poaceae > Avena > Avena eriantha. The sequence goes on along the minus strand of OU342745.1, from coordinate 92,585,419 downwards.
GGAAGCAAGCAAACATATAACAAATCTAGTTGCAAACGGTGTTTCAATGCTTAGAAACAAGGCCTAGGGATCATACTTTCGCTAGTGACCACTCTCATATAAATATCTTCTATTTATGATACTACCCTGAACTACTCTCCAGTTGGACACTCTAATCGATGGTAGGGCTATAACAGCACACCTCAAAGTTCGCTTTCCCCATCTATGTAACCCCACACTGTCACCTTGTGCTCTAGATGGTTCCAACAAACACCACAATTTCATAGAAACATCCAACTCCAAATATAACTCATAACAAGTATTTGTAATCTCTAGCCTAAGTGCCACCATGGTGTGCACGCTGTCACTTTCACACACATGGGGAGAGTAGAGATCTATTAAAGCACTTGAGTAGCAAGGTAGATCTACTTGATTACAAAGCTCGTGATCACAATATGATCATGCATAGAGAGAGAGATGAACACATAGCTACCGGTAAAACCCTTAGCCTCGAGGAAGAACTACTCCCTCCTCATCATGGGAATCAGCAACGGCGATGGAGATGGCGGTGGAGATCGATGGAGATGGCTCCGGGGGCATTTCCCCATCCCGGCAGGGTGCCGTAACAGAGACTCTGTCCCCCGAATCTCCTCTTCGGTGGTGGCCGCGCTGTGGAACTTTTCGTGGATTTCTGATTGACGATTTAGGGTTTTTTGCATCAGGAGGATTTTATAGGCGAAGAGGCAAGGTCAGTGGCCGACCAGGGGGCCCACACCATGCCCTGACGTGACTAGGGGTACCCACATCCAGGGGTGGTGTGGCCACTCTGTGGCCCCCCTCTGTCTCTCCTTCTGGCTCCGTGAGTCTTCCAGGAAAATAACGACTTTGGCTTTTGTCCGGTCCAATTCCAAGAATATTCATTTTCTGACTTTCCTGAAACCAAAAACAGCAGAAAACATGCAACTGACACTGTGGCATCTTGTTAATAGGTTAGTCTAGGAAAATGTATAAAAATACTCCAAAGTGAGGACAAAACATAAGAAAGTAGATATAAAACAAGCATGGAACATCAAAAATTATAGATACATTTGCAATGTATCAGTCAGCACCGCGCACCCACTGCGGATCGGCAATGGGACGGTGGTCTACGTGATCAGTCTCTGCCATGCCAAAGCCACGTCACACACCCGTCCCATCGCCTACCAGGACAGACGCCGAATTTAATCGCTAGGATTAGAAACCAACGGTGCTTGCCCGGTCAAACTTGCTTCCGCATGGTATTACCAGAATATTGGTAAACGCAATTTAAGCATCGCCTTCCGTCTCCTCAGCACATCATTGTGCAAAAATCCCCAACTCATTCCTTCCGTCGCCACTGCCACCACAAGAACCATCGACGCTGCCACAGGCACCATCTCCGTCGGGCCATACCACCGCAACAGATCACTCCACTGCCACGCGCAGTCCTAGCCACCGCTACCGACCCTAGGCCACCGCCGCCGCATTAGCTGCTGCCATGGACGGAGAGTACAGCGTGTTCGGCGACGGGAGCGACTTCACCGACGAGTACACCGTCACCACCCATGGCACCACCAAGCTGACGGTCGTCCACACAAATGCATCCGCGGAGGTCGTCAAGGTCATCGCAATGTACGAGTGGTGGCTAGAGGAGCCGATGGATAGGTAAAAGATCATCGGCCTTGACCTCGAGTATACCGGAGATAGGAAGAGGACGGCGCTTTTGCAGCTGTCCATGCACAACCACTACCTCCTATACCACGTATGTAGGGCCAAATCTGTATGCCCGGAGCTTCACGAGTTCCTACATAGGAGGGAGATCTACTTCGCTAGCGTCGACATCAAGAACGACACTCCGAAGCTAGAGCGGGATCTCCTCATTTATGTCGACAATCACGTCGATCTCCAACATTTGTGGAGGTACCCGGATGGCGATACGGGGAAAGCCGGCATGGCTAGACTCGCTGCCGACATCATCAACCGCGAGTACACCGACATGAAAGTCGAGTTCGCGAAGCACCTTCACGAGCGATGGGAGTGGAGGCACCTGGATTACGATGCGATCAAGTACGCAACCAGGGACGCGTATGTCTGCTACGAGATGCTCAACAGGATCTGGCGGGTGGGTGAGTGTGCTGTTTACCGCTACTAGTTTCGCATTTTGTTCCTAGTTTTATCTCGCCTGTATTTTATCTCGCATGTATTTTCTAAGCATTCTATGTATAAGAACCAAGCTCGTATGATCCCTGTGCTATTAGCTACTTAACCTATATGAATTACATTTCCCCCTTTTGTATGCTCAACATTCATTCTCAAAAATTCTGTCTGTGTCATTTGCATGCGGTAGAATCCAGGACTGACATGCATAAGGTGTGATACAGTCATAAGTCATAACCAAACCTAGATTATAGCAAAGGATATAGTCATAAGCAAACCCAGATTATAGTTCGACAGAGGTAATACACAGCAGTTCGTAATTGCTCACATAGTGTACTTCTGAAATAACATGTTTTCATAAACATAATAAGCCCTGTACAAACACAACAATCATGCACTAAAAGTCTACATCCCAGCCTGTTGGAGAAGGCAACCGATCCCAGGATGCCTTTGGTCGCTTGAACTGGCTTGTAGATTCATATACACTCCGGCATCTGGGGCAAACAACCTGCCTTGGTGGTGGTTCAATGATGTGATGGCTGGAACAAGATTTTACAATCTGGCGGTACAGCTCGTGGCTAACATACCCATCAATTGCAGCGTACTTCAGATTAGGTTCAGAAAGCGGCTTATTCTCCTAGTAATCGTGCCCTAAACGCCTCCACGAACATCTCAGCAATTTTCCCTTCATGTCAGCGTACCACGGGTCGATGAGTTCGAAGGCAACAACGGCCATCCTGGTCCTGCCACCCTTCGTCCCTGGGATCCAATAAATTTCCTGGATGTCCGCTCTGCACTCCTTTGGGGTTCTAATATTGACAGTCGGGCTTTCAAGTAGTTTAGTGTCATTTGTGATGTCAACACTAGTAATGTTATGTGTTGGTTCACGAGAAAGTCATGAAACAGACCCCTAATCATTTCGCTCCACCTGCATGAAAATGAATTCAGACAAATAATATAGCAATAACTTTTGCAAACAGACGGTTCAAGAACAAAAAGACAGCAAAGTCTACCAGATCCTGTCATCCCCCTTCTCGCAAAAAGGCTAGTATACGAGGACGTGCCCCTTCATGGAGAGTTGCACCACGGCAATCCTACGGTGATCACAGCTGTACTCGAGGTAAAGACCTACGAACCTATTTTGTTTGAACCGTAGCCAACTCGTGTATTTACTCAGAGTCTTCCTCACCGTCACTAGATCGGTGGTGTAGACGACATTGATCTTCTTCCCGCCATGTACTTCTATGTCGAAGTGCGCAGTCTCTTGCCTGCCGTTGTTTCGGACGTCTGAAAAGTCCATGACTACAGGCAAAAGGGAAAGGATATGGAGGAAGAGGGTGATGCCATGGCGGAGGAAATGGATGAGGCCGTGGAGGAGAAAGACGATGAGGCCGTGGAGGAGGAAATGAGACGGAGAAGTGAAACTACTTACTGCAATATTGGAACCGCCCTTACTAATATCTGGAATGGTGCACGACCGTTCATAGTAGGGTGAAGGTGGAGAAAAACGGGGTTTTACACGTCGACTCTAGCGCTGCCTAAAATTTGATTTGCGCCACTTGCTTATAGTGGAATCGAGGTCTGCCATGCACGATCTAAGTCAAACATAGTCACGTTTGCACGTGCCGACCTTCACTCATTGACAGGTGGGCCGCACATTTCTCTCTCGTACGATTTATTTTTTCACTTCCTCTAGACGGTTCCGGTGCGCGCCCTCAATAATTACGCCCCCTTCCTTGTCTTCCACGCGGACGAGAACCAGCGGCGGTTCCTCACCGGGTCACTCCCTACTCAAACAACTGGCCCCATCCCTGATTCCATCCCCTCTCGAATCCATCTGCCGCCTTATCACAACGCCTCCATTAATCTACCGGATTCCAGACTCCATTTGCCGCTATGGGTAGCGCTTGCGGTAGCAGCAGGCTGAAGCGAAAGGCATGCGACGATGATGCGGATGGCCAGGGCGACCACCACCACAAGGATTGGGGATGGCCGAACCTCAACACCGCGAACGTGCACAGGATCGCCACGGGGTTGGGCATCATCTCTGTCGGTGCCTCACTCGCTGCATCCCTGGCTACCGCTTCACGATGCGGGAGATGGACGAACAACCGTTCGGCACGGCAGGTTTTCTTTACCCCGATACCAGCAAATGGCCAAAGGACCGCGATGGCCACATAAGTTCCAGTATCTTGCTTATTGGTTCAGTCATATCGTTGATTCATATGTGCTGAACTCTCATCGGAATCCTATGTTCCTTTCGTCGAACGTGTTGTGTGCATGCGCGGTTTGAACAAATTGAACCATTTAAGACTATTCTGTATAGCGGAAGCTCTGCCCATACCTGATATTGTGGTATTTTCATAGTGACATAGTCTTACTTTAGGTGATAGACGAGTTGTCAATTTCGATTTGCAATGGAATGCCTACTAGGTGATATTCTATTTCCTAAAATAAAAACAAACAGATTAGACGATTTAAGGCTGTTATGCCCCGAGCTATTTATGATCATCGTCAGGAGTTTGTTCTGGGGGGGCTCTGCTCCTACTCCATATATTGGGTATCTTCGTAGTGACACATGCACAATTTAGGCGATATCTGAGGATACACTTGTATTTAGGCAATATTTTGTGTACTTTAATCTGAAGGTCCAGTTGTCAAATTGTATATGCAATGGAATCCATGCTAGGTGATTGTACCAACTAACAACAAACTCTGCAGAATATTCATGCAAAACTGATGCTGCTAGATAAGTGGTCTGAATCAGTAGTGGTGAATATCAAGGAAGAAGAAGAGACGGAAATAGAAGATGACCAGAACTAGGTGAGTGGCAATGGCGAGTGGCTGGTCCTTTTATCACAGGATGGGAGTACTTGGACTCTAAAAAATGGCTACAGATCGTTGAGACTTACATTGCCATCTTTGGAGGGTGTCGGCATTACTGCATTCAACAACGGGTGGCCACCGCCCATTTCCGAATTCGGTTACATGTTCAACATGGCAGAACTTGAGCTCCTGAAGGTATAGCTCCCACGTAGACCGTGGGAGGTGTGGAAGACCTGGGAGTATGACCTCTTAGCGGTGTTCGACAAGGCAGTCACATTCATTAGATGCCTAGAAGACAAGGAATGGACAGTCTTGCGTGACGACTTCCTGCGGCCAGAGAAGTATGTCGACGCCGTCTTCACCTCCAGCTACTATTTGTACAAACCGCAACACATTTATGTGGTCACTGAACCTAGTGGTGACGTGCGTGTTTGGGAGCCGTCCATTTGGGGTGAGTCATGGTGTCATATAGCATGTAAAATCCCATTCAAAATTCTGCTTACTAACTGTAAGTAACACACATGTACCCACGCAGCCCCGCGCATCATTCCAGCTCCGGTCATCGAAGATGCAGTAGCAGATGCTGGACTTGGGACACGACGCTGGTTCCTGGCAACTCTCGGAGGCGACACGAAACAGGATGTTGAACTCTTGTGGATTCATATCAGGGGAGCACTAAACAGCGTTGGTGATACAATAGAACATATGGGGACACAACTTTCTTCATACCCATCGCTGCGGTGTCACATTTTCTCGAGGTCTGCATGCCCATCCAAAGACCCAGTAGAGCAAGTCTGGAGCAGAGTCGACAATCTGAAGGGACAATCTGTGTTTCTTGGGATCAACTGCCATTTCTTTGTCGAAGCCCCTAGAGCTGTTGAACCTGTAATTGCTCAGGCAGCCCTGGCTCCTAATGCTGCTGTTGCTGGTGGTGGTAGTGGTGGTGGTGGAGCTGACGAAGAACTAGCTGCTGCTGCTGCTGCTCCTGGTGAAGCTGGTGAAATACTTGGTGATGTTGCTGCTGGTGAAGTTGACGAAATACTTGCTAATGCTGCTACTGGTGAAGATGATGAAATACCTGCTGAGGATGCTGCTGGTGAAGCTGACAAAATACCTGCTGAGGCTGCTACCGGAGTCCAGGAAGAACATGCTGGTGTTGTTGCTGAGGTGCTAGCACTTCTAGTGTTTATAGCAGACTGTGTCTTTACTGCACGCTCACGCGCCTATCATGTTGACACTCCAGATCCGACCTGGAGCTGAATCCACGTCAGGGGGAGGGTGCCTACAATTGGCTCATCAGTGGAGAATGATAGACGACCAAACATAGCATTCTGGTTCGTTCCAATGATACCACCAGCTCCAGGGACCTAGTGCTCATACTGGCATATCCGATGAACCATTTGTCTTTATCTTTATCATTAGTTACGCTTATTTGTGGAAGGACTAAGCTGTGCTTATTTGTGTAAGATTAAGTTAGGCCTACCTGCGTAATATTCAGTGAAGCCCAGTTTTTCTTTCCACGCCCATAAAAACAGAATTGCAGCATAGAACATACAAAGGTAATGTGCATACTAGGCATTTTTTGCTCAGGATAACAACCACTTCAAGTAAATGATACATGGTGTACGCATTTGAACGCATCACTAGAGTGTGCCACCTATTGATGATTGATGACATGGATCTAGCTTTTCTACGTGTATTTGCATTGAATCGCTCATTGATTTGTTCACATTTTTTTGGCAATGGCGGATGAACTACAATCTCTTGGTAACATGCTTCGTCAGCGAGCACTTGTTGATGCAATGCAAAGTATAGAACATGGTCGTCATCGTCATTCCATTTAGGTTCTCTATGTTTCGTCATCACGGAGCTACTAATTTCAAATGAAAATCTAGTGAACAACATATGTGTACATTGTTAGAGTATGCTACGGTCATGGTACATACATGTTTTTACAATCACAAGAAGAAAACTTGATGCATTCACCTTGTTAGCGTTGTGCCGAACTGGGTGGATGTGGCTTTGGGGTTCGGAGAGGAAGGCGTTGTGGCTGGTGCATGTGCGACCACGGCGGCGGCGAGCTTGGATTCTGGAGGAGGCCAACAGGACCGAGCATGGTCATCATGGTGACAGATCTCACCTAGGAATGAATTCCCGTCCCCGTGTCGTGCCATGGGTGCGGCCATGGTGAGCGCAAGCTCCGATTCGGGATGGGGAGGAGAGCCAGGCCGAGCAGGTTCGTCCAAGTCCTAGCTCCGCGCCATGTCCGCGACCGGAGATTGCCGCCCTAGAGGAAGAAGAAGACGCGTAAAGGATGCATGCGCCAACGCTGCAAGCCTACATGGCAGCCACGACGGCAGCGACATAATGGAGAAAGCTGACAGGAGGGCCCAACTTGACGGCCATTAGCCTCGTATTTTGTATTGAAATGTAAAGTTGAATTTGTGTCGAAAAAGACCCTCTGAGTATTTGGCACGCCAACTTTGGGCAACGCAGCTGATTGTAAGCAACTTGGGTACCGCGTTTCATGAGCGACCCAACTTTCGGGCCGCAAAATGATATTCTCCGGTCAGCGACACTACCGGATGGAAACAACGGTACTACCACTCGAGCCTGAGAGCTCTTCAACACCATTTTTCGCCTCAAGTTTGTTTTCTGACCTTCTTTTCCTTCGTTTGTTTGTTTGTATCTCGTGTGTGTGTCACCCAAATAAATACAAGCTTCCACAAATCACCATTTACCGCGCTCCTCGACACCACGACACCCAAACATCATCCCCAACACCGGTAGCAAGTCGTCAATACCGAAGGTATAACTTGCTCCACCTTATTAACCCTTCTTCTTTGTGTGTATCTATCCTATGAGAACATCTCATATTGTGTTTGCCTAAGGATTGTGCACTTGTCCTTGGAAAGTGGGAGTGTGTAAGCAAATTCAAGAGTTCACATAGTAGTATGGAAAGGGAGAAAAATAATCAAAAAGGAGAAAAAGAAAAGGCACAAGAAAATAGAAAGATACATAGTCTCCCAATACAAAGAGAGTCTCAATCTTGTAAGCAAAGAGAGAGAAAGAGCGTGACCAAGGAAAGTGCACAAATCCGTTTCTTATTTCTCTTTTGGCGAACAAGTTGTGGTCTACCCTTAAATTGGCACGACACCAAGTGTCTTCGTTAGTACATTTTGTGCTCATTTTCATAGTCATGCTAACAACATCCGTTCCATGTGTGTGTGTATCCTTCTATTTTTGTAGATCGTATACTTTTTTATTTTAACCTTTGGTTCTCTACCACCTTTAACAATAACCTTTTGTTTGGATTGTTTCATTTGGTTTTCCACCATCCTAACCTTCCACCAAAAGCTTTTGAGAGTTTTTGTTCTTTCTTTAGTGTGAGGTTTCTTTGCGATTTCACTTTGCACGCTTATAGCTCACTTGTGGTTTCAAGTTTGGTGCAATCCCCAAGGTGAGGTAAATGGCTAACACCACCATATTCCACTTCAATATACAATCTTTGTGTGTTTGCATGATGGATAGGGACGGTGAGTCAAGCCAACCACCTCCCCAAGAAGAAGAACAAGGCCCATACATGACGTGTGCAAGCCATTACATCATACGACATGAGTTTAGTGAATGTTATGAGGTTCTTGAGATGTGACAAGATGTACAATTCAGAGAGACTCGAGCTGAGTTCAAGAACACCGACAACCGCTTTGATGGCCTTGAAAGAAAAATGCATGTGATGCACCACAACTTTGGCCATCAAAATGAAGCTCTCCAATGCTCCGTCACCAAAACAATTGACAAGCTTTGACTCCTCATCGACGGAATGACAAGACCTCATTCACGCGCATCAAGATCCTCAACCTCGTCACGTCACCATTGTCCTCTTTGTCAAGATCATCATCCAAGTGCTCCAAGACACATTGACGCCCCCGTGGTTGAAGATGGAAGCTCTTCGCACTTTGTACCTTCCCCATGGCACGCCGCAATGTCAAGCTTTGATGGTGATTTCTCCTCAAGTCCCCAAGCAAGGCAAGAAGCACACCATCATCACACAAGGGCACTAGTGATCCAAGAAGTGCAACCAATAGTGGTAGCGCAAGCACAACCTCAAGTACACCAACATCACCCGCGACACATACTTGACACAACAAGTGATGACTCGAACTTGGAGGAACAAGCTCATCACCGACATGAAGCTCTTCAAGATCCTGATCTTCATCATTGCCATCATGAACGTTAACGCCGACACCATGGTCATCACGAGGCGCCTCCTCCACCACATCAAAACATGTTGAGCGACACCCACCAGGTCATGAAGCTCAAGACCATGATCTTCGCCGTGAGGCCCAAGTGCCTAACCCACAACACCAACCGAGGAATGAGCCTCCTCTTTGTCAACAACAACCTCAAGAGGCTCCACATCCTCATGATCGTCACGACGCCGAAGTGCCTCCTCCTCATCAATAACCGCACCAAGAGAAAGAGCAAGGCCACCACCTCCAAATGCGGCTCCTCAACCGCAAGTGCACCAACAAGGTCACCACGCTCATCGCAATGATTGTATGGAAGATGAAGACCGTCACCATCATGGAAACTACTGCCACCGTGATCGCAATGAGGAAGATACCTTTGGCAACCTCAAGTTCACCAGCTCCAATGATCCCTAAGAATACCTATCATGGGTGCTCAAGGTCGACAAAATCTTCCATATGCACAACTATAGCAATGAGAAAATGATCACCATGGCCTTGCTTGAGTTTGATGCTTACGCCAACCTTTGGTGGGAACAAGTTCAAGTCGCTTGTGACGCAAGAGAAGAGCCCCCAATCACAACTTGGCATGACATGAAGGATCACATGAGATCCCGGTTTGTTCCTTCGAACTGCACGCATGACCTCTTCAACAAGCTTTAATCACCTAGTCAAGGGACAAAGACCATGGAAGAGTACTTCAAGCAAACGGAGTTCAACATGATCCGCGCTAACATTGAAGAGCAAAAGGAGCAAACAATGGCACGTTTCCTCATCGGTTTGAACCATCAAATCAAGCGCATCGTCGAGTTCCAAACATACAATGACATGGTTGAGCTTGTGCACATCGCCATAAAAGCCAAACGTCAGGTACAAGAGGACATCAAGTACAACAAGCCCAAGACGTATTTCACCTACAAACAACCTTCAACTGCTACACCAACAACCTTCAATGGAAGCTCCTCAAGTACATCCAAGCTTCCCTTCAAGCCCACACTTCCTCAAGGAAAACTGCCCCAAGTGGCAAGCTTACAAAGGATACCCTGCCATTCAACGACAAATGCTACAAGTGTGGAGGCAAAGGACACAAGTCAGCCGAGTGTGGAAACAAGAAAGTATTGTTCATCCATGACAATGGCGACGAACAGTACTTGAGTGAAGAAGAATTTGATGATAAAGTATAGGAAGCAATGACAAAGCAACGTGTGGAACATGACCAAGATCTCCTCATGTGTGAACATGACGCAAGTCCATCGCTTGTCGTCACAAGGATCTTGACCACTCAAGCACAAGAGCATGAAGATCAACGATCCAACATCTTTCAAACCCAGGCCATCATCAATGGGAAATCTATCAAGGTGATCATCGATGGAGGGAGTTGCCACAACCTTGCTAGCACCAAGTTGTGTGAGAATCTCAACCTTACCCTCCATCCACATAAGCACCCCTACCACGTGCAATGGCTAAGTGACCAAGGGTCTATGAAGATCAAGATACCATCTCAGTAACATTCTCAATTGGTCCTTACAAAGACACGATGGAGTGTGACGTAGTCCCAATGACGGTTTTCCATATGTTGCTTGGTCGACCATGGAAATTTGACAAAGGTGCCCTACATGATGGTCGCACAAATGTTTACACCTTGAAATGGCTTAACAAGACATGTGTTTTGCAACCAATGACTCCTAGCCAAGTAATTGCGGACAATGCAAAGTTTTTAGCGAGGCGCAAAACACAACACCTTCTTGTGAGAAGAGTGGTGAGCGAGAGAACCACCATATAGCGAGTGAGAGTCACAAGCCTAAATCGAGTGGAAAAACTAAGAGTGTTCTTCTTGCCACCAAACATGAGATGGGAGATGTGAGGAATAACCCATCCATCTTACAAGAGAGCACTCCGATCGATGCCGATCCTAGGGATTGCGCCAGACTAGTCACCGTTAGCGTGAGATATAGGTGTGTATTGTGTCTTCGAGTGAGCGTGTGTTCGTCTTGTTCTTCGTGTGTGAGTTCGCGGTTTCCGTCCTCCTCCTCTTTCCCCATTCACTCAGCCCTGATTTCAAGGGATTAGTGAAAGATCAGGCCACGCTTGTGACATCCCAATTTCAGCAACCCTGATTACTTGTTCAGAATGCAAAAATCAGGGGGAACAAAAACTTTTTCTTGTGCTTTAGTAGTGCTTGCTTGTTGTTTGTTTGCACTTGTGCATATAAGAGTGTATCTTGTAATACTCCTTACCTCAACCTCAGTTGGCAAAAGCTATTTACCAAAACTATCTTGGCTTACTTTACATATTCTCAGACGTTCTGGCATTTCAAAATATGAGCCAATATGCTTATGCAACCAAAACTATTTTAGTAGCTTCTTTTGACAAAACTATGGAGGGATATATAATACAATCTCCTTATGTTTTCAAGACAGAGCACTCAAATAATCTTATCTCTAGCTTTACCAAAACCTCCTTTCAAAGCATTCGAATTCTACTCTTGGTAGAGATACCAAGAACCCTCACCTTATTCAAAACTCAACCTCTTCAAAATGACCCCAACCTTACCTCCAAGCTAAGCTTGATGGTGTCCCCTAGTAGTAGTTGATTAGTGTATAAGATGAGTTGCCTTGATCTTTTGTCTGATGAGTTGCTTTGATCTGCTGATTGATTGGTTTTCTTAGGAAGTAGAATGAGATACCCTAGAAGCTCATCACTAGGACCTATATGTTTCCCATTCCTCAATCCCTAAGCAAGAAAGCAAACCTTGTTATGATCCCTAGCCACCTGGTGATCATATGAAACCCTTAATCAGATCCATCCTGAGGACTTCCATCCCAGATGTCTCCAAGTCCTTCAGACCCATATCAAGCATGGATCTCTTCTACTCACTCTACACTTCCATATCACCCCTTTTGTAAAGCTCTGATACCTTGCTACTCCTCCAAGAACATTCCCTCTCATACTCTAGTCAAAATCCTACAAACTGCCAAATTTGGCTAAGTCTGGAAACAGTTTCACCATCCCCTTTTTGAATGCCTCCTTTTCTCAAACCATGTGCATTTTTGGAAATGCACTTGAACCATATTGTTAAAAATCCTAAGGACTACCAAGGCCCACATTGGCCGCTGGTTAGATCCTCCTCCCACACACTTGTCCATGATGGTTTTGCAGACAAGAAAATAACATTTCCTGCAAAACTAGTCATCATGCCAACTTTGCCAGAAGCTCACACCCTCATCCAACCTCCTATGGACCAACTCTCTGCATGGTTGAGTTCTACTCATTTATTTCTAACAAAACCTACCTCACTTGTTCCAAGTGGACCATTGAGCTTATTAAACCCACTTGGTTTAGAAGGCTTCATGACACTTTCTACATGGCAGCCTTAATTTCAACAAAGTTTGCCCTCACCCCTAGATCACCTCTATTACAATTAATTCAAACTCTTATTGCCATGATCATCTTTGTGACCTGATCTACCTATCCATCTATCCCTTGCATCAAGGTGAGCCCCGAGATCCAAGATGCAAGCATGTTTTGGTGGCATAAAAATAACACCACCCTAGATCATTAACTCGTGTTCCATCTTATTCAAGTTGGAATCTCTTTCCACAATGTTGCAAATGCTTGCTACCTCTTTCCTACTCCCTCCATCTTAATCACCAAGTTTTATCGAGATTTATCCATAATTATTATGGCCCCAAAACTATTTAATTTCTTAAATAGTCAAAATCTCCAAAACTCCCTCCATAAAGGAAAGTTTGGTTTTTACCAAAACACTTCCCTAAATTTTAAATCATGTGAGTTCCACATATCATCCCTATCCTTCCATCTAAAAAATAAATATTTTTGAGAAGCTTTATTATTTCTTTTTGCCCATTTTCTTAAATGGCTGAATTGGAATAATAATTGTTTTAAATACTTTTAATCCCCAATAAATCTTGGGAAAATTACCCTAAGTGTGTATTCTCATTTGGGACCCATCCACATCAAAATCCACCCTTGCCCACTGTAAATTTATCAAATGATCTTCTAAAAATCACTTCTGTCCTTTTTGAGTAAATAGATTTAAGTTGACTAAAACCCCACATAAAAATCCCAAATAATTCCTAGGAGTCTACCTTGACCTCATCTATCTACCAGTACCATTTTATCCTCTAGTCCAATGCAAGTTTGTGGACTTACTTCACAATCACCTATTAGATCAGTATTGGTCAATTAAGCAAACTTCTACTCTAGCCACTTCCAAACTCCATCATACTTTGATCAAAGCTCATCATTAACCCCAGGACACATCCTTGGTCGACCAACACTGTAGCACCACCTTAGCTCTTCCCATTTTTCCCTTGTACTCATAGAAAGAGAGAGAAACAACCCCCAAATTCTTACAAATATCAACCTAATTTAATTACCACTGATGCCACCCCTCCCTCCCTGGTCCAGCACGACCAAGTACCAACAATACCCCTCTCCACCTCCCCATGGACCAATCCCTGGCCAGCACTCCCTCTCCACCATGTCCAATGTGGTAATTTACCACATCCCCTCCTTCTCCTTGGTATAAAGGACAGCAGCCCATCCCCCAGCTCTCCCCTGCCCTCATTTGCTCCCCCTCCACCCCACATACCTCCCCCGAGCACCCCACCCTCTCCCCTACTCTGTGCTGTCTGAAGGAAGAAGGAGAGGAGCTCTTGGCCTCCTCCTCAAAAATAGAGCAAGGTTCACCCCCCTCTGCTCCATTCTCTCTGCATGTCAGCCCACGAGTTCCCCTTGCTCTCCTGCATCTAACTGTGCTCTTTTTTTCCTAGGACTCTCTCCTCCGCCGTCGCCATCGAGCTCCGGCGAGGTCGCTCTCTGCCGCCCTCGCGCGAGCTACTTCCCGGCGTCAACCCTCCTCGTGCCGCCCACCGTTCTGCTCAGCGTCGTCGACCGCGTCGCCCTGCACCCTCTGCGCTGCCTCCCGAGCCCGCTGGTGAGCTCCCCTCCTCTCCCTACGGCGAGCTAGGGTTCTGTCCCTGGCGCTCTGTCTCTGTGAAGACGACGTCGGCGAGCCGTCCATCGCGACTAGATCCGACGGTCACCGTTGCTCGGTACCCCTTCGGCCCCCTCCTCTCCCTAACTGCCGGGCCCCGCCTGGCAGGTTCGAGTGCTGGCTCCCACGCGCCCCGCCGAGCGCCATGGGCCGTTTCCCTCCCGGCCGGCCCAGTTCTCCCTAGATCCGGCCCACTGCTCCTCCTTTTCTTTTTCTTTTTAGCTAACCTATTATTCTAGAGAAGCTCCAGTTGTTTTAAATCCAAATAAAATGGTAAACCAATTCCAAATGACTAGATCTAATTTTCTGGTGGTTCTCTGATGTTTTCTCAAACATATAGAGGCAACCCCATGTCCAAAATAAATTGCAACTTTTGCTAGTAATTAATCTGCTAGCATGTATCTGGTACACTAAATAATTTCCATAGAAAGTTCTACATCTCCATTTGAGATGAACAAAAGACCTACTAGAAGGTATTGGAATTACATATCATCCAGCACTGGTCCTATACCAAGGTGAACTGTTTTCTGCCTTTAGTAAAAATAACAAATCTAGCAACCTTCTGTCTTTGATAAATTCCCCAATCCTAACCAAATGTGGTATGGTCCTGATTCCACCTCCCAATACCTCCTAGAATCAGTATCTACCAAACCCCAGCAGCTTAGAATTTATTGAGCCCTGGTTGAATTTTAGTGATTTAAATACCTCTGTGATGGGTATTCTCACTAAATAAATCACTCCAGGAGTTTGGCAACTCCAACTTGAGTGAATCCAATTTCTACAGAAAGGTATTTTAAATACCTATCACATGCACTTGGAACCAACTCAATAGCATCTGTAGTTTTAACCTGGTAAAAAGGAGAATAACTGTACATAACTGTCTTTGGGAATATCATGAGGGCGTTCTGGTAATTATTTTGACATGATTCCAACTCTAGGTGGTTCAGTACATCAAGTACTACCAAACCATACAAGGAAATAATTTTTGGAGCTCCAAAACCTTTCTGGTGAGTTATTTCCTCAAACTAGAGTTTAATCCACTATTAAAGGCATAACTAATTCTAGAAAAGTGATATTCAGATGAAACCACTTGTGTTGGTTTTGTCTTGTCAAGACCTATCTGTGGATATCACATTTACCCTTTGGTATCCTACTGACCACAGATCCCTAATCCAAGCTCATTGTATCTAGCCTTGACATCTATCTTCCAAGAGAAAACCACTACAATGGCACTCTAGTAAATTCCAACATTTGAATCCCACTTCTCCAAAACCTCCCAAGTCCAGTAGTAATCCTCATGATTGTTTGATGAATGGTTTGATGTTGTATTCCTTGTGGTATTTTCTGCTTGCATGTATACCCGATGACGATGATGGTGTGAGTGTCCGACGACAAGAAGGAAGGGTTTTCTTATTATTATTATTATTGGGTATTCTGGGTCATCTGCAGAAGTCCAGGGACTTATTGCTGATCACAGGCAAGCCACCATTCCTGAACTCTGTTATATGTCCTATTCTCTTTTACTTGTTTTATATCCTCTTTATAAATTGCATACTCTACCTGCATGTCTTGTTTTACAAATACTGCGGTAGTAACTTGGCTCCTCCAAGTTATGATTGTGTGTCCTTCGAGGCACCACCCCGATGAACCTATCACTTTATCCCCTCTAGACCGAGAGTACGATGGTTAGCATCCTACCTCCTTGGAAACCCCCGGGTTTGAGAAAATAAACTGTTTTGGGATTTTCCCCGCTACAAATGTTTCAAAAACGGCTTGGTAAAACCCTGGGAAGAGGCATCATTCCTAGTGGAAGTTTTAACAAAAGAAATGGTGATGAGAAGAAGTGGAAATGTGAATGGGATGTTGTACGCCTTTACTGGAACAATTTTTATCCGCGCAACGACATTACCGCAGGTTGCTAGGGCTTAACTCGTAGTTTGTCCGCTTTAGCCGAGGCAACTTCTACCATGCTTATAGGGAGAAATCCCTGGAATCCCGGGCCAGCGCCCCCAGATCAAGGATCTGACGCCTGTCGCTTGCTTCAGCAAGAATGAGCCTGAAGTAACAGGAGTCCGGTGCAACAATTGGGTCTCCCGCGGACGGTATGACTTAGGTAGTACGGAAGGAAGAGGAGTCACCAAATTTAAGGTATACGCCAATGTTGTGGCTTGGGTATGCGCGTGTACGGAAGGAAGGACTATGGCTGGGAGCCACATACACGTTGCCGGGAGAACAACCCAAGAGGAAAAGCATGCCTTTGCTAGTGTAGACAAGCGAAAAGTTAGGTTTGATTATCCAGACCTCCATCTACAGTGGTAGTGGGCCGTGGTTGTATCCCGGCAGATGTATTGATTCTTGTGGGTAAAGTGTGCAAACTCTGCAGAGTATAACCTATTCGAATAGCCGTGTCCATGGTCAAGGACGGTTGTAAAGGTGTTGGCTAGGAGTACCCAAACTGTGCTTGTTTGGGAAACAAGTACCTTGAGAATGAAGGTTCAAGGGGAACCCGAGTTCGAAAGCTTTGTTTTGACCCGAGGGGTCGAAGAGGTTAAAAAGGGTTTTACTACAAAACTGTTTTCAAAAACTCTTTTCAACAAAGATATGGAGATGTCTTGATTTATAAAACGAAACATGTTTTCAAAACTCTTTTTCAACAAAGAGATGCCATAAATCTAGTTTAGGCTTTTCAAAAGATACCCCAGATAAAGCTATCTCGCCACTGCCAGACTTGCATTCCCTTTGTTCACTTACCTTGGTGGTTTACGAGTACATTCAAAAGTACTCACGGCTGTGTCCCTGGCTATTTACTTGGCCAGACTTTCAGGAGATTAAGGTGACGTCCAGCGAGCTAGGCCGTCTTCCCAGTCAGCTGCCTGTAGGTTGAGGCACTATTGGGCTCTGCGCTTGGCGATGTTCCGCTGCTATTGATGATGTAGCCATAATGGCACTTATGTAAGTCTTGTATTTTTGTTATGTTTCGGATGTTGTAATGGTACCTGTCGGTTATGTTCCACGGCTCACTGATAATGGGAACGTGGATGTATGCATAACAGGGATTTTCTTGGATGAGTAATCCGGGGAGCCCACAGACATGGTATCAGAGCCATCCTGACTGTAGGAGACCTTAGTTAGCATGGACGTTAGACAAAACTATTTTCTAAAAGACAAGGGAGAAAAGATGACTATTTGCAAAAGTTCTTATGTCCTCTCCCCTCCATTTTGAAAACTACTTGCATTAAAATGATTTCCTAAAATCCCGCCCACCTGTCACTAACCTAAACCCATCTCACCAATCCGCTGTAGATGGCCTCTTTCCGCTCAGAGCGCATCATCGTTGGAGAAAGTTTCTGGCCCTTTGAAGAGCAACTTCACAACCTACTGAAGATAGTCAAGAGACCCGCGCCAACTATTGAAGGAACCGAACTTCCTTGCAGTAACACCAATGTGATGCAATGGGTCATCAAGGCTGTTATTCCTTCCCCCGATGAGGACACCGCACCCACAATCTTCACTTTCCTCGATAGCAACTGGGTAGATGGCGTGGTGCGAGCCATACAGGAGATCATGGCGCGCCTCTGCAAGATCCACGAAGATGAGTTGAAAGATACTCCCTACCACTTGTTTGGAAAGCGAGATGAAGATGGACTACCTACTGAATCTTTCCTCACCTGCTGCATTGGGAATCAGCTGGAGAATATGGAATACCTACTCCAATGTTCCTAGGAAGATCTTGACAAGGCCAGACGCGAGAATCTGCTTTTAAAGATGGATATCAACCTACTCCGTAAGCGCGAAAGGAGTCTTCAGGCCACCAATGCCTGCTTGGCAAGAAAGCTGATCACTGAAGTACCCCCAACCCCTGAAGACGAGAACCCCGGGACTGACAACGAACTCTCCTTCGTCTCCACCTGCATTATAGAATGTACAAGAAAAAATGTGTTATTCTGATAACAATATGATTGTAATAAGTAGAATATTATTTTGCTGGTGCTAAAATTGTAAGCACTTATGCTTTACTATTTTTAGCATTTTGGCTTTTTTATTTGGTGTGCTCAAAAAATATTTAAGCACTTATTTTGTCTACATGTATCGTTTATCTGGCTTTCTGCCTCGTCCCTTTTGTAAGCCGGCAAACCTTTAGCACGGAAACTTTGCCGAGCAACAAAGCTCAATTTCTAAACAATTTTAAACCCGAAATCAAAGCCGGCTTCCAGTACCAACATTTCACTACTCGGAAAATACCCGTGATGACCCACAAGTATAGGGGGTGTATCGCAGTATTTTCGAGGGCAGTGAAACCCAATTTATTGATTTGACACAAGGGGAGCCAAATAATATTTATAAGCCTTAACAACTGAGTTGTCAATTCAGCTACACCTGGAATCAATCTTGCTCACAACAGTTTATCTGTAGCAACAGTTTTGTAGTAGGAATAGTAAAGTAACAGCAGTACTAAAGTAAAGACAGTAGTAACAATTGCAGCAACAGTAGGATTCGAGTGCGGTAGGCATAGGGATGGATGGATGGGCGTTGCATGGGCAAGACAATTCACATGGCAATCACAACATAGGGCAATTGCAGATAAATAAGATAAAGCATCCAAGTACTAGATAATCCTAGGCATGTGTTCCATATATAATCATATGTGCTCACAATGAGAACTTGCACAACATCTTTTGTCCTGTCAGCCCGTTTGCAGCGGGGCCTCAAGGGAACTACTGGCAATTAAGGTGCTCCTTTTAATAGAGCATCGGAGAAAAGCATTAACACTCCGTGAACACATGTGATCCTCACATCAAAGCCATTCCCTCCGGTTATCCCGATTTCTATCACTTCGGGGCCTTTGGTTCCGGACAACAACGTGTGTATACAACTTGCAGGTAAGACCATAAATAATACTATCATAATGAATCAATAGCATGTTCAGATCTGAAATCATGGCACTCGGGCCCTAGTGACAAGCATTAAGCATAACAAGTCGCAACAAAGTCAAAAAGCACTAATAGTAGATACTAGGCACCATGCCCTAACAATCTGATGCCATTACATGAACGATCGCATCCAACCCCTACCATCCCCATAGCCTACAGCGAGGGATTACTCACTCATAGATGGGGGAAACATGGATGGTCGATGGAGAAGAAATGGTGACGGCGATGATCTCTTCCAATTCCCCGTCTCGGCAGGGTGCTAGAATGGAGTTTCTTGTTCTGAATTGTGGAATTTGGTGGTGGTGGAAAAGCGGAACTCTTTCTGGAAAAAACGTCGAACCCCTTGGACTTTTAGGTCAGGAGGCAACTTATAGGCGAAGAGGGAGGCCGAGGGGGTGCCTGGGGCGGCTAGACCACCCCCTGGCGCGGCCAGGCCTAGCCCGCGCGACCATGTGGTGTGGCCAGGCCCCAGCCCCTCTCTGTCTTGTATTCTGGCTCCTAGTATCCCTCGGTCAAAAACTGACTTTGGCTTTTGTCCCATCCAGTTCCGAAAATATTCATTTTCTGACTTTCCTGGAACCAAAAACAGCAAAAAACAGGCAGCTGACACTATGGCTCTTGTTAATAGGTTAGTACAAGAAATCATATGAAAAGTACTCCAAAGTGTGGACAAAACATAAGAAAGTAGATAAAACCAAGCATGGAACATTGAAAATTATGGATACGTTTGCAATGTATCAACATCCCCAAGCTTAACTCCTGCTCGTCCTCGAGTAGGTAAGTGATAAAAAGAAAGAATAATTTGTGAGGTGACATGCACCATCATAAACTTGATCAAAGTATTCGTAAAACATTCATATCTGGGATCATAGTTCTAACAATAAGACAAAGCAACTATGTTGCAACAAGAAAAGTCACAAACAAAAGATTCATGAATAATAATGCTTTGCAAGACGTTTGTTTGTTTTACATAAAGAAAACATAGCATAGTGACATTCAGCTTGTCCCTCATAGAGTAGCAAACATAAATGCATAGGACACCTTCAAAGTTCATAAGAATGACTAGATACAAATAGTTTAAAACGAGAAATATCAAAGCTATGCATCAATCAACAAGTCTTGGGACAATGCACATAGAACTAAGAATAGCCACTATGCTCTCAAAGTAGGTGCATAAAGATAGAAGGTGGAGACTGTTGGGCCACGCAGAGAAAAACAAAACTTTTTCCTATGCGGTGATCCCAAGATCTAGCTGAGGTAGTAGGCCACGAGAATTACCACTAGACGCGCGGTTGCGGAATCGATGAAGCATGTCGCTTGATGCAGTGAAGTCCTCATGATCCGTTCCGATCCTCACAATCCGTTCCGATCCACGATCATCGAAGTGCTGAACGTACAAGACCTCCGCCAGTATCCACACGTACGAGGAGGAGCACCGACGATGGACTGCTAGGTCCGATACGGAGGCGACATGACTGTACTGGAATGGAGCTAGGGTTTCCAACACATGGAGTGACCTAACTGTGTGCTCTAAGCACCTGCACCCAGCTTATATAGGGAGTGGAAGTCGGCTCCACTCACTTGTGGCCCATTCACTAAAAGGCCTATATTAGTCACTACGAGTCCAACTCACTGACTCTGTCCATTTCCTTTTTGGGTCGAACCCAAATATGCTCCCGCTCTTAAGTGTGTGACCCGACAGGCTCATGGTGACCCGGACACGATCCGAGTCTCACTCGTGACTGATCAGTTGGTAGCAGCTCCTAGCAGATCATTCCAACTCCCAAGTACCAAAGAGTCATGACGACATACCTTCTAATGCGACTTTCGTCTGAGTCCCTTTTGCCTCACGATATTCCTTGTCGAACTATAGGCGAATAATCGTCATCCCTTAAATAGTTCCACTCTCTTTCTTGATCCGAGATAAGTGATTCATCCGACTAACTCTTAGTCGGTCGCCTCAGTTAACACTTAACCGAGTCACGCATGGCTATGCTTTCCGAATCATATCTTCCGAGAGGGCCCAGAGAATATCTCTCCAGACGAAGGGGCAAAATCCCATCTCGGTTATTCACATCACGTAGCTTGATTCTCAGTCGACCCGAACTCCGCCTTTATAACTGCCGAGTGACGGAACATCATTTGACAGAACCTAAGTCGGTGATCCTCAACTCGGATTGTGCAATAACTTCAGGTCTGAGGATTACATTGATTGAGATATACAAATGATGAATTATTCGTTGTATCTCAATATGGGTCAGTCCGACTCGCTAAACTCTTTAGCTGAATCCGTGTAAGTCGGAATAGCATCTCTATGCCCATGACAGGTGGAACCGAGTCATCAGCCGACTTTCACATTAGTCTAAGTTGTGTGTCCAGCACAACCTCAACGACCAAGGACAATCAGTATAAACAACATGAATATATAGTTCCACAATCGAATCACATATTCAGTGATATATATATCAGTAGTTCATACATGGAAAATAACTTTATGAATACATTGGAAATAACTTCATACATGATTGCCTCTAGGGCATATTCCCAACAGTCTCCCACTTGCACTAGAGTCAATCATCTGACATCACATGTCTAGGCATCTAATGCCCATACCTCTCAGGTGCGCCTCATGCTTCAGTTGTGGAAGTGGCTTTGTCAATGGATCCGCAATGTTTGCATCTATGTGTACCTTGCATAACTTGATATCACCTTGATCCACGAACTGGCGAATAAGGTGGTACCGCATGAGTACATGTTTGTTCTTCTGGTGTTGTCTAGGTTCCTTGGCTTGTGCAATAGCACCATTGTTGTCACAATACATGTCTAACGGATTGGACGAGCCCTGAAACACACCAAAATCCATGAGGAAATTCCTCATCCAAACGGCTTCCTTTTCCGCCTCTGAGGCAGCAATATACTCATCCTCTGTCATAGACATAGTCACCGTCTCTTGCTTGGAACTCTTCCAGCTCACAGCCCCTCTGTTTATTACAAACACATATCCGGATTGCGAACGAGAATCATCCGAGTTAGTGAGATAACTCGCATCCGTGTAACCCCTTACACTGAGTTCATCCTCACCTCCATAAACCAGGAACATATCCTTAGTCCTTCTCAAGTACTTGAGGATACTTTTAGCCGCTGCCCAGTGGATTTCTCCAGGGTCAGCCTGGTACCTACTCACAACACTTAGAGCATAGGAAACATCCGGCCTAGTACAAATCATAGCGTACATGATGGATCCGACTGCAGAAGCATACGGAATCGCACTCATTCGACTTCGCTCATCAGTTGTCGAAGGACACTGAGTCTTGCTAAGTTTCACGCCATGGGACACGATAAGAACCCCTTCTTAGACAATTCCATGTTGAACTTCTTCAATACTTTGTCCAAATATGTACTTTGACTCAATCCAATGAGCCGCTTTGATCTATCTCTATAGATCCAGATTCCTAATATGTAAGTCGCCTCACCCAAGTCTTTCATCAAAAAGCTCTTCAATGATTCCTTGGTCTCTTGCAACATCTGGACATCATTTCCAATCAGTAATATGTCATCCACATATAAGATCAGAAAGTTTACTTTGCTCCCACTAAACTTCTTGTATAAACAAGAATCATGATCACTCTTGATGAAGCCAAACGATTTGACTACCTCATCAAAGCAAATGTTACAACTCCGAGATGCTTGCTTCAACCCATAAATGGATTTCCGAAGTTTGCATACCTTGTCAGCATTAGCCGGATCGACAAAACCCTCGGGTTGTATCATATACACGTCCTCGGTTAAATTTCCATTAAGGAAAGCCGTCTTGACATCCATCTGCAATATCTCATAGTCGAAATAGGCTGCTATAGCTAACATGATCCGAACTGATTTAAGCATCGCCACGGGAGAGAAAGCCTCATCGCAGTCAACTCCTTGAACTTGTCGGAACCCCTTTGCGACAAGCCGTGCCTTATAGATAGAAACATTTCCATCCATATCAGTTTTCTTCTTAAAGACCCATTTGCACTCGACAAGTCTTGCACCGTCTGGCAGATCAATCAAGTTCCAAACTTGATTTTCATCCATGGACTTTAACTCAGATCTCATGGCTCCAAGCCATGACTCAGAATTAGAACCAACCATCGCTTCCAAATAAGTTGTCGGCTCATCACTGTCTAATAGTAACACATCACGAACACTTCGCAATCTGGCCGATCTTCGTAGTGCGGTGTTGTTTCCGGCTCAGGTACCACGACCGGCTCAACCTCCAAGGCTTTTGCTGACTCGGTACTGGCCAGTACCTCTCGAATTTCTTCGAGTTGCACCGTGGTCCCACTGACTCCCCGACTGAGAAACTCTTTCTCAAGGAAGACACCGTTCCGAGCAACAAACACTTTGCCCTCTTCTCGATTGTAGAAGTAGTAATCCAAGGTTTCCCTCAGATATCCTACGATAATACACTTATCCGACTTAGCTGTAAGCTTGTCCGACTAAAGTCGCTTGACAAAAGCTTCACAACCCCAAATCTTAAGAAAAGATAAACTCGGCTTCTTGCCAGTCCACATCTCATGCGGTGTCTTCTCTACCGACTTTGATGGTGCTATGTTTAGTGTGAACAATGCAGTTTCTAGACAATAACCCCAAAATGATAAAGGCAGATCTGTCCGACTCATCATTGATCGTACCATGTCCAACAAGGTCTGATTTCTCCTTTCTGACACACCATTTCTCTGCGGCATTCCTAGAGGAGTGAGCTGGGGAACTATTCCACAACTCTTTAGATGGTCATCAAACTCATGGCTCATGTACTCGCCTCCTCGGTCCGACCGAAGAAACTTTATTTTCTTGCCGAGTTGATTCTGGACCTCATAATGGAATTCCTTGAACTTTTCAAAGGCATCCGACTTATGTTTCATCAAGTAGATATATCCATACCTACTCAAATCATTAGTGAATGTAATGAAGTACTCATAACCACCTCTGGTTGTCGTGCTCATCGGGCCACATACATCACTATGTATTAGTCCCAATAAGTCGGACGCCCTTTCACAACTCTTTGCAAACGGTGTCTTGGTCATCTTGCCGAGTAGGCAGGATTCACATGTCTCGAATAAATCCAAGTCGAACAAAGTTAGGAGTCCATCATCATGGAGCTTCTTCATGCGTTTCCAGCTTATATGACCAAGCTGACAATGCCAAAAGTAAGTCATATTCAGATCATTTGGTTTCAACCTTTTCACATTTATGTTATAGACAGATTCACCTTCAAGATTAAAAATAAATAACCTGTCTTGGACGGGTGCAAAGCCGTGAAACATATCATTCAAATACAAAGAACAACCATTATTCTTAATATTCGACTCATAGCGTGGTCTCATCAAACATGAGGCAGAAATAATGTTTCGACTAAGCACTGGAACATAATAACAATTATTCAGCTCCATTAAGAATCTAGAAGGTAAATGAAGTTGCATCGTGTCGACTTCCAACGCAGCGATTCTCGCTTTGTTGCCCACTCGAATGTCAATCTCGCCTCTCACCACGCTCCTAGTTCTGACCATTCCCTGCAACGAGTTGCAGATGTGAATAACTGATCCGGTATCATATACCCAAGAACAACCAGGTGCATCAGCAGGATAAATGTCTATAACATTGCAAACAAGCATACCTGAGCCGGAAGTCACACCTCCACTCTTGGCTTTGTCAGCCAGATACTTCCTGCAATTCCTCTTCTAGTGGCCATCTGCCTTGCAGTAGAAGCAAGTGGATCCTGCTGCAGGAGATGGCTTAGTCCCTGAGGAAGCGCTTTGGACCGGGTCCTCAGCCTTACCTCCCGACTTAGCCTTCTTCGTCTTAGTCCAAGAACTCTTCTTGAACTTAGCCTTATTCTGTACCATCAACACTTGACTGACACCTTTCTTGAGATCCGCCTCAGCCTGCTTGAGCATCCCATGTAATTCAGTGAGCTTCTTATCCATACCATGTATGTGGTAGTTTGATATGAACTGACCATACGCACTATGAGGAGAATTCAGAATTATGTCTGTAGCAAACTCTTCGCTAATGAGGTAGCCCAGCCTTTCCAGAGACTGCACGTAAACAACCATCTTGATCACATGCGGACTCAGTGGATCGCCATCCTTAAGCTTGCAGCTCAACAAGGCCTAAGAGACTTGATACCTCCCAGTCTTTGCCTGAGCCTGGAACATACTTTTGAGGCTTTCGATCATATCGTAGGCCTCAACATTCTCGAACTGCTGTTGCAAGTCCGGTTCCATGTGAGCAGGCATAAGACAGCTAATCTCCGTGGATTCATCACAAATCCGACGGTAGGCATTGTTGGTTGTGACAGTCGCATTCTCATTCGGCTCATCTGGAAGTGGGTTGTCTAGGACATGGTCGCTCTTTTCTTGCTTGAGAACAATTCTCAGATTACGATACCAGTTGGTGAAGTTAGTTCCATTTAGCTTATCTTTCTCTAAGATGGATCTCAAAGCAAAACTGGAAATCTGAGGGAGACTGCTAGGTGCCATTGATCTACAACAGAAAAAATATGCAAAACACTTAAGACATGTATCCATAAAAGAGAAAGCATATTAAACACTTTAATACTTATGCTCCCACTAGAACCAACACCCCTCCGATGGTTTCTTAGTGATTCAGGATCCTAAATAAGCAAGTCGACTAGTGAGCTTTAGCATCACCGCTAGCCGTCAAGTGATCTAGGTAGACAACTCCTTGTCAATCGCATCTCATACGACTCCTGTTGGATGGGTGGCATCATATGCCCCGGCTCCCATCTGATTTCCTCGAGTCCCATAACCGTTGTGATAGATCCATCTAGATTACCGAGTGTTTCCGCTATAAGAGTCCGACTCGAACCCATCTAGTCGGAAAGAATTGATAGCACCTCAATTTATGAGCCCACTACTAAAAATGTCCGACTTGTGATGGTGCAGCACTAGCGTGGAAACCGACTAGACCTTCTTTGAGGGATTACTTTCTACCAACTATCTAATAGAGGTTAAATAGAGACATAACAATAACACAAAATAAAGCAATTATAATGTGAAATAGTATGGCTCTCTTCATGGTGATCTCCATATCCACAAAGCTTGTAATTCGACTCGTGTCAACTCTTGTCACGTGCCACCTTACACCATGTAGCCGACTTATACATCGACTTGCATGCCATCCGGGTTCTCCAAACAGCTGCATTATCTTGTAAAGTAAATTACATAGAGAATCTGACACGCATGTCGTTATACAATAAAATGACAGCACCTAGGCTCCAGCCGGCTGACAAAAAACCGTGATACGCAGATCACGTATGGATTACACATATCACATGCACATAAGCCATACCATTCGCAACATCATCCTACAAAAACAAGTTATGCATATATACTATATCTACCGGTGTTGTGAAACTCACAACGACATCTAGGGCGCTACGACAGGGCGAAGCCGGCGGTCAGATCTGCATTCCGGACATGGATTTCGTCATCAGATAAAACAATTTTACCCAAATCTGATCCGGACTCCGATTCGACCAAACCCTTTGATCTTCGATCACTGCATCCGGGTTTACGTGTCACGGTCTACCCCGATGGCAGAAGCTGACCGGTAGGGGTATGTCGTTCCACGACCTTAGCAGTTAGATCACGGAAACTAGATCATCCATTCCCTCGAGTACAGTTGATCCAATCAACTTTGTACAAAACCGATCTATCTCATAGATCGACCGCCAAAACTGCAATTAGATCCAATCTAACGCCAACCGCATATCACATATGCACGATCTCGAGCCTAAAACCAGAAGCTAATGCTCTGATACCACGGTTGGGCCACGCAGAGAAAAAAACTTTTTCCTACGCGGTGATCCCAAGATCTAGCTGAGGTAGTAGGCCACAAGAATTACCACTAGACGCGCGGTTGCAGAATCGATGAAGCACGTCGCTTGATGCAGTGAAGTCCTCACGACCATTCCGATCCTCACGATCTGTTCCGATCCACGATTGTCGAAGTGCTGAACATACAGCACCTCCGCCAGTATCCACACGTTCGAGGAGGAGCATCGACGATGGACTGCTAGGTCCGGTATGGCAGCGACAGGACTGTACTGGACTGGAGCTAGGGTTTACAACACATGGAGTGACCTAACCATGTGCTCTAAGCACCTGCGCCCCAGATTATATAGGGAGTAAAAGTGGGCTCCACTCACTTGCGGCCCATTCACTAAAAGGCCTATATTAGCCACAGCGAGTCCAACTCACTGACTCTGTCCATTTCCTTTTTGGGTCGAACCCAAATATTCTCCCGCTCTTAAGTGTGTGACCCGACAGGCTCATGGTGACCCGGACACCATCCGAGTCTCACTCGTGACCGATCAGTTGGTAGCTGCTCCTAGCAGAACGTGCCAACTCCCAAGTACCAAAGAGTCATGATGACATACCTTCCAATGCGACTTTCGTCTGAGTCCGTTTTGCCTCACGATATACCTTGTCAAACTATAGGCGAATAATCATCATCCCTTAAATAGTTCGACTCTCTTTCTCGATCCAAGATAAGTGATTCATCTGACTAACTCTTAGTCGGTCGCCTTGGTTAACACTTAACCGAGTCATGCATGGCCATGCTTTCAGAATCATATCTTCCGAGAGGGCCCAGATAATATCTCTCCAGACAAAGGGGAAAAATCCCATCTCGGTTATTCACATCAGGCAGCTTGATTCTCAGTCGACCCGAACTCTGCCTTTATAACTGCCCAGTGACGGAATAGCGTTTGATAGAACCTAAGTCGGTGATCCTCAACTCGGATTGTACAATAACCTCAGGTCTAAGGATTACATTGATTGATATATACAAATGACGAATTATTCGTTGTATCTCAATATGGGTCAGTCCGACTCGCTAAACTCTTTAGCCGAATCCGTGTAAATCGGAATAACATTTCTATGCCCATGACAGGTGGAACCGAGTCATCAGCCGACTTTCACATTAGTCTAAGTTGTGTGTCTAGCACAACCTCAACGACCAAGGACAATCAGTATAAACAACATGAATATATAGTTCCACAATCGAATCACATATTCAATGATATATATATATATATCAGTAGTTCATACATGGACAATAACTTTATGAATACATTGGAGATAACATCATACATGATTGCCTCTAGGGCATATTCCCAATAGAGACTCAACATAAAAGTAAAAGAAAGGCCTTCAAAGAAGGAAGTAGAGACTCAAGTTTCATAAAAAGCTTCCAAAAATTATGGTACTTATTAGTTTTGAGCTCGCATTGCCCCTATCATAAGCATCTTGAAGTGGTTAAGGTTAAAGTGAACAAACTATGAAGTATATGGTTGACAAAGTATAAGCTGGAAATCTCATGTCCCTTGAATACGAGGGCCGCTCCTCATGCTACTCAAGTTTAGTTACCTGTAAGTTCTTGTCATTGTAAGTACATGTGTATCATAGAGAACCGCCAACGGGGTACCCCTTGCCCGATGATACGGAAGAATCCTCATATCAAAATGACAAGGCAAGCAGACAACGAGCATCTCAGCAATCTTCTTATTTACCATGTGAAAATGGTGCGTTTTTCTCTCTTTCCTCTTTTCTCATATCTCTTTTTTCTTTTTTCTCTTTTTTTCTCAATATCTAACTCTCTTTTTTTTATAAGAAGAATGCTTCATAGACAGCTCATTATGGTTATGCTGCAGGTTTCCACCATGACAGCATGGATTAGACCAGCAGCCCAGGCGTTTCTCTAACACACATACATAACTCCATGGACTTACAAGCTCCCCTTTCATTTCACACCGACGACATCCATAGACAAAAGAGCATGATATCAACTAGGTACAAAGTACAAGTGCAAATAATGGTAGAAATCTGTCAAAACAGACCAGCAGGTAAAGACGATTTTTTTCAAAGACCTTCTGTTGCTCAAATCAAAAAGTGTTGAAGTAACGAAAGTTAGATAACAACCTGGGGCAGAAGCAAAAAAATTCACGCCTCAAAAGGACGTACAAAGATTTTACACGAATTTTTACGGTGAAGCACAGAAATTTGTATCGGGACAGCAAGTTTTCCAACCATTACTTCTCTCTCATTAGAGATTACTCTTGGCACAAAAAGCGAATAAAAAGGATAAGGAGCGGTTATTATTGAAGTAATAACTTCCAAGACTCATCTAAAACTTTTGGGTTATCTCCCAATAAGTACTTTTCTTTAACGCCTTTAAGTTAGGCATGATAGTTTGGGAGGATGCTCACACAAGAAATATGAATTGAAGTAAAAGAGAGCATCAAGAAGCAAATTCAAAATACATTTAAGTATAACGCACTTCCTATGCATAGGAATCCTGTATGCAAATAAATTCGCAAAGAACAAAGTGACAGGTATAGGAAGATAAAACAAGAGTAACTTCAAAACTTTCAGCACATAGAGAGGTGTTTCAATACCATGAAAACTTCTACAACCAAATTTTCCTCTCTCATAATAATTTTCAGTAGCCTCATGAATAAACTCAACAATATAACTATCACATAAAGCATGATTTTCATGTTCTACAAAAACATAATTTTTATCAAGCTCAAAAATAGTAGGATTAAAACCTTCAAACCCACTTTTAACAATTCTATAACAAGATGACTGATCATTCAATATAGGACCATCGTCTAGAGCTTTATCATAAACAATTTCTAAGCAAAACTCTTTAGTACCATGCATCTCGAAGTTAGGCACAAATAAAGGATTATCACAGATAACATGAGCGTAACATTCATCCTCCTTGGGTAAGCATGGGGGACAATCAAATATTGTAAGGGATAAAGAGTTACTCTCATTAGAAGGTAGGCATGGGTAGCTAATCCATTCTTCCTCCTTTTGTTCATCACTCTCCTCCTCTTTTTCATCTAATGAGCTTTCAGGTTCATCAATTTCTTCTTCCATAATATCTTGCAAGGCATTAGTCTCTTCCATTTGTGGAAAGCATCTATTAATATATTCAAGAATATAGCCATTTTCTTCCTTGTAATTATCAAAGAAAAATTTAAGTATATCATAAACCTCATATTTATAAGGTGAATCATCAATATTTTCAAGCAAAATAGCAAGTCCAAATGCACCCTTCCAAACAATAAATTCCTCAGTTTGTTCCACATCATAAAAGTCATAATTTCCTTAACATAAGAAAATATGGTAACATCATCATTATACTCACATTGAAAAGGGAGGTGTTTGTACCTCCTACAGCAATAATATTTATCAAAGCAATAAGTAACATTATAAGTAGAGCACACATTTATAGCAATGGTATACAATTTATCAATTTGTTCCCATAAGTGTTTCCCTTTTTGTGACAAGCGGTGTTCCTTATAATAATGTTTTTGTTCTTCCATGAACCCACCTTGCCAATAAGATTCAGTTTCAAAGAAACCAACCATTGATAGAGAGCATGATAAAGCAAGACAATAACAGACCAACGAAAATAACAGCTAGAATAGGAACTAATTTTTTTATATTTTTGATGAAGAAACAAGCAAACAAGGCGGAAATAAACTAAGCAAAACAAAAATAACAAAGTAAAGAGATTGGTTATGATTATGCTTGAACAATAGTGATTCCAAGTGGACTTGATAAATAAAACTATGCTCCCCGGCAACGGCGCCAGAAAATAGTCTTGATGACCCACAAGTATAGGGGGTGTATCGCAGTATTTTCGAGGGAAGTGAAACCCAATTTATTGATTCGACACAAGGGGAGCCAAAGAATATTTATAAGCCTTAACAACTGAGTTGTCAATTCAGCTGCACCTGGAAACAATCTTGCTCACAGCAGTTTTTTAGTACCAACAGTTTTGTAGTAGGAATAGTAAAGTAACAGCAGTAGTAAAGTAAAGACAATAGTAACAATTGCAGCAACAGTAGGATTCGAGTGCGGTAGGCATAGGGATGGATGGACGGGTGTTGCATGGACAAGACAATTCACATGGCCATCAGAACATAGGGCAACTGCAGATAAATAAGATAAAGCATCCAAGTACTAGATAATGCTAGGCATGTGTTCCATATATAGTCATACGTGTTCGCAATTAGAACTTGCACAACATCTTTTGTCCCGCCAGCCCGTTTGCAGCGGGGCCTCAAGGGAACTACTGGCAATTAAGGTGCTCCTTTTAATAGAGCACCGGAGCAAAGCATTAACACTGCTTGAACACATGTGATCCTCACATCAAAGCCATTCCCTCCGGTTATCCCGATTTCTGTCACTTCGGGGCCTTTGGTTCCGGACAACAACGTGTGTATACAACTTGCTGGGAAGACCATAAAAAATACTATCATAATGAATCAATAACATGTTCAGATCTGAAATCATGGCACTCGGGCCCTTGTGACAAGCATTAAGCATAACAAGTCACAACAAAGTCAAAAAGCACTAATAGTAGATACTAGGCACCATGGCCTAACAATCTGATGCCATTACATGAACGATCTCATCCAATCCATACCATCCCATAGCCTACAGCGGGGGATTACTCACTCATAGATGGGGGAAACATGGATGGTGGATGGAGACGCGATGGTGATGATCTCCTCCAATTCCCTGTCCCGGCAGGGTGCCAGAACGGAGTTTCTGGTTCTAAATCGTGGAATCTGGTGGTGGCGGTGGAGCGGAACTCTTTCTGGAAAAACGTCGAACCCCCTTGGGTTTTTAGGTCAGGAGGCAACTTATAGGCAAAGAGGGAGGCCGAGGGGGTGCCTGGGGCGGCCAGACCACCCCCTGGCGTGGCCAGGCCTAGCCCACGCGGCCAGGTGGTGTGGCCAAGCCCCAGCCCCTCTCTGTCTCGTATTCTGGCTCCTGGTGTCCCTCGGTGAAAAACTGACTTTGGCTTTTGTCCCGTCCAATTCCGAGAATATTCATTTTCTGACTTTCATGGAACCAAAAACAGTAGAAAACAGGCAGCTGGCACATTGGCTCTTGTTAATAGGTTAGTCCAAGAAATCATATGAAAAGTACTCCAAAGTGTGTATAAAACATAAGAAAGTAGATAAAACCAAGCATGAAACATCAAAAATTATGGATACGTTTGCAACGTATCAACCCGCATCTAGCAATCAGACAAAAACCCAAGTACAAACTAGAAAGTTTAGACTTATACCCGAAGGTAGCATTTTCAGAATCGGAAATCTAACAAGAACAAGCATGAGCATAAATTACTTTTAAGTATTCTAGGATTTTCGACTATGATATGATCATTCAGAAATAAGATGGTACATAAATAATATCTCAGGAAAAATCATTGTGAAGACCAATATTTTATTTCACTTTGAACATGTACGTACGGTTACAAAGAAAGAAATTTAAGAACAAAAGGGACGCAGTTGAGCAATATTCCATGGACGGTCCATTTCATCCGGATTTGTACTACCTCCAACGCTCTTTCTCTTCTTAGTAGCAGGTCTTTCTTTTTCTGGCCTCATATCAGTTAGATAGTAAGAACCATTGTGCAATACTCGACTAACCATAAAGTGAAGGGTTCGTAGCATGGAAAACAAAAAAATTCTACCGCAAGAACGAACAAAACCCAGATCTAATCTAGATAAAAGCCAAGATCTAATCTATTAGACATGTGCAACGAGATAGATCTGTACTAACCCTTGTAGATCCGAAAGCGTTACGAGATTGGATCTCGTGGTTGATGTAGTCGATCACTTGCCGATCTCAAGATCGAGTGGACGATCCTTCCGGCAGCGTTCCCGCAGTCGGTCACACGTGCGGAGTCGAAGCAGACCTTCCTCTCCCCGTTCCAGCGAGCAGCGGAGGTAGTAGATCTTCTCCATGGAATCCCAGCAGCACGACGGCGTGGTGGTGGTGGTGGAGTAGAGAATTCTGCAAGGCTTCGCCTAAGCCTGAGCAGAAGAAAGGAGGAGGAGAGAGGCGGCTAGGGTTTGGAGTAGTGGAGGGGGCCAGGGGGTGGCGCCTCCACCCCTCTATTTAAAGGAGAGAGGCGCCATGGGAGGGGGAGTCCTAGTAGGAGTCCCCTCCCTTCCTTGGCCGGCGGATTGGGAGGGGGGAGGAGTCCTCCTCCCCCACGACTCCTTGTCTTGCCCCACAAGGACTCCTTGATCCTTTCTTGGTTTTCAAGCAAACTCCAAGAAATCTTCCAGAACCTTCCGGAACATTCCGAAACCTTCTAGAATCCTCATAAAAATACTCCGGAACATTTCCTAACTCAGAAAATGATCCCCAATATATGAATCTTATTCTCCAGACAATTCTGGATCTCCTCGTGATGTCTTGGATCCAATCCGAGACTCCGAACAACATTCGGTCTCCAACGCACATTCCCTATCTACTTAAAAACAACTTCGAACCTTAAGTGTGTCACCCTACGGTTTGTGAATATGAAGACATGATGAAGACACCTCTCCGATCAATAACCATCAGCGGGATCTGGAGATCCATAACGGCTCCCACATACTCAACGATGACTTTGTGATCGATAGAACCATTAACATACGAAACCAATTCCCTTTGTCACGCGATACTATACTTATCCGAGGTTTGATCGTCGGTATCTCCATACCTAGTTCTACCTCGTTACTGATAAGTACTCTTTACTCGTTCCATGTTATGTCATCCCTTGTGACCCAGTCACATGCTTGCAAGCTAACTAGTTGACATTCCACCGAGAGGGCCCAGAGCATATCTATCCGTCATATGGATGGACAAATCCCAATCTTGGTCCATGCGCTTCAACACATACTTTCAGAATACCCAATGACACCTTTATAACCACCCAGTTACGAAGCGGTGTTTGATGTCATCAAAGTACCCATCCGGTGATGGTGATGAACACAACCTCATGGTTGAAGGATTAGGTTACTATGCATTTAAAAGCTTATAGCAATACAAACTTAATGACTTGATCTTATGCTACGCTTACTATGGGTGTGTGTCCATCACATCATTCTCCTAATGATATAACCTTGTTATTAATCACATCCAATGTCCATGATCAAGAAACCATGATCATCAATTAATCAACAAGCTAGTTCAACAAGAGGCTTACTAGGGACTCTTTTATGTTTACAAAACACACATGTATTAGTGTTTCCTAATAATACAATTATAGCATGGGATGTAAACATTCATCATAAACACAAAGATATAATAATAACCACTTTTATTATTGCCTCTTGGGCATATCTCCAACAGTCTCCCACTTGCACTAGAGTCAATAATCTAGATTACATGGTAATATACCTAACACCCATGGCGTTTTGGTGCTGGTCATGCTTTGCTCTAGGGAGAGGTTTAGTCAACGGATCTGCCACATTCAGATCAGTGTGTACTTTGCAAATCTTTATGTCACCATCTCGGACATACTCGCGAATAGCGTGGAAACGTTGCTTGATGTGCTTCAGCTTGCTATGTGACCTTGGCTCCTATGCATTAGCTATGGCACCTGTGTTGTCACAGTAGATGGCCATCGGGTCCAACGCACTGGGAACCACGCCAAGTTCAGTAATGAATTCCTTCATCCATATGGCTTCTTGTGCAGCCTCCGAAGCAGCTATGTATTCCGATTCAGTTGAAGATTTCGCCACAACACTTTGCTTGGCACTCCTCCAGCTCACTGCAGCACCATTCAAAATAAATACATATCCCGACTGTGACTTCGAGTCATCCGGATCAGTGTTCCAACTAGCATCGGTGTAACCGTTTACAACAAGCTGTTCATCACCTCCATAAGAAAGAACCATATCCTTAGTCCTCTTTAGGTATTTCAGGATATTCTTGACCGCTGTCAAGTGTTCCATTCCAGGATCACTTTGATATCTGCTAGTCAAACTAACAACATGTGCTATATCCGGTCTTGTACACAGCATGGCATACATGATAGAACCTATGGCCGAGGCATAGGGAATATTATTCATTTTCTCTCTATCTTCTGCCATAGCTGGACTTTGAGTCTTACTCAAGGTCCCTGACAACATGGGCACGAACCCTTTCTTGCTATCTTCCATTCTAAACTTCTTTAGAACTTTGTCTAAGTATGTACTTTGTGAAAGCGCTATTAGGCGTCTTGATCTATCTCTATAAATCTTGATGCCTAGAATATATGCCGCTTTGCCAAGATCCTTCATTGAAAAACTATTATTCAAATAGCCTTTGACACTATTAAGAAGTTCTATATCATTCCCAATCAATAATATGTCATCTACATATAGTATTAGGAATGCTACAGAGCTCCCACTCACTTTCTTGTAAATACAAGCTTCTCCATAAGTTTGTATAAATCCAAAGTTTTTGATTACTTTATCAAAACGTTGATTCCAACTCCGGGATGCTTGCTTCAGTCCATAAATGGAGCGCTGAAGTTTGCATACCTTGTCAGCATCTTTAGGATCGAAAAAACCCTTGGGTTGTACCATATACAACTCTTCCTCATTGTCACCATTAAGGAACGCCGTTTTGACATCCATCTGCCAAATCTCATAATCGAAATGTGCAGCAATTGCTAACAAAATCCTCACGGACTTTAGCTTCGCTACTGGTGAGAATGTCTCATCATAGTCAACTCCTTGAATTTGTTGGAACCCTTTCGCGACAAGTCGAGCTTTATAGACGGTAACATTACCATCAGCATCTGTTTTTCTCCTGAAAATACATTTGTTCTCGACAGCCTTACGGCCATCTGGTAAGTCCACCAAAGTCCACACTTGGTTTTCGTACATGGATCCCATTTCGGATTTCATGGCTTCTAGCCATTTGTCGGAATCTGGGCTCACCATAGCTTCTTCATACGTCACAGGGTCATCAGCGTTGTCCATCAACATGACGTTCAAGGCAGAGTCATACCAATCAGGAGTGGTACGAACCCTCGTTGACCTGTGAGGTTCAGCAGTAACTTCGTTTGAAGTTTCATGATCATCATCATTAGCTTCCTCTCCAATTGGTGCAGGCGGCACAAAAACATCTTCCGGTGCTGCGCTACTCTCAAATCCGAGAGAAGGTTCGATAACCTCATCGAGTTCTACTTTCCTTCCAGTCATTTCCTTCGAGAGAAACTCCTTCTCAAGAAAGGATCCATTCTTGGCAACGAAAACTTTGCCTTCGGATATATGATAGAAGGTATACCCAATTGTTTCTTTAGAGTATCCTATGAAGACGCATTTCTCCGCTTTGGGTTCAAGCTTATCAGGTTGTAACTTCTTTACATATGCTTCGCAACCCCAAACTTTAAGGAATGACAACTTAGGTTTCTTACCAAACCACAATTCGTACGGTGTCATTTCAAAGGATTTAGATGGTGCCCTATTTAAAGTGAATGCGACTGTCTCTAATGCATAGCCCCAACACGATAGCGGTAAATCTGTAAGAGACATCATAGACCGAACCATATCTAAGAGTGTTCGATTACGAGGTTCGGACACACCATTACGCTGTGGTGTTCCCGGCGGTGTCAACTGCGAAAGTATTCCACATTTCTTTAAATGCATGCCAAACTCATAACTTAGATATTCACCTCCGCGGTTAGAACGCAGAAATTTAATCTTCTTGTTACGATGATTTTCCACTTCACTTTGAAATTCCTTAAACTTCTCGAAAGTTTCGGACTTATGTTTCATAAAGTAGACATACCCATATCTACTTAAGTCATCCGTGAAAGTGAGAACATAACGATATCCACCACGCGATGCTACACTCATTGGACCGCACACATCGGTATGTATTATTTCCAATAAGTCTGTAGCTCGCTCCATTATTCCAGAGAATGGAGTCTTAGTCATTTTTCCAATTAGACATGCTTCGCATCTTTCAAGTGATTCAAAATCAAGTGATTCAAGAAGTCCATCAGAATGGAGTTTCTTCATACGCTTCACTCCAATGTGACCAAGACGACAGTGCCACATGTATGTAGAATTATCATTCAATTTTGTTCGTTTAGCATCTATGTTGTGAACATGTGTATCACTACTATCGAGATTCAGTAAGAATAAACCATTCATCTCAGGTGCATTACCATAAAAGATATTACTCATATAAATCGAACAACCTTTATTCTCAGACTTAAAAGAGTAACCGTCTCGCAATAAACAAGATCCAGATATAATGTTCATGCTTAACGCAGGCACCAAATAACAATTATTTAAATTTAAAACTAATCCCGAAGGTAGATGTAGAGGGAGCGTGCCGACGGCGATCACATCAACCTTGGAGCCATTTCCAACGCGCATCGTCACCTCGTCTCTCGCCAGTCTTCACTTATTCCACAGCTCCTGTTTCGAGTTACAAATATGAGCAACCGAACCAGTATCAAATACCCAGGCACTACTACGATTACTAGTAAGATACACATCAATAACATATATATCAAATATACCTTTCTTCTTGATGTTGCCATTCTTCAGATCCGCCAGGTACTTGGGGCAGTTACGCTTCCAGTGACCAGCACCCTTGCAGTAGAAGCACTTAGTTTCAGGCTTGGGACCAGCCTTGGGCTTCTTTGCAGGTGCGGCAGCTTTCTTGCCATCCTTCTTGAAGTTGCCCTTGTTCTTAGGCTTGCCCTGTCTCTTGAAATTGGTGGTCTTATTGACCATCAACACTTGGTGCTCCTTGATCTCCACTTCAGCAGTTTTCAGCATGGACGATAGTTCAGGCAATGTCTTGTTCATGCAGTGCATATTGTAGTTCATCACAAAGTTCTTATAACTCGGTGGCAGTGATTGGAGGAGACGGTGAATCCCTAACTCATTAGGAATCGATATCCCCAACTCTTAGAGCTTGTTTGCGTACCCAGACATGGTGAGCACGTGCTCGCTAATGGAGCTACCCTCTTCCATCTTAGAGTTAAAGAATTTCTCGGAGGCCTCATAGCTCTCCATGGCCGCGCGAGTCTCAAAAATCAGCCTGAGCTCCTTAATGATCTCGAACGGGTCGTGGTGCTCAAAACGCTTCTGAAGCTCCGCTTCTAAACCATATAGGATGGCACACTAAACTGTGGAGTAATGATTTTTCCGAGTGGCGTAAACATTCTTTACGTCATCGGTGGCATCTTCTGCAGGTGGGTCACCTAGTGGTGCTTCGAGCACATAGGTCAACTAACCAGCCCTGAGGACGATCTTCAGTCCACGGAACCAGTTCGTGAAATTGCTTCCATTGTTCTTAAGCTTTTCTTTCTCTAGGAACGCATTGAAATTGATGGAGGGGGTCGCCATAATCTACAACAAATTTGCAAGTAGTTTAGACTAAGTTTATGATAAATTGAGTTCAAATTTAATTCTTAAATTAACTAGGTGAACTCCCACTCAAAACAACATCCCTCACATTGTCTTAGTGATTACACGAACCAAGTCCACTACACCAAGTCCGATCTTCACGAGAGAAGATGTAGTTTCATCGGCGAACAATCTTCATGTTCATCATATCATTTATATGACTCATGCACTACCTTTTGGTATTCCGTGTTCCGAGACCATGTTTGTACATGCTAGGCTCGTCAAGAGAACCTTAGTTTCCGCATGTGCAAATCTGGCTTGCACCCGTTGTATGCACACGTAGAATCTATCACATCCGATCATCACGAGATGCTTCGAAACGACGAGTCTTAGCAACGGTGCCAACTAAGGGTGAACACTTTATTACTTGATATTTAGTGAGAGGGTTCATCTTATAATGCTACCATCGCGATCTAAGAAATACAAGATGCATAAAGGATTAACATCACAGGCAATTCATAATTAGTGTGATATGATATGGCCCTTTCTTCTTATGCCTTTGATCTCCATCTCCAAAGCACGAACATGATCTCCATCATCATCAGCATTGCGTCAATGTCAATGGCGCCACTTCATGGTTGTCCATCATCACTAGAAACTATTACAACTACTTGGAATAAAGCTATTACAAGATGAATAGACACGCAGGTCTTAACAGAATTAAAGACAACCATTAGGCTCCTGCCGGTTGCCATATTACAAAAAGGATCATTGCATACATCAAATATAATCACAATCACATGATGGCCATATCACATCACAAAACCCCTGCAAAAACAAGTTAGACGCCTCTAATTTTCTTTGCATTTTTTACGTGGTTTGGGGCTTTCGAATAAGAACGGATCTTACCTACGAAACTGAACCACAACGTTGATACAAGTGATATCAAGTGCAAAGTGTAAATTAGATCTATACTATGGTGGGAGAGACAGACACCCGCAAAGCTACTTGTGCAAAGCAAGTTACACATCAAGCGTGGAGCAAGTCTCATGTGCGATGACATGTAAGGTTAGCCCGAGCCGCTTCATCCCACCATGCCGCAAGATGCAAAGTACACAAAGCAAAAGACGACACGAGCACCAACGCCCACAAAACCATTGTGTTCTACTCGTGCAACAGATCTACGCATAGACACGGCTCTGATACCACTGATGGGTTCGTAGCATGGAAAACAAAAAAATTCTACCGCAAGAACGAACAAAACCCAGATCTAATCTAGATAAAAGCCAAGATCTAATCTATTAGACATGTGCAACGAGATAGATCTGTACTAACCCTTGTAGATCCGAAAGCGTTACGAGATTGAATCTCGTGGTTGATGTAGTCGATCACTTGCCGATCTCAAGATCGAGTGGACGATCCTTCCGGCGCCGCGTTCTGGCAGCGCTCCCGCAGTCGGCCACACGTGCGGAGTCGAAGCAGACCTTCCTCTCCTCGTTCCAGCGAGCAGCAGAGGTAGTAGATCTTCTCCACGGAATCCCAGCAGCACGACGGCGTGGTGGTGGTGGTGGAGTAGAGAATTATGCAGGGCTTCGCCTAAGCCTGAGCAGAAGAAAGGAGGAGGAGAGAGGCGGCTAGGGTTTGGAGTAGTGGAGGGGGCCAGGGGGTGGCGCCTCCACCCCTCTATTTAAAGGAGGGAGGCGCCATGGGAGGGGGAGTCCTAGTAGGACTCCCCTCTCTTCCTTGGCCGGCGGATTGGGAGGGGGGAGGAGTCCTCCTGCCCCACGACTCCTTGTCTTGCCCCACAAGGACTCCTTGATCCTTTCTTGGTTTTCAAGCAAACTCCAAGAAATCTTCCAGAACCTTCCGGAACATTCTGAAACCTTCTAGAATCCTCATAAAAATACTCCGGAACATTTCCTAACTCAGAAAATGATCCCCAATATATGACTCTTATTCTCCGGACAATTCCGGATCTCCTCGTGATGTCCCGGATCCAATCCGAGACTCCGAACAACATTCGGTCTCCAACGCACATTCCATATCTACTTAAAAACAACTTCGAACCTTAAGTGTGTCACCCTACGGTTCGTGAATATGTAGACATGATGAAGACACCTCTCCGATCAATAACCATCAGCGGGATCTGGAGATCCATAACGGCTCCCACATACTCAACAATGACTTTGTGATCGATAGAACCATTAACATACGAAACCAATTCCCTTTGTCACGCGATACTATACTTATCCGAGGTTTGATCGTCGGTATCTCCATACCTAGTTCTACCTCGTTACTGATAAGTACTCTTTACTCGTTCCATGTTATGTCATCCCTTGTGACCCAGTCACATGCTTGCAAGCTAACTAGATGACATTCCACCGAGAGGGCCCAGAGCATATCTATCCGTCATATGGATGGACAAATCCCAATCTTGGTCCATGTGCTTCAACACATACTTTCAGAATACCCAATGACACCTTTATAACCACCCAGTTACGAAGCGGTGTTTGATGTCATCAAAGTACCCATCCGGTGATGGTGATTAACACAACCTCATGGTCGAAGGATTAGGTTACTATGCATTTAAAATCTTATAGCAATACGAACTTGATGACTTGATCTTATGCTACGCTTACTATGGGTGTGTGTCCATCACATCATTCTCCTAATGATATAACCTTGTTATTAATCACATCCAATGTCCATGATCAGGAAACCATGATCATCAATTAATCAACAAGCTAGTTCAACAAGAGGCTTACTAGGGACTCTTTTATGTTTACAAAACACACATGTATTAGTGTTTCCTAATAATACAATTATAGCATGGGATGTAAACATTTATCATAAACACAAAGATATAATAATAACCACTTTTATTATTGCCTCTTGGGCATATCTCGAACACAAAGGGCCCTTCCCATATAGGGGCAAGTTTGTGATCTCTTTTTTGCACTAGTCGGAGAACCAAACGGCCTTTCCTGAAAGACCGGTTTCTGACTCTCTAACTATGATACTTGCGCAACTTCTGCTGATAGGCTGTAGATCTCTGCTCAGCAATGACGCGAACTTCCTCGAGCATGTTGAGGTCATCTTGTCGAGCGACTTCGGCATCCTCTTCGACATACACAGCAACTCGGGGAGAAGTATGAATAAGGTCACTCGGAACAACAGCTTCTACACCATGGACCAAGAAAAAAGTGGATATCAAGTTGACCTATTAGGAGTGGTTCGTAAACTCCATATCACAGACGGCAATTCGTCCGCCCAAGCCCCCGCAGCACGATGTAGTGGTGCTTTGAGTCTCGGTCGTAGGCCTTGAAAAATTAAACCATTTGCCCTTTTGACTTGTCCATTAGCTTGTGGATGTGCGGCTGATGCAATATCAAGTCGAATCCCTTGTTCATTGCAGAATTCGACTAGTTCTCCCATGGAAAAGTTACTCCCATTGTCTGTAATGATACTGTGCGGATACCCGAATCGGATGATCATGCCCTCGATGAATTTTCTGGTTGTTGCTCCATCACAACTTGTGACGAATTTTCTGACAGGATTTTCTTTGACAGTACGGAAACCTTCGATCGACCACTGCTCGTTACGCAATCTGAACCCTATTTAATTCTTCCTTTCTCTTTTTGTCATCGGATTGAAGACATGTACGCCAAGAGGGGGTCCTCGAGGCATGTGGTGAATGGGGGGCATGAGGCAATGGTATTCAGGACGGTGATCACACAAGATTTACCAAGGTTCTAATCCACCGGCTTTGGACAGATCCTACTCCTGCTAGCAATCCAGTAATACGGTAGAGCCGGAAGTACAGATTACAAGAGACGTTCTCATGTGTGAGTTGAGGTTGTAGATTATGGGTGCCCTAAAGGCTGGTCCCTAGAACGGCTTATATAGATATCCGTCCTAGGGTTATAGGAGAGACCTATCCGGCTACGATACAGAGTTGGTTACAGAGTAAATCTTGAACTACAAGTAACTAAACAGGCCTAAGTCAGTAAGTCTTCTGGGCCTTCTTGTAGCCGGATGGACCTTTGTCTTCTCTCCCTAACTGGGCCGTCCATGAAGCAAAGCTCTAACCTGAAGTGGGCCACCCTAGTCAGCAAGTCAGATTTCAAAGTCAGATTTCATCGTCTAGCTTGATCTTTCTTTGGCTACAGAGTCTTGAAGGGTTCCTAAAACTCCAAAAAAGAAAAGTAGGATCTGGGTCTCAAATTGAGTCGGATCTATGAGTATGTCATATAGTTTCCCAGCTTGAAATTCAAACTAAGCCGGAACTTGCTCTCTGACGTAATCGCGGTCAATCAAGGTCAAGTACCGTCACTGATAGACATTCCTGTCAGTATGACCATTGGTGGGCCCGTTTATCGCGGAACCGAGGTGTAGTTCAATGTGCGCACAGAGATCGAGGAGGCATAATCTTCTCGAGGAAGTTGCTCGATTCTTTCCGCAACACGTGGCATGTTTTACAGTTTATTCACACGAATCTTGACGTGAGTGAGTCTTATAACGAGTCTAGATCTCCTCATTCTCTCTCACCAGCGCCTATGCCTTCTTCTTCCTCCAAGCAACACCGTGCCCTTGCTCCCTTTTCCTTCCCCCAAACTCCACAACTCCGCCCATCCAAGGTCATCGTCTCCACGCAAATGGCTGACGCATCTTCATTCGGTACAGTGGCGACCACGGCGACGATAACTGTGGTAGCAGAGAAGGAGAATTTCCACGGAGTCTGGATCTCCTACGTCCTCGACGATGAGAAATTACGCAACATCGAGAAAGAAGGTCTCCTTTGTGCTAGTGATTGGTGGAGCAGCTTCGACGAGGTCGTCGCCACCCCTCACACTGTCAAGAAGGTTCACTTCGGCACTCACCTAGATAGAGGTTTGAGTTTTTCCCCCTCGGAGTTCTTCTCTGAGGTTGTAGATCATTATGGAGTTCAAATCCACAACTTCCCCCAATGATTCTAGAGCTTAGCGCTTATGCTTCTTTGTGTGAGGGTTATCTCGGGATAAAACTGAGTCTTGTTTTGTGATAGTGAAAGTGCCAGATGAATAAATTGGGATAAGTGATTATGATATTTCTTATTTGTAAGTGAGTAGGAAAGCAACCCATATACCGACTGGGAGTCCTCATGGACAATTCTTCCTAGCCCCAATGATCCGTCTGCCTCGTACCATGGCAACGGTCAGCATATTAATTAGGGTATTCTGGCCAGATGAAGGCTTTAATCTTGATGGTTCCTTGTTGTCCTCGAGTACTACTAGCTCCTCACTGATATCGGGCATGTTACTCAGGGGTCGCTGAATCGCTAGCATACAAGTTCATACCTATGAGATCTCTGGATCATGTTACATGGGCCCTTCAATTAGATAACAAGCATTAGGCGAACATAGGTAATCATTCTCACAATTTAATAAACACTACAAGAATCACAAATGGATGGAATTAAATAAGGTACAACACATCTCACTAATCCCCTACATCTCCCACGCCTATGGGGATTTACTCAGACATGAGAGAAAGATTAATAAAAGGCATAATTGTATTGCAAATGGAAATCATCTCAAAGCAATCATAGCAAGCCACAATACCAGTTGAAGATCGAATCAAATACAAACCAAGGTAGATCAAAGTGCCAAATCCTAATTTTACAAGTGCCAATTTGTCTCTAAATAATGGTGGAGTGAATGGTTTAGAGGCTAGAGATCGTCTAAGAATGAGTCGGTGTTCTTCTCCTTCTCTAGGTCTGATCTCTCCCCTTCTAGATGAGTTTGTGGTGGCTGTGTTCTCTTTTTCGTCATCTCCCCTTCATGAAAGTTGCTTGTATTGACATAACAGAGCTGGTGGCAGGTAGTACGGGCGGACGGTACAGACGCACCCCAACCGTATCAGTGGTCATTATGCGCTCAGATCGCCTCCAATGAAAGGGGCTCCAATTGGGGATTTGCTTCTTTAGGTGTAATTAGCCCATAAATGCTATTAGATCTTCCAAAAATGTTCATTGCCTGAAATCCATCGCAAGAGACCAAGGATTCGCTGATTGGGATGTTAACATTAGTAGAAAGGGTAAACTTCAGTGAAATTCGGCAATAAACAAGAGGAAAAACAATGATAAAAGTGTTGAAATTTGGAGCTATTAGGCCTCGTACTCCGCTTCATTGTTTGATGCTCGGAACTTCATCCCCTATATGTACCGCATCTTGTCTCCTTGCGGGGATGTCAAAATGACACCAATACCCACTCCTTCTCCATGCTTGGACCCGTCAAAATGCATTGTCCAGGCACTCGACATGTCCGGGGTGTCAGGCAGTTGGAGATCCATCTAGTGGACCAGGAAGTCTGGTAGTACCTACGACGTTATCGCTATGCAATGGTCATATGTGATGTCCCGTGGGGACAACTCGATGCCCCAGAGGGCGACTCGCCCCATTGCTTCGGGGTTGTTGAGGACATGGGATAGTGGGGCGTCATTGACAACCACTATCGGGTGCTCCA
Source organism: Avena eriantha (assembly GCA_910589775.1). Classification (NCBI taxonomy): domain Eukaryota; kingdom Viridiplantae; phylum Streptophyta; class Magnoliopsida; order Poales; family Poaceae; genus Avena; species Avena eriantha. The sequence goes on along the minus strand of OU342745.1, from coordinate 92,540,506 downwards.
TGAAGTAGTGGCGCAGTCGACGTGCTATCATGAACATGCCATATGCCAGCTTCTGGTAGTGCGGGTACTGCTATTTGATTGGGGTGAGAACCTCACTGAGGTAGTACACGGGTCGCTGCACCCCATGTGTATTGCCTTCCTCGGCCCTTTCAACCATGAGCGTCGTGTTGACCACCTGGTGCGTGGCAGATATGTACAATAGCATAGGTTCCTTCTCATGGGGAGTAACCAGGACCAACGAAGTTGACAGCAAGCGCTTGAGATCTTTGAATGCTTCTTGTGCTTCGTCGGTCCACTCGAATTTGTTCGTCTTGTGGAGGAGCTGGTAAAAGGGGAGGGATTTTCCGCCCATCCGGCTGATAAATCTGAGGAGGGCCGCAATTTGTTTGACCAGCTGCTAGAGACCTTTGATGTTCTTCGGCTTCTACATGGCTAGTATAGCCTTGATTTTCTTCGGGTTTGCCTCGATTCATTTGGAAGAGATGAGGTACCCGAGTAGTTGCCCGGATGGGATGCCGAAGGTGCACTTCTCCATGTTCAGCTTGATTCTATAGCGGTCGAGGTTGTTGAAGCTCTCGTGGAGATCATCGCTGAGTGTTGCATTGTCTTTTGTATTGACCAGTATGTCGTCAACATAGACTTGGATGTTGCAGCCGATTTGGGTTTTTAGGCAGGCCTACATGCACCTTTGATAGGTTGTCCCTATGTTCTTCAGCCCGAAGGGCATCGTGTTGTAGCAGTAAACGCCAAATGGTGTGATGAAGGCCGTCTTTTCCTCGTCCTCCACCTTCATTCGGATCTGATTGTAGCCTGAGTAGGCATCGAGGAAGGAGAGGCACTCGCACCCCGCAGTTGAATCGATGATCTGGTCGATCCGCAGGAGAGGGAAGTGGTCCTTCGGGTAGTGCTTGTTCAAAGACATGTAGTCGACACACATCCACAGTATATCTGTGTCTTTATTTGGCACTAGCACGGGGTTAGCTGCCTAGGTTCTCTCCTTGATCTCGTGGATGAAATCGACATTGAGGAGTCTGTTGACTTCCGCGCCCACAACCTTGGCCTTTTCTTCAGACAGCCGCCGTAGCGACTGCTTAATTGGTCATGCATTAGGGTACATGTTGAGTGCATACTCAAAGAATTCCCTGGGAATTCTTGGCATGTTCGTAGGACACCTCGCGAAGATATCCCAGCGCTCACAGAGGAATTCAACAAGTGCCAATGAGGGACGTCTTGGTTGGGTCCGTTGGGTAGACCTGGACCGCCTTGGTGTTGACCGTGGAGTCAAAGGACTGGCCAGGTGCATTCTGCCTGCTCAAAGGAGGAAGACTGTTGTCTGTTATCTCCTTGACCCTTGTCAGTTCTCCTTGCATGTTGAAGGATTAGGAGATTCTTTTCAACTCTCGGTCGTATTTATCGGACCTAGTGAAGCTTCCTTGGACGGTGATGACACTGTTTGGTCCTGGCATCTTCATCATGAGGTACGCATAGTGTGGTACAGCCAGGAATCGTGTGAATGCCATGCGCCCAAGTATGGCGTGATACTGGGAGGGTCAGTCGACCACCTTGAACTCGATATTCTCACGCCTAAAGTTATCGGGTGTGCCTAAGATGACGTCGAGGTGGATTTTTTCCAGGGGTAGATCCCCTTCCCTTGGACTATGTCGTGGAAGGTGGTGTCCGATCGTTCTTGGTTGGATAATGGGATTCTCATGGCACGTAAGGTGCTGGCGAATATGAGGTTGATGTCGCTGCCTCCATCCATGAAGACTCTACTCATCTATCCACCGATCTGGGCTTCAAGGACTAGGGTTGAGTGGCCTGGTCATGGTACTTGGCGTCGGTGGTCGGATCGATCAAAGGTGATGCAGGATTCAGATCCACTGAGGTACTTAGGGATTGCGGGGGCAATGACACAACCATGTTGATTTGTTGAGTCCTTGTCTTCTAGATCCTGTTGGAAGGGCGCCCCTTCTGGATCATCATGCTCCCACGTGGTTGGGGGTACAGCTCGCCTCCATTGTTGCACGTCAATGGTGCTACGGGTGGTGGTGCCACATTGGTCGGGAGGGGTGGTGGTGGTGATCTGTACGCTATGGGCCCTGCGGCCTCTCCGTATCCTTGACTTGTCACCTTGTGCCGAAGGTGCGCATAGGCTTCTTGAAAATTATGAAAGTCACGACAATCTTTGAGGAGGTGACATGACTTCTCTTGTCATCCTGCTTGTCGATGTAGTAGATAATCAGGCCATCACGGTTGAGGCACTATCGTTGGCGCGATATTGCCACACTTGGTTCCCCTTTCCACTATCGCGGTAGTTGCCACTGTGATATCTGCCATTGCGGTTGCCATCGTAGCGTTTGTTAGTGTAGCCGGCTGTGACCATGTTGACTTCATTGCGGTCCCCGTAACCGCGGTTCCTGCGCTTAATTCAGCGGTCGCGCCTGCGGCTCAGATCGTCCGAGTGTGCTCGACCGTTGTGGACAGCGTCCTTGTCGTCCGCCCATCGATTTTCTATATCTATCAGGTGGTCGATGGTATCAAGCTTGGTGTAGTCGAGTTCCTCCTTAAGCTCTTAATGGTGTATGCCAGCTTTAAACGCGTCGATCGCTCGCTCCTCAGAAATGTCCTCCACAGAGTTTTTGATGATGGAACATCTGTAGATGTACAAGCGGAGGGATTCGCTAGACCCCTGGGAGCATGCTCAAAGTTCTTCAATTGAGGTCGGTCGCTTGCAGGTGTCCTTGAAGTTTCAAACGAAACTGTACACCAGCTCTTCCCATCTGCGGATCGATCTGGAGGGGAGGTTGTTGAGCCAGGCCCGCGTGGCGCCCTAAAGTTGCAACTACAGGCATTACATGGATGTTCCTTCACTAGTACAAACGCGCTACTTAGAGACATCAATTTCCCATGGGCCTCAACCGGTTTCTCGTTTCAGCTCAAGCGCATAGCTTCTAAGAGCACACTACCTGAGCCGGTTTTTCTTTACGGCTCTAAGATATAAGACCTCAGACGGTGCAAAAAGGAAAACGCCTCTAAAAGGTACGAGATGGAGATGAACCGTATTTCCGACCACTTGGAAGAACTTGTCAACCTCAGACAGCCTACACGGGGGACCGTATCCAGTAGTCAAGCAGCCGGAGTCGAATTCTAACAAAGACCGTCTCTAGAACTAGTGTGCCTCGAAGCGGCTTTTTAAAGTGACCGTCTCTAGTGTGTGTAAACCATTTTAAATAGTAGCATGCTAATTCGAACTCAATCATAGTTGACATGACACATAATCATGATTCAACAACCAGATAGACAGATTAACTCGAACTTAATTATAGCAACCAGTCAAAAGAAAACCATTATATTAACAATTAACATTAGCCCAATAGTTGGGGAAATCCAACATATTTAGCCATTACTTTATGGCAGTGCATACAATGTGTAGTCCATACATAGAATAAGCATAATTAGTACTCGAGTAGTTATGGGCCGCTCGGTGGAAGTTTTTGAACCAGAACATATACCTCTCCATTATCTATTTCATCAAAGCAAAAAAGGACAATGCTATCCTTCTTTAAGTTGAAACTTCTCACAACCTTATCCCATCCATTCGTCAATATTGCATTTGACGACCCAGCTCCCATCTTCCCCATAACCATCTTTGTCTCCTTGCTCTTCATTTCCTAAACACGCACATCAATTGGTTCATCCAGGCGATTCTTTAGATATTTTCCTGTGAACTCAGTTCCAAATATCTGCACAAGTACAAAGAGTTGAAGAATTAGCATGCTTTGATTATCAGAAGTATTTAAAAATCATAGGGTAGGTTGTTGATCACGTGTTCAAGAATATATTATCTTACCAGCATGCACTTTTTTTCCACGACAAATGAATAGTGCAACCTGCAGACGTAGTACTTGGTTTTTGGTGGAAATTCGGGTTCACACCAGTCTAAAAGGAAGTCTATATGAACTTTTTTAAGATACATGTCATTTCCAAAAAGACTCTGCTTATCAAAATTAGTATTCCCCTTGTGTTGACGCCCTGATGCAATAACACATACAAATTTCAATGCGGTGGAATAATATTTCTGTGTCTACAGTCTAAGCACATACACATTTAAAATAGATGACTAGAATTTTGATGTTTTTTGATACATCTAAGCTCAAGCCTCTCAGTGGGCTCTTCTGATGACTAGAATTCAAAACTGTCAGAGCTAATGGGGACACTATCATCACTACAGAGCACTATTGCAAGATCACTGCAGGTTCCCATCTGTTAAACAGATACAGACATTGAGCATTTTAATACAATCAAATATAATAATGAATTAGACTAAAAACATAAAAATGGTTTTTGTTATTGTACATTAATAAAAAGCATACACAGCCAAATAATTTGAAATTCATCGAATAAACTAGATGAAAGCAGACTAATAAAGTGACAATTAAATCCATATTGCTAGAAGGGCAACAAACAATGAGGAATCAATAAAGAGTTGCAGATTTTGAGATGTACACAAGGGAAAAAGAGGTGGGACAGATATAGATAGGCTGGGGGAGGCTCTTTCGACACCGCCATTGTGTCTCTGTAGTTAGGGAACCCTGAACCCTAAATTCAACAAGAAAAATGGCAAATTTCATGCCAAAATTCCTAAATCGAAGCTCTACATTAGGGTTTTTCATGCATACCTACCTGGACGACAAAGGGGTTCTCTGAGGCGATGGAGAGCATCTGCAGCGCAGGGGACAAGAGGCGGCAGGGAGGAGAGGCAGGGGACCGGAGGCGGTGGTGGTGGAGGGCGCCGACTCAAGCGGTGGTGGATAGTGGGGGTCAAGCACATCGGGCAAGGAATGAAAATTTTGGCACGGATCTAAAATATTTTTCCAAATATTTTCAGATCTTTCCCACCAAGTACTACCCTCAGATAGGTGCGAATGGAAACCGTCTCTAAGATATTCCGAATTTCATATTTTGTCACCTAGTACTTCCCTCGGGCGGCTTGAAATTACAACCGTCTCGAATTTTTAAAGGGCAACTTTGTTCGTTTGATTTATAGGTTATATTTACACAGAGGTAAGATTTGGAAAATGATATCGGCGGCCTAGAGCACTTATCATACATCATTTACGGCTAATAATTAAGATGAATTTAGTCCAAAACATAGTGATGAACTAGCCAAAGATAGTTCAGAAATAATCTAGCAAACAACATTATTAAGGTCACATGGCCAAATCATTGATGATGTCGATGAAGAACATCATATCCAGGTCCCTGCGCGTGGTTGTTAACCTTGCAGTCATGAGTATGGCTTGCCCAATCTGGAGATGCTCGGTTTGGAGGAAGTTAGTCCACCCATCAGTGGTGAAGGATATGCGGCTGTCAAAATCCGTCTTGTATTCGATGGTGCTAATGCCACCTCGTGCTCCAACGCGTAGTCCAACCAAGCCGTCTTCAGGGATATGAAGATGATAAACCATGTCCTTAGGTAATTTCTACGATGCAAAGGTAAGATGACTCAATGTTACATGCAACCATTATTGCAAGTAATATATATAGTAGATCGATATGTATAGCTTTGTTGACATGATATACTTACCATAAGGCGCCTCTCGACATTCGTGTTCGTCACGCGGGTGACAAATGGCAGCCCAATGATGGAATTACTTGGAGGGATGATTCGTTGGAGGTGATCATTCTCACCATCGGTAAGTTTGCATCTCTGGGAGATAATTGGAGATAAATGCTCTATAGGCGGTTCCTCAGCTTCTTCCTCTTCTTCCTCATCTTCTTCATCTTCACCGGCATTGTTTAGATAGATGACAGTTATCCTCGATATGTCTCCTTGCAAGGAAAAGCACACCAACTGAACATCTCCGGTGAGATGATTATTAGCAATGAACTGACGCCACCCTCCACCTCTCAATCGAGTCCTAGATGGCCCTTTTTGCACTTCAACCATGTATGTCCACCCACAAGCTCGGAATTGCACCATATCTCCTATGAGTTCATTGAAATGTTCCCTTGCATTGCACGGGACGATCTGTGTAGCAAAATCACACACTAAATTAATGATTTTAATAGGCTAACAGGTACGAGATGAATTTAAATTGTATGAGTGTCGGAGAATATACCATGGATTTCTCGAAATAACCAGGTACGAGATGAACACTGAATAGTGAGCCAGTTGACAAGATTATTTCCTTGCAGTGAGTCTTGCAAAGATGGCATGTTGCCATATATCTTGTCGTGGGGGTTGAGGAGGTCGGCGTTGTTGTTGTGGCCATCGTCGAGCCAGTCGGCGTCGATGCATGTCGGCCGATCTGGAAGGGGGAGAGCTGGATCTGGAATAGAGGAAGTCGGCCTTGGGGTATTTCTCGATATTAAATGGAAGGGGGAACTTTGTAGGAGGCGTCCCATAAAAATAACCGTCTCTACCTTAAACAAGATATTCGGTACTCCGAATATATTTGGACCCTATGGATTTTGGTGTCCTAAAATTTGAGAATATTGAGAACGAAAAGGCAAATTAAGGTGGTTATACATGTGTAGTAGTGTTAAATAAAGTCCTAAGTTAGGTTCCTGGATTGAAGAAAAAACATATGGTGCAGTACAAACCTTGGATCTTATCCTGAAAGGTATGACAACTACTAGTGTTCATGTGCTTGCTGCATAGCAATAAGGTGCAAGTGTTTATAAATCGAGTAATTCCAATGTTTAAACACGATGTGAGATCCTTTTGTTACTCAAATATGATTTTCTCAAAAATTTAAATTTTTTCACCAATTTAAACTTTTTTTCATGAATTCATGTAGTCAAAACTCTAGATATATTTGGACACTCTAGATTTTGATAATCCTAAAACTTGCGAATTACATTCAGGACCAAAAGGCAAGGTAGGTGAATATATTACAAACATAGTTGTTCAAACATAGTTCCTACGTTAGATCTAGCTAAACAAATTACGATAATGTAGGGCTTCCTTGGAGGGTTCAGCGAATTTTCGTCACGAACAAGCCAAGGCAGTGTTCCCTCATTTCCACCCTCACAGAAACTAGTGAACCACCTTCAAGTTGGTTCATGTTGCAGAAGAGGTTCCAACCATTGGAGAACACTATCTTGTTCAATCTTCCATGCAAGATAGTATACTGGCCAGTAACTGTGTCATCCATGTCATAACAATGAAATAAAGTGTAACACCCTCGGATCAGCCCTATGCAAGTTTTAGCGCTTCCTGCCAAACCCGCATAGAAACAATTCAAGGATGCCCACCAGGCACTTGCGTGCGGGTGGAGAACGAAGTAATACCATTACACATTAGTCCACAATGGAACCCATAGAAACATATATATATACAACAACGACTCCATGAGTCAAAAATACAGATATACAATACAAAGATCTCAAACACCTTGAAAACAATACGACGTCCGAGTACAGACAAGATGCAAATGGGGCTAAGAGCCCTGAAGAATAACCAATAGCGTCCATAACCCTGCCTAGGCCAAGCCGGAAGGGTCACCCTGCTAACGACGTCGATCTCATACCTGCTAAAACAAAAGGGGGTGCCGACAAAGGGCGAAGGAAAAAGAGGAGCGGTCAGTACTGAGGCCAGTACATGGCGAGGCTAGAATTCGGTGGCTCTCGCCTACATAGGTATGGTGGACTGAAGCGGCAACGCAGCATGCACTAAACAACCTATAGAGACTCGATACATCTGGCGGCTATTAGAGAGGGATAAGAAAGACCTATTCGGAACCAACCTGATACTAACACCAATCACACCCATCCTGGCGTTTCCCCCTCGAGACCAAACGAGGAAGTCAAACCAAGGAACTCACATAGTTGGTAGTTTTATTCATTCCATTATAGTTGAAGCACTTACTAGTCAGATATAGATAGCATGAGTCATCCTGATAGCATAAGTAGTGGGCAATTTTAGTTAACCATTTAGTTGTAGTTGCAGTACTGACTAGTCATATAAAATTAGCATGTGACATCCTAAACCCAGCAGTTGTTGGCACTTTTATTTCATTCCGTTGGAGTTGCGATACTTACTAGGCAGGTATAACATGACATGATACACCCCAGTTCCACCAGTTGTTGGCAGTTTTATTATCCATTCCATTGTAGTGAAGCTGATTACTAGTCACATATTAAGTCAAATTTATAGCACTACTTTAGTTATGCTTATCTATGATCGAGATACTGTGCTCCAAGTCGTCCATAACCGCGGACACGGCTTTCAGAAACATTTACCCTGCAAGGGTGCACAAATAGCAACACACACACGATCAACCTCGGAAAAACCAAATCAAAACCCAACGAGGCTTTCACGACAAAGCAATCATAGGATTCATAAAGATTTCAGGGGGCCACCCCACTAAGCTACCCGCAATGAAGTTGGCTGGCTCCGAGACGGACCCAAGGTTTGTGTCAATGGTTGTAAACGACTGGGAACCCGAAAGTGTGACTGGGCTTGTGGATACCGCGAAAACATTCCACGTTCCAAAACAATACAATTGCTCCACGCACAATCGTAAATAAAGCAGTAAAGCATGGCATAAGTACATGATAGTAATAAAGCCCCAAACTACTTTGTGGCCCCAAGAAATAAGAAATGAATCAAGCTCCGGCTAAGGGGATTCATGGTCCCATATGCGAATAGTGCGATAGTCAAGGAACAGGTATCAAGTACTCGGGGCCTATGAGACACAAGTGAGCGGTTAAAAACCAAATATTTGCTATTGCCCACCGATGCCTCTGCATTAGTTATAACTATTCCCAGCATTTTAATTATCAGTTGAAATTAAAGTCATGATCATCTCCACCATAAAGCATCTCCACCATAAGCATGTGCCAACCTCCTAGCAACGGTGGAACAACAACGACGCGAAGCAGCACTTGAGCAAGCAACTACGACACACAAGGCCGACTATCTATCAAACAACAGGCAATAGGATGTGTTCAAGGCAATATAGAGGATGCAGGTAATATAAATGGTGTACGGAAACTAAAGCATCGCAACACGGATAGCAATAGATCAATAGGAGGAAGTAAAGACTATAAATGTAAAATAGGTAGAAAGAGGGAGATTGCTCGCCTAGGAAACATAGCCGAAGATTCATTATCCGAAGGACTTGTCTGTACTCGCACCAACTCAACGGCCTAATCCGCGAAGAAGCAAATCACTAAAAGAAACACCGGATGCACTATTTAATACTACGGCAAAAGATCCGGCATGATGTATGTATGATGCATGACATGGCAAAGATGCGGTGCAATTAGGCAATATTAAGCGGAACCGGGGTCCCGATAATTAATTAGATGGTTCATGTTGTTTAGGTACCCTGCAATTTAAATGTTGTCTTAACAAGGAAAAACATGGCATCGGTTTGCTACACAATTTAAATGAAGGCGTTATAAGACTAGAAAAGCCCGCATACAGTCTCCATATTTAATTATGAGGTGAATCGGCAAAGTACCCCTAGACAAATAAACATGCATGCGAGTATGGATGAGTTAATGTGCAATAAGTTTATATGACATTTATAAAATAAGGATAGATAGGGATCACACATTAGTGTTCGGCGATCTTGGTTCGAGGTGGTTCAGGTTTGGTCCCGAGGTGCGGGGATGGGGCTTCGGACATATGCTCCATGTAGAAGAGCATGGCGTTCCGCGTCGAAGGCCTTGGAGTTCCACCTTATTCATCGATGGCGTACTTGGGATCGGTGCCGGGGTCCTCGGGGGGTGCCATCATAGCCGAACTTGTCGATGCGGATCTTTTTTTATGGCGCTGCCTCGAAGAGGATGTCGAGTATAGAGGTACCAACACCTGAAAGACAAAACTGACCAAGCACAAGAGCAACCGTTTCACAATATCGGTGCCTCCAAACAGATCTTCAACAGCAGTGCCTTGCACGACAAAACAAAGGCAGGGAAGCTACTCCTGGTAGGAGTTGCAGACACCAAAGGATGGGTGAGCTCGAGCGGGGGTCGATGAAGCACATGCGGCAGGGCAAGGTGCTTCTGCGGAGGACTCCTACCGGCGTCCGGCAGCGCTGCAGGAAGAAGGCCGAGCAGATGGGTGCCCACGGCGGTGCGGATCAAGGAGAGAAGGGCCGGGGTGGAGCTGGCGGCATTGGGCGGCGTCCGAAACAGATAAGGAGCCACGGTGAAGGCCTCTCGCGGCCGGCGGAGTAGAGGGACTGGGGTTGACACGAACGGGGTCTGGAGCTTGGCGACGGTGCAGGGACGGCGTGGGGATCTGGTGGCGGCGACCTGAGCGGAAGGAGGGGCCGCGGGGAGGCAAGCTTGTAGGGCGCGGGGCCGACGCTGCAATGGCCGGGCTCGAGGTAGGCGACACCGGGCTCGACACTGGCCGTGGATGGGAAGAGGTTTCGTGGAGCACGCAGGCAATGAGCCTCTTAGCGATCTTTTTATTTGCTATTTGCATAGGTTTTTATTGAGGATGCTTCATAGAGTGCTCATTATGGTGATGCTGCAAGTTTCCACCTTGATTAGGCATGGATTATGCTAGCGGCCCAGGCATTTCTCTAACACACATACAAACTCCATGATCTTACAAGTTCCACTTTTATTTCACACCACCGGGATCCATAAGCAAAAGAACATGATATCAACGGGGTACAAAGTACAGGTGCAATGTTGAAAGCGTTCCCCATGATACATGGTTCTGCTAACTTCAACTTATAAAGCGCAAGCATATACGCAACAAAGATGGACGCAATGGTTCAGGTTTATTAAATGCAAAAAAGTAAAGTGTGCCATCAAGTTCGTGAGAGCTTTAATCACTAGTTTTCTCATAATAAATTTAATTCAGAAGGTAGATAAAAACATGAATATACTTGGAATAGCATATGCTAGTAGGTAGGTATGGTAGACTCTTTGGAATAACTTGGTTTAAGGAGTTGGATGCATGAGTGGAACTCATACTTGGTTACGGAGGCTAGCAAAAGATTGGGAGCGACCAACTAAGAGAGCAATAATGGCCATAATCATGCAGAGCGACAAACATCATTGATCAAAACATAACGTGATACTACAAGTTGAAAACTAAAGGATCATAAAGGCTATGGTGACTTGGAATGGTCACAACATGGTGTGAGCATGTGCCAAGTCAACCCAAATAAAGCATCAAAGGAGAATACCACAATACTATGCTTTAATATGCTAAAACAACGCATGATTCTTTCAAGGCACATTAAGCAATCTCAATTGTTTATAACAAGTCATGCTACAGCAAAGAATACTAAGCATAAAGCCAAAACAATATCAAGCATGGCATGACAAAGCATAGGCCACAGTCAAATACAAGCTCTCTTTAACACTTAAGCGTGAACTGTCCTACTCTTTTCCAATCCAAACCAAACTATTTGAAAACCAATGTATGAAAGAGGGGGTCCAACCAATTTATTCGGCAAACTAAGAAAACAAAACAAACGAAAAACCAAAATGAAAATGAAAAAGAAGAAGCTCCAAGAACAACATAACTGTGCATGAAACAATAAAAATGAAGCGTTTGAAAGAAACCTAGGATTTTTATTGATGAAGAGGGGATGCCTTGACGCTTGTAATTCTTGGATATTTCTTGGGGTGACATGCGTGGCATCCCCAAGCTTGAGCTTTAGTCCATCCTTGATCTCATTACTCATTCCTTCCATACACCTGAAATTTTTCCTTCATACAAAACTTCACACAATCTTTATTAGCAACATTAGTGCACTCAAGATAATAAGTCTTTAGGTTCAGTTCTAACACCAATAAAACTCATTAAAACACTAGCTACTGTAGCACTTCCCTCAAAAAGGCTCAATTCCCCAAAAGAACTCAAAAAGGAACAAACAAGAAGCAAATGCAGAAAATGGCAGAAATCTGTCAAAACAGACCAGCAGGCAAAGACGAATTTTTTCGAAGACCTTCTGTTGCTCAAATCGAGAAGTGTTGAACTAACAAAAGTTTGATAACAACCTGGGGCAGAAGCACAAAAATTCACGCCTCAAAAGGACGTACAGAGATTTTACACGAAGTTTTACGGTGAAGCACAGAAATCTCTTTCGGGACAACAACTTTCCCAATCATTACTTCTCTCTCATTAGAGGTTACTCTTGGCACAAAAAGCAAATAAAAAGGATAAGGAGCTGTTATTACTGAAGTAATAACTTCCAAGACTCATCTAAAACTTTTGGGTTATCTCCCAATAAGTACTTTTCTTTAACGCCTTTAAGTTAGGCATAAGAAGCAGGAAAAAGAATCAAGTGTTCTCAAATGAAGAAGCATTAAGATTAATACCAGAAATATCTTCAACAAGGCAAGGTTTAACATCCAAATAAGTTCTAGAGGATCCTCTCTCAATGCTCTTTGGTTCACTATTTTCATCAAACGGGTTTTCGGGAACAATACAATCAATATTCTTTTCTATGGCTTCATGCATTGCTACAAGTGTAAAAGGTATTGATATCTTAATTTCCTCCCCATTAAGTTCGGTTTTGTTCATATTTTCTCGTGTACCAACAACATCTACACATGATCCTAGCATATTAAAACGATCAAACACTTTTCTAGCTTCCTTAGCAACAACATAGAATTCTTTAAGCAAAGTTTCTAGAATAAAATCTCTCTTTTCAGGGTCATCAATTTCTTTAAGTTTAAGAAACATTACTTGCATTAAGGGGCTAAGGTTAACAAACCTAGCTTCCAACATGTGAACTAAAGAAGCTGCAGCAATTTCATAGTTTGGAGCAAGTTCTGCAAGAGATCTATTCTCAATATCTTCATGCTTACTAACATGATTAAATAATTCTTCAATATTATCTTTTCTAATTATAGAGCCACTACCTATTGAAAGGTCTTTCAGGGTGAATTTAGGGATCAACATGGTGAGCTAAGAAAGAGGTAACAACTATAGAAAGACTTAATTTTTTTGTGTTTTTAAATAAAGAAAGCAAACTTGTAAAACTAATTTTTGTGTGTTTTTGATAAAGAAACAAGCAAACAAAGAAAAAATAAACTAAGCAAAACAAAAAAAAACAAAGTAAAGAGATTGGTTATGAGGGACTCCCCTTGTGAAGATGTCCTTGACTCCTCGGAAATGGCGCCAGAAAAAGTACTTGCTGACTCGTGTATTAACGAGCTCGTTGGGGAACCCCAAGAGGAAGGTATGATGAGCAAGGTTATCAATCCAGTAGGAGAAAGGAAACACCCCAAAGGTGTAGCTAGCTGAACTTTGGCAGGGCGCACTACCGGTGTCAGCAGCAACGTGGAGACCTGCACAACACAACCACAGAACTCTGTCCCCAACTTGCGACGAGGTTGTCAATCTCACCGGTTTTGCTGAAAACAAAGGGTTAAACGTATCGAGTGGAAGAAAGTAATAGTTTGCAGAAAGTAAACACAAAGCAGTAAAACAGTTGATTGTAGATTGATAGTAAAGAAAGGACCGGGGTCCATAGTTCACTAGAGGTGGCTCTCCTTAAGATAGATAACATGTTGGGTGAACAAATTACAGCAGGACAATTGACAAACATCGAGAAAGCATACAAGCATATACTACTCATCTTGACTCCTTTGAGATTCGATTGGGCATTACAACATTATACATACACCGCCATCCAACTGCATCTATGACTAATAATCCACCTTCAGGTTATCATCCGAACCCCCTCCAGTATTAAGTTGCAAGCAATAGATAATTGCATTAAGCATTGCATGTAATGTAAACAATACGATTGTTCTATGAACAAAGGATTGTGGTTTTCTCCCTAGTAGCAACAGCACATCTAGTACCTTAGAGATTTCTGCCACTTCCCAAGATTACTAGAGGCATGAACCCACCATCGAGCATAAATACTAACTCTTGGAGTTGCTAGCATCTACTTGGCCAAGATAGCTACTAACAACGAAAGCATGCAAGATCACAAATAATAAAGACATGATAGAATCAATAATCAATCTGAAATAGCATCTCAATATACATCCGATCCCCGCAAACACAACATGCAGAATTACAAATAGATGATTTTGATCATGAACAGAGCTCACAAGATCTAAACATGATAGCACAAAGGAGGAGAACCAGCCATCTAGCTACTACATGGACCCGTAGTCCAGAGATGAACTACTCACGCATCACACCGGAGGCTTGCATGATGATGAAGAAGGCCTCCAGGGTGAATTCCCCTCTCCGGCAGGGTGCCGAGAAGAGCTTCAGATCCCTCCCGGTCTAGGGATGGAGATGATGGTGGCTATAGACTCTTTCGTGGAATTTTGATTAGGTACTTAGGGTTTCCGTATTAGAGGCAATATATAGGCGGAAGGAGAGGCCGAGGGGGTGCCTGGGGCGGCCAGACCACCCCTGGCACGGGCCAGGCCTGGCCGCGCGGCCAGGTGGTGTGGCCGGGCCCTAGCCCCTCTCCGTCTCGTATTCTGGCTCTAGGTGTCCCTCGGTGAAAAATTGACTTTGGCTTTTGTCCCGTCCAATTCCGAGAATATTTATTTTCTAAATTTCCTGAAACCAAAAGCAGCAGAAACCATGCAGCTGGCACTATGGATCTTGTTAATAGGTTAGTCCAAGAAATCATATGAAAAGTACTCCAAAGTGTGACAAAACATAAGAAAGTAGATAAAACCAAGCATAGAACATCAAAAATTATGGATACATTTGCAATGTATCACCACTCTTTGGGAGATTGTAACCAAGTGCAAAGCTTGATGGCATGACCTAAAATGATGAAATAACTAAAACACATTAGTTATTATAAACACAAGTAAAATTGAAACCATGTCCTTAGAGGTAGAATAACTCACAAAGGTGTTGTTAGCTAAATTAAGTGCACTAAGACTTGTAACATAGTACTCCATGTCAAAAAGATGGAAAAAATTACCCTCATCATGCAGCCGGCATATTCTTCTTGCATCCTTTAGTGTCTCAAAAGTAATGGCATATATGTCTTCCACAGTAATTAGATTCATATGTGTGAAAACACTCCTGTAGAAAACACCTCTAATGTAGGGATCCACAAATGGCACCCTAAATCCTGTAAAATTCAATTACCATTAAAAGGAGAAATAATGTTAGGGATCCACAAATGGTATTAATATACATACATTTGATGGAGAAAATACATACCATAAATAGTTTGGTATCCCTTGATGTCACCATTAGGGGCATGTACTTCCCTACTAAACACATACTAAGCATTTCCTTCCTCTTCACCTCCTTCCTCTTCATCTCCTTCCTCTTCTTCATCATCATCATATGTGATTAAGCTAAAGGTCACCACATCATGGATAGCAACATTGTGTGTCCTCAAGAAAGATAACCAGAATGGCCCTCTTATGGATGTACCATCTTCCTTTTTCTGTAGGAAAATCTCAAACATACGCCCTCTGGACAAAGCTGGTAACCACTTATCGGCATACTAGTTGAGTTTTTCCTTGAAGTAACACGGAACAATCCGAGAGAAAAAATCAAATAAATATGTGATGTTGATCATACATATAACAGTACGAAGAATTTACTACTAAAATGAATGTACTCATGTGTGGCTTATCAGATCCAAATAGAGATGCATATATGGCAGAAACAGAAAACAATTGGTTGATGTTTCTCTAACAAATTCTGAAGGAAACAAAGATGCATATATGGATTATAACTCCTAAAATCTGAAGGAAACTTTTCAAGATATGCCCATTGATGTTTCTAATTCCTCAAACAAACAAAAAATCAAATTCCTAGCTACCAAGCATTTGAACAATAATTTTAGTTCACATGTAGGCATCCTAATTAAATGATAGTGAAGGACTTTGTAGATATATTGAGGCTAAAATTACTGACCACTCCTTTCCAAAAGTTAGGCTGGTTTAGGACGACGATGAAGGACTCTGACGTCCTATTTGAACAGCCACAGTTATGTGTTGGCTTACTGCATACACGATAGATTTCCATCACCACAGCTTGCTATTTTCTGCACACTGAAAAAGAATGATCGAAGAAAAGATTTAGAACGAACTGAAAACCCGATTTGTACAGTAGATAGAGTGGGGAAAACAGAGCAAGAAAATCTCATTTGTACATATCCAGAGAAGCGTCTGAACAATCTGCGCAACTCGAGCTCTATGTATGAACAAGCGCTTGAGTATGAAATAAATCAAATAGAAAGAAGAGTAGATAGGAAGGAGAACCTGCAGGCGGGAGTTCCTCCGTACTCTGCCTCTAGAACTGATCGTTGAGTGTGCAGATTCAGTTTTCCCCGAGTATAGATCTAGGAGGCGGCGCAAAACCCTAACCGCTTCCCGGTTATTACTCTTAGAGGCAGTTTGTATTATCATTCGTCTGAGGTGCTCGCGGGGGCTGCACGTGGTAGGGCAACCATTTATGTCATAACTGGACGTGTCAGGCAACCAAATAGAGGTGGCTTGTAATAATATCCGGTTCGACGCTCTGAGTATTAGAGACGATTGAGTTTTCCCACCGTCCAAGGTTATACACTAAGGCGTTTGTTTTTATTATTTGCCTCCCACGGGCCTATTTTTGGGGTCAGCTACGGTAAACACCCGCTTCTAAGAGAAGTAGAGGCGGTCGTATTGAAACAACCAGCTGAGGGGGACGAACAGAGGTGGGTTTTTCCATTCTTGGGGAAAACCGTCTAAGTGCATAGTCTCTAACTAACAAGTTTGTACCAGTGCTTTGGATCCCTCGTGGCACTTCATGGACTGCTTATGGTCGTCTAGCAAGATCTTCGGCTCCTGAAAGCCATCAAACTTCGGGTTGTCTAAGGGCAGTTTGAAGCCCTTGGGCATCTATGTTTGCCGTATGGCACGGCTGAAGCATCTGGTGCTGCAAAGCTCCAAGTCCTCATATTTGGACTCGGAGGAGTAGGAGCGCTTGGCGCGTAACTTGTCAACTTTGCGTTGCATGATCTCATCGTGGGCATCGTAGGAATTTTTTTGTTTTCTATGCGGCGAACACAGCCTTCCAAAAGGCCACAAATACACATTGCAACTCCAGTGACTGCTCTTTATAAACATAAAAGATGAAGTCGCACGTTGGCTACTAGTGGTGACACCCGAGGAACTTGTGGTCAGTGTTCATGCCCTCGTATGCGATGAGGCAACGACTGTAGGACACACTTGCAAAGTAGATCGGAGTTCGATTTTAAGATGTCTGTCCATGCTTCTACTTTCAAATCGATCCACCTCGGCACGATGGCCTAATCATGGAAAAGAGAAACCCCAAATTAGTTTTTCAGATAGGAGGCCAAAGAAAATAATGCCAAATAACATATATAACTACGTACTTTGTCATCTCCCCTCGCAACACATACACGATCCAGTATCTCGCTGCCGCCATCGTGCTCGACACCTCGAGGATTCTGCATCATGATGTCACCACCGGCTGCTGTCTCTACAGTACCCACCGCTGCGGTTGTGAGAGTTGTCTAGAGCGGGTAGGGAAGAGATAAGTATGGTGTATCTAGAAAACATACATGCGAGATAAATAATAGGTGGTGGGCCACACAACTCAGTTAGACAAGCATGACGAGTAAACACGAGCTGTTTGACCAGTCCACGGCGTGGGACACACCTAAGCGCCACGTACAATGCACGACACACTGATATATGTTTGCAACCATCTACTATGGCATTACAATACACTGGCCTGCCAAGTCACATACCAAGGAGGTAATTAGTACCGGTGTTGTGTGTACCACGGTGTATACGATGTCTGCCGCAACCAAATTATGTTATTGTTTCTGATCCACCGACTAACCAACTTTTGCGGGCACTTTTTGCTTATGCCATCCCAAAAATTGTTGTGCTCGGGAGATATTTTTGTAGTGCAAGTGGTCATGGTTCAGGGTGTAAATGGGTACGCCCACGGCGACCCACCAAGTGACCACCTGTGCCATTTAATTTATATGGGACTCCGCTAACTGTCTTTATAATATTCTCGTGTTTAGCGGCCGGCCGTTTCACCACTTATTCCCGCCAGCTCCACGAAGGAAGATCCTATTCGTTTAGGCTAGCTACTGGCCGGTGTTGTGCCATGACGTTGACGTGAGGCGAACAATTGGATTCTAATTGTGTGTTTTGGCTAGTTAGATAGAATTACTGTACTCCCTTCATCCAACAAAGGTTGTCGGAGCCACAGTACAAGTCAAATTTTACCCAAAAAATCCCTAAAACGTTCAAGACACTTTAAATTAGGTTCTTCCGTTCGAATTTCAAACTCAAATCTTGATTGGGACGCGCCTCCTTCGTCCTCGACGTCAAGCTGGGATCACCATCGCGTCGCTGCCCCGTGCGTACCTCGCTCCAATGCGCGCTCGCCACTATCCTGATCACGGCACCACGGCTGAGCTCGCCGTCCTCCTGGACCTCCTTCCTTTGCTGCGCGCTCGCCACTGGCCCTCCTCCTCGTGCTCGCTGTTGGTTCTGCTATGCTCCGCTGGTCCTCCTCGATAGCGTGTCGCCTTAGTGCCGCTGCTCCTCGTTGACCTGCAAGTGGTACTATGGTTTAAAATTCAGTTTGAGTTCAAATCTTGGAACAATTTTAGCCCTGATTCTTTCCTTCCCTGAGAATCCTTCTCTAAATTTGCTGAATTTGAACATGCTAAATTTTAGTTCAATTCTTAGTTCCGTTTCAACTTGCTGAATTTAATGGCCTGGAAGTTAGCTACTGCTATGACTAGACCATGCAATGCTGCCACCTCTCATGGTAGTACTGATCAGTACTCCCAGATTTTGCACCTTACAAGATTAAGGATATTGGTTCCGATGGCCTGAAAGTTCAGTTATCGCATAACAATATCAGTTCAGACTAGACCATGCAATATATGATGTCCTATGATGTGGAAATAATAGGGTGCATACGAATATAGACAAACTGAAGTCACATATTTGCTGACAGACAGAGTAATATTTAAAGATCGACTATGGTTACATCACAATAAAGAAGAAGTGCAGAGAATGATCATTAAGCAGATAGTTGTTTAGCTGCGGAGACAGATGGTTATACTATAATATGTTGCTTGCAAAGAAAAAAAGAAGAACATAACAAGTTCCTGCATATATTCATCAGGCAACAAGATCATTACCTTCTTGGGGCTCTTCTTCTGCCGGAGCTCACAGCCGCCCTACGTCTCCCTGTGGACCTCACCTGACGTCTGCGGCGGTGACACCCCAATGAGCTCTCCGGCCACATGGGGAACACCAAGGAACTCGCCGGACGCGTGTGAATCCCCAAGGACCTCGCCGGCCGCCGGCTTCTACTCACGGATCTCGCCGGACCTGGTCTGCTCAAGGGATGGGGTGGATATGGCTAAAGTTCCGTTTCGAGATTAAATTTCTAGGTTCAGTACTAAAGAAATCACACATGCAAGAATGTCTTAAGAACAAAGCATCACTTAGCTACAGGCTACTAGAAGAAAATGAATAGCAGGCAAAACTAACAGCACAGAGCTAAGGAAAGAGACGCATCTTCTGTCATGAAAATAAAATCTCACTATTACAACAGGTAGTAACTAAGGCATAGAGCTAATGGAAGAAAATCTAATCTCCAAAGGACAATAAAGCCACCCTGCTGAACCAATGATAAAAAGAAATAGCAAATACTGATTTGGATCTCAGAGAGTATCTAACTCGACCTAGAACTGGAGCAACTTGCTATACACCTACGGTACTGAAAAATGCTAGCAGCCTCAACATACACTACAGTACTGAAAAATGCTAGCAGCTTCAGGCAAATCATGTGAAGATACTAAAATCTTTTACAAATTCAGGCAAAAGTAAGTGACTCTGAAGTTGATACAGGCCATGTTCATCTTGCATTAGAAATCATAGAGTTAGATTTTTGTTAGCAAACATGCTGAAATCTTGCATTAGAAATCCATCAACATACCTTCTTGCGCCTCTTCTCCCGTTTGACCTTGCTGCCTCCTTGCGTCTCTACATGGACATCGCCAGGCATCTTCCGTGCGGCTCCCCACCGACCTCGTCGGAGGCGTGCGGATCCCCCACCGACCCGCTGCCCGCCAGCTGCTCCCGATCTCAATGGAGGGATGGGAAAGGGCAGCGGGAAGGGTGCAGAGTGGAGGATCCCGGCGCCAGTGCGGAGGGGGGGAGTGCGGGGCCTCGATGCGGTCAGGGAGAGCGAGGGTGGGGGAGGGGGCGGATTTTTCTCAGGCATGGCGGCGTGGCGGCGGTAGCGAACGCGCCTTGGGCGTCTGCGACATCTTGTACCTGGCCCGTGGGTGTCCATTTAAGAAAAAATAGTGGGATGGGCTGGCGGCGCCATGGGTAGCCTTGCCCACTTACAACCTGAGTCATGGTTCCCCGCACCTCCAAGGAACCAAGGCCAACATAGGCATAGTGGACCGGTGGTGTAGCCAGTGGGAAGAAATTTTTTAGATGGGTTTTACAATCACTGCCGCCTAACTCCTTTCCTCACGCACATGTACATGTTCAGTGGTCAGGCTGACAGAGTGTTAAATCTAGGGTTTTAATTTGTTCTAAAAGGGTCGTAGGAGCATCTCTAGCCGTGTTCCCTAAACAATGTATGATGAAAGTGTCAGATCATTTGGGGAACACCTCCGAGGTGTGTTGCCTTTGGGGCATGAATACAACGGAAGCCCACGGTGTCGCCAAAGCCCAAACGGAGAACTCGAGTAGCCTACGGACTCTCGATTGCTTGAAGAACAAGAAGAAACTAAAGATAGAAAGTTCAAAGGTGAAAAACCCTAACTTGTAACCGACTCGACCTGCTACCCGAGACCTAGCCTATCTATATAAAGGCTAGGAGGGGGCGGCGAGGAGGACAGACGCAACCCTAGTTTCCACAACCCTTGCCAGATTGCATCTACGCACCATTGTAATCCTCGATTCCTTCAATAATTCCATGAGCAGACAAGCAGGAGTAGGGACCTCTGCGAGGCCTGAACCTGGGTAAATCTTCGAGTCCCCTTTGTGCTTGTTTGCTAGCCGATAGATGTCTCCACCGCTACCTCCTTATCCAAACCCAAGTCCATAACAATGGGCATTGATGAGTTAAACCCTCGTCAATTGGCGCCGTCTGTGGGAAGTGGGAGTGATGATGTTGCGGCTTCTTCGGCCCCATCAACCGCGATCTACAACTCCGCAATAGCGGAGATCTGCCAGCTCTTTGGTGCGTTCGACTTCACCGTCCACACGCCGGCCACTCGCCCGGCTTTCGAGTCTGTGGGCGACGGAATTA
Organism: Avena eriantha; assembly: GCA_910589775.1. Classification (NCBI taxonomy): domain Eukaryota; kingdom Viridiplantae; phylum Streptophyta; class Magnoliopsida; order Poales; family Poaceae; genus Avena; species Avena eriantha. The sequence goes on along the minus strand of OU342745.1, from coordinate 92,519,262 downwards.
GCTTGGCGATCGGGAGCTTCCGCTTCCAAGTTGGTCAGATGGGCACACTTCATAGGCCTGACCAGCTGATGGCACCATCGATTGCTCCAGCATCATGGATCCCTCCACCGATCGGCACCCTCAGTGAGCTCAACACCTCGACAATAGTTGATAATATGGTCAGCGACAGCAGTCGCGAATCTGATCTGGGCAATCTGGCAACTGATGACCCACAAGTATAGGGGGTGTATCGCAGTATTTTCGATAAGTAAGAGTGTCGAACCCAATGAGGAGCAGAAGGTCCTGGCTAGTGGTATGGATCAGGAATTCTCTGCAAATCCTTAGCAAATGGATTTTTAGGGGTTTTTGATAAAGCAAGTAAACAAAGTACGAGTAAATAAAAGACAGTAGGAATAAATGCAGCAAGTGGCCCAATCCTTTATGCAGCAAACGACAAGCCGGTTGTATTACTTAAGATGACCAAACGTTCTCGAGGACACATGGGAAGACTGTCAAGTGCTTTCGCTTCATATAGTCGATTAATCTTCTTTAGCTTGCTAAGTGTTGTGTGGGTGAACCTATGCTAATGTACCGCCCCATCCAAGACTAATACATACTTATGATTATACCCCTTGCAAACATCCGTAAGTACAAGAAAATAATTAAGGTAGAAACCTAACCACAACTTTAAACTATAAGACCCTTACGTCCCTTGTGCAATGGTTTCCTAACGGGGGTTCAGGTTTCTGTCACTCCGGTAACCCCTACGATTAGTAGCCAAATACACAATGCATTCTCCTAGGCCCTTATAGGTTAAGTGTCATGTAGTCGACGTTCACATGACACCACTAGAAGTACACCACAACTTAAATAACAATCTATTGAATCTTTCTCAACGCAACTCCACTACTAACAACAAGACTTCTCCCATGTCCTCAAGAACAAAACGAACTACTCACAAGACATCATATGGATCATGATCAGAGATGGAATAATGATGTATAACAATCTGAACTTGAACAATAATTCAATGGTTCACTCAACAACATCAACTACAAAGAGTAATCAACACCGGGAAAGTTTCCCCTATGAACTATGCAAGATTCAACGCAATTGTATTACAGCAATATGGAGATGGTGATGAGGGTGCTGATGGTGATGATGGTGGTGATGATGGTGATGATGGTTCCGATGAAGTCCATCTTGATGGTGGTGTTGATGGCGATGATCTCCCCTCTCCGGGAAGGAATTCCCCCGGTAGAAATCTGTCTGCCGGAGAGATCTTTCTCTCTCGATGTTTTCCGCCCCGCAGAGGCGGCAGAATCTTTCTGTGGTCGCTCCCCGTGTCTTAGGGTTTCGGGAGGATGATATACGCCAGAGGGGAGAGGCTGGAGTGGGCCAGGGCAGCCACACCACCTCCAGGCGCGGCCTAGGCCTGCCTGCGCCATGGGATGGTGTGGGCCCCCTGTGGCCCACCTCCACTCCATCTTCTGGCATCCTTAATCTTCTGGAAAAATAGGATTTTCCGTATATTTTCTAGGATTTTCTGATCTTCGCGAATTTTGCCTCCAAACAGCACCTTTTCCATCAGAATCCTGACTGCAGCGGTCCATGCTCCAAAAGTCATCAACCATGCAAAAATAGATGAAATAACATAAGTATCACCTCTCAATACGAAATATATTAATGAATAATAGTGAATTAAGACATAGAATAGTGATGCAAAATGGACGTATCAGCAACTGAAGATGGAGCCTACGGTTCTGGATCTGAAAGTTGCGGGAGCAGCAGCTTCCCCAACCACTTCATGTGCGTCGTCATCAGCACAGGTGACACCTCCGCCAATCACGACAACACGGGCAACGGCGGCCACGGAGCCGACCCACCAAATGGCGGCATACCCAACGGCGGACCATCGCCAAACGGCGCCCCCGTCCACAACGGGGGATCAGTCGAGCCTCCAACTATAATAAACAAGCAGACTGGCGAACGCGTCGTGATCAGGATCAACGAACTCGAGTGGGCTCGCTGCCACGATGCCCTAGGGGGCAACCCTCTACCCTTTGGCTCCCCACAAGAACTCCTAATGGGCTACCATTGGCTCCTAAAGGAGGAATTCAAGCGCCAAGTGCAAACAATCGCGCAACTCAAGGCGCGCAAAAAGGCGGCAGATGAGTTGAGTCTTCGACGTGCTGGGCTCTGCTCCCACGGAGGATCCTCCTCAAAGGGCAACGAGCACATCGCAAACAAGAGGCGATCCCGGATGGCCCATCTCACCGAACAAGAACGCATAGAAGCTGCAAAGCTCCTCGACTTCAGCTCTATGACAGTCGACACACGGGGCAATGTGGTCCCAAAGACGCCGCAAGCTGAAGTGACATCGGCCACCATGTACCTCCTGAACAACCAGCCGCCAGCCGGAGATCCCCGAGCCACCATGCACCGATCTACGATCGCGGGCTTGGGACTAGTCGAGTCCGCTCTCGACAAGGAGCCCACGCTAGAGCCGAAGAAAGGCAAGGCTCTAGCAAAACGCTACTCCTCGCCCTCCTCTAGTGATGATAGCCACGACCTGTCTCGACGCCGTCACTCACGGCGACACGGTCACGACTACGACGCGCGTGATGACATCACCCAGCGCAAGATCGACAAGTCAAGGGCGTGACGCCCGATCAACTGACTTAGAAGACAAAGATGTGGAGCTCTGTGGCGCTAGATGCTTCAGCAGGGCCATCAGGCAAAAGCGAATGCCCAAGGGGTTTAAGCTCCCATCGGAGAACCCAAAGTTTGACGGCCTACAGGACCCAAAAATATGGTTGGAGGACCACATCTCCTCCGTCAGGCTTCACGGTGGAAGTCGAAGCACGGCCATGCAATGCCTGTAGCTGCAGGGCGCCGCCCGGGCATGGCTCAACAACCTCCCACGTGGATCCATTCTCAGTTGGGAAGAGCTAGTTTACAACTTTGTGCGAAACTTCAAGGGCACCTACAAAAGGCCTGCATCAATCAAAGAGCTGAGATGCTGCCAGCAAAGGTCAGGCGAGTCGCTGCGCTCGTATATCCAAAGGTGGTCCATCATCAAGAACTCCGCAGAAAAGATCTCAGAGGACCACGCAATCGACACATTCAACGGCGGCGTTCGCCGCATAGAGCTTAGGGAGGAGCTAGGCCGCTCAATGCCCAAGACCATCGACCACCTAATGGAAATCGCGAATCGGTGGGCTGACGGAGAAGATTCAGTGAAAAATCACATTCACTCCGATGAGAAAGAAGAACTTGAACGCAGACGCGACCGCCGAAGCAAACGCCGCATGCGCATCTACGATGACCGCGACGACGTCAACATGGTCGCAGCCGGCTATGCCGACAGATGCGATGACAACCGCAACAGAGGCTACCGCAGCAGTGTACACCGTGACTCCAGGAAAACCACGCAAGTATGGCAGCGCCGCAATCGCGATGAGGCACTCGCAACATCCATTGAAGACAAACTGTCCGGGCCATGCACTGTGCACTTCTACATCGACAAGCACGACGAGAAAAAGAAGTCTAGCCACCTCCTCAAGGACTGCCGCAAGTTCCTCAAACTGCATGAGGGAGTGGTTCGGATGAACCGCAACGCAGTCGAAAGGGGCTACGGAGCTGCCCCAGGCGCCGTGGCACATGGAGCTCCGGCACCACCACCTGGACAACCCCCAAATGCAGCTGCGCCGGACCAGCACCACGGAGGCGAAGCGTACCCACGGGCCATGGGCACCATGATGGTCCAACAGGGTCGCCCCTCCAACCGGGTGCAAAAGGCCATCACTCTCCAAGTCAATTTGGCAACAAACTCGCCACCATCTAACACTGAGTACCTCAGTGGAAGCGAGTCCTGCATCACCTTCGACAAGCGCAACCATCCGCCCCAAGTACCTCGTCCAGGCCACTGTCCCCTCGTACTCGAGACGCAGATTGGAGGCTTCGACATGAGCCGCGTCTTCACGGATGGCGGAAGGGGCATCAACCTTATATTCGCGATTACCTTGCGAGCAATGAGGATCTCTCTGACCTGCTTAGAGGCCTCAGACACAACATTCCACGGCATCGTCCCAGGCAAGGGAGTGTACCCCCTTGGCAAAACCAACCTCGACTTTATATTCGGCACGCCAAAAAACTTTCGGCGCGAGTGCATCAACTTTGAGGTCGTCGACTGGCCCTCACAGTATCACTGCATCCTCGGACGTGTCGCGTTCGCGAGGTTCATGGCAGTGCCACACTACGCCTATCTGCAGATGAAAATGCCAGGCCCTAATGGCGTCATCACAGTGAACGGGAGCTTCGAAAGGTCCGATAGTTGCGACAGGGAATTCAACAGAATTTCCCAGTACTTCGGCATGCAGGGAGAACTCGCAAGACTAAAGGAGTCGACAGACAACAGTCTGCCTTCCCTGAGCCGGCCAAGTTCACCTGACCTATCTTTCGACTCATCGGTGCACACAAAGAAAGTTCAGGTCCACCCATCGGATCCCGCCAAGACGACCCTCATCGCCAACAACTTGATTCCCGCATAGGAACTCGCGCTCGTCGAATTCCTCAGTGAGAACTGGGAAATCTTCGCCTGGTGTCCAGCGGACATGCCAGGGGTTCCCAGGGAATTCACCGAGCACGCACTCAACATCAACCCAGATGCAAGGCCAGTCAAACAAAAAAATTCGGCGACGGTCTGAACCATGAGCAAAGGCAGTTGGAATGGCGATCACCAGACTCCTCGACGCCAAATTTATACGCGAGATCAAGGAAAGCACTTGGCTCGCCAACACGGTGCTAGTACCAAAAAAGGACTCGGATATCCTGCGGATGTGTGTGGACTTCACCTCTTGGAACAAGCATTGTCCGAAGGACCACTTCCCGCTACCGCGAATCGACCAGATCATCGACTCCACCGCGGAATGCGAGCGCCTCTGCTTTCTCGACGCCTACTCAGGCTATAAACAAATTCGAATGAAGGAGGAAGATCAAGAAAAAAACAGCGTTTACAACGCCCTTTGGTGTGTTCTGCTACAACACAATGCCCTTCGGGCTAAAGAATGCAGGAGCCACCTACTAGTGGTGCATGCAGGCTTGCCTCAAGAACCAACTTGGTCGCAACATTCAAGTCTATGTCGACGATATAGTAATCAAGACCAAAGATGAATCCTCACTAATCGACGATCTGCGCGAAACCTTCGCCAACCTCGACCGCTACCGGATCAAGCTCAATCCGGACAAGTGCGCCTTCGGCGTACCATCTGGGCAACTACTCGGGTATCTTATCTCCACGAGAGGGATCGAAGCGAACCCGAAGAAAAGAAAAGCCATACTGGCCATGGAAAAGCCGAAAAACGTAAGAGGTGTCCAACAGCTGGCTGGCCGAATTGCGGCTCTCAGTCGATTCATCAACCAGATGGGTGAAAAGGCACTGTCCTCCTACCAACTCCTCCGCAAAGCTGACAAGTTCGAGTGGACCAATGAGGCTCAGGAAGCATTCGAAGACCTCAAGCGCTTGCTATCCAGCTCGCCAGTACTGGTGACCCCACGCGAAAGGGAACCACTGTTGCTATACATCTCCGCCACCAACCAGGTGGTCAGCACAGTGCTTGTAGTCGAACGAGCCGAGGAAAACAAGGTCCACGGGGTACACCGCCCAGTCTACTACCTCAGCGAGGTACTTACGCCAACAAAACAACGGTACCCGCACTACCAGAAACTGGCGTACGGCGTCTTCATGACGGCCCAGCGACTGCGCCACTACTTCCAGGAACACCCAATCGTGGTAGTCAATGACGCCCCGCTTGGGCACATCCTCAACAATCCAGATGCCACTGGACGAGTCGCACTTTGGGGAATCGAACTGTCTCCACGAGACATCACATATGAAAAGCGTGACGCAATCAAGTCGCAAGTTCTCCCTGACTTCCTCGTGCACTGGATGGAGAATTACCTCCCTAGAAAACCAGATATGTCCTACCTTTGGACAATGCACTTCGACGGATCCAAGCGGAAGGACGGAGCTGGTGCAGGTGTCATACTGACATCCCCCCAGGGAGACAAGCTAAAATATATTCTGCGAATGCAATTCACCGCCTCCAACAACGAAGCCGAATACGAGGCCCTGCTACATGGGATGAGGATGGCAAAAGCCTGCGGCGCCAAGAGGCTCATTATATACGGCGACTCCAAGCTGGTCATCAACCAAACAATGCACGAGTGCGACGCACTGAACAACAACATGATCACCTACCGTGACCTCTACGACACACTTGAAGGGGATTTCAACGGTTGCGAGCAGTGGCACATAGGTCACAAAAGCAATGAAGAGGTGGACGCACTCGCCAACATAGGCCCCACCTGCGCGCCCATACCACCTGGGGTATTTCTCGAGCGCATCTGCGAACGCTCCATCAAGCCAAAGGCCGCAGGAAAAAAACAGGTGCAACAATGGACTCGGGGGCTGCACCACCCAATGAGCCAATGGCACTCGACGACCTGGAGCTGGACACAGGAATCGAAGGACCAATGAGCATCATGATGATCGAGACATCCTAGACCCAACCATACATTATGTACCTCCTCAGCAAGAGGCTACCGGATGATCTGACTGACGCCCGACACATCGCACGACGCTCCAAGGCATTTGCTGTTATCAACGGCGAACTATACAAGCGCAGCATCACAGGAGTACTCCAACGATGCGTCTCCATGGCCGATGGAAGAGTTGTCCTCCACGATATCCATGAGGGGACCTGTGGGCACCACGCTGGCAGTCGCGCCCTCGTCGCCAAAGCTCTACGAGCTGGATTCTACTGGCCTACGGCCATGCGTGACGCCAAGGACATCGTCCAAAAATGCAATGGTTGCCAGCGATTCGCGGACAAGCCGCATGCACCTGGCGCAGAGCTCTGACCAATTCCATTGGCCTGGCCCTTCGCGCAATGGGGACTCGACATGGTCGGCAAACTCCCAAGGTCCTCGCGCGGAGGCTACGTCTACCTCTTGGTCGCAGTCGACAAATTCACCAAGTGGATAGAGGCCATGCCAGTGACTAATCAATCGGGATATAGCGCAGTCAAGTTCTTTGAGTCCATCGTCTATCACTTCGGAGTGCCACACAACATCATCACGGACAATGGGACGAACTTCACATCCAAGGAGTTTCTAGAATTCTGCGAGAACCTAGGAATCAATGTCAGCTATGCCTCTGTAACACATCCATAGACCAATGGTCAGGTCGAAAAAGCTAACGGGCTCGTTTGCGGCGGCATCAAGAAGCAACTCCTCAGGCCACTCGAGCAGCCCGCGGGTTGCTGGCCAGACGAGCTGCAATCGGTACTTTGGAGCCTACGCACAACTCCAAACAGCACCACAGGGTACACCTTGTTCTTCATGGTGCACATAGCTGAAGCGGTGCTACCCGCCGAAGTTCGATACAAAGCACCGCGCGTGGTCGCTTACAGCGAGAAGGATTCAACTCTTGCACTCAAAGAATCCATCGACCTCCTTGATGAGGCAAGGGAAATCGCCGCGGAGAGATCAACGATCTACCAACAGAACCTGCGCAACTACCACAGCAGGAGGCTACGCCCCAGGTCCTTCGTCGAAGGCGACCTGGTCCTGCGACTGAAGCAGCAAGGGCATCTCAAGCTCAAGTCTCCCTAGGAGGGACCATACGTGATTACAGAAACAATCCCAGGTGGCACCTATCGCCTTAAAGATTTCGAGACAGGAGTCGCATATTCCAACCCCTGGAACGTCGCGCAGCTGCGGCGCTTCTACCCTTAGTCGTCTTTACTTTTACATTGCAAATAAGGCTATTCAGCCAAGGCTACTCAGCCACATATTGTACCTCGTACCGTCCTGCGAATAAATAAAGCTAAGTGCCCCAAAATTCCGTGTTCCTTTTATTTTATTCTTGCAATCAATCCACTCGGGGCCTGCGCCACCCTGTGCACATCTGTTCAACGAACTAACGCGATATCCTGAGTAGCTGACGTATCAATCAAAACCCTTGATAAACACCAACCCACCTACCACGCACCTGACAGGTTGGCAAGGGGCTGAGACAAACACAAGTCAGGCTAACGAAAAGGAATCGCATAGTGCAACGCACGCTAACAAGCTCTTTTACACACCATTGTCAATGAATTATACACATCATATATATGAACTTTACAACACTGGTACAACTATGTGCAGGATACACACTAAACTACTATTGCAACAAAAGAACGTTGGTCTGCTCCTCGAAGAAGTCGACGATCTCCTCCCCCGGGCGATCCACTACCTAGTAGTGCGGCACTATGTTCCAAGCTAAACCCGATGGCGGCGTAGGCAGTCCGGCCACAATTGCCGCAATGTGCACATCAGGCCTATGCAGCCGCACCAGCGATAGAGCAGCCTTGGCACCAGCCACTAACTATTGCCGTACACACTCGCGGACCGCACTCAAGCCCTGGAATTTAGCAAGAAGGGCCAACAGGCTCGGTGGAACAACGTCCAGCGGGAACATCGTCTGGTAAATGTTTTTCAAACATGATTGCGACTTCTTCAAGAAGTGAAGCACTCGCGACGAACGATCCTGTAGGGTCGCCAATGCGATTGCGCGATCATGATCTGCCCAGAAGTACCCACTCGCCTGAAGCTGCTCTTGGGTCAGGTCATCCATGCGAATGGCAATTCGATCCTTCTCATCCTGCGGATGGCGCGCGCTGACAACTATACCAAGCAAAGGCAAAATATGAGGACAACGAACTACTGCGAGTGACTACAAGGAAACGACAGGAAGAAAGAAGACTAACATTTGAATTGGTCACCCAACTACGTCACCTCCCCTAGCAGATATTGTTCTCGGGCGGTGGCTTTCTCCGCCTTCGACTTCCATACGTCCGCATTTCCACGGAGTACGGTCAATTCACGCTCCAACTGCTTCACGCGGTCACGATGTCGCGAGATCAAAGACAACTCATCCACCCTTGAGCGCGGCGGTGCCAAAGTGTCATCAAGGGGCGGCGAATCCTGAGACTCCCTCAAAGGATCACCCGATGTGCCCTATCACAAGTCAAGCAAGAGACAATAAGAGGACTAAGGCGAGGCAAAGACAAAAGATTCGAGTGCATTCAAGATTAACAAAAGTATCAGCAGATACACTCTCCAACATGCATGTTCTTGACAAAAGACATAAGCTATTTAACTATTACAAGATGCGACTACTGATACATTGCAAATGTATCTATAATATTTGATGTTCCATGCTTGGTTTTATCTACTTTCTTATGTTTTGTCCACACTTTGGAGTACTTTTCATATGATTTCTTGGACTAACCTATTAACAAGAGCCACAGTGCCAGTTGCACGTTTTCTGCTGTTTTTGGTTCCAGGAAGTCAGAAAATGAATATTCTCGGAATTGGATGGGACAAAAGCCAAAGTTGATATTTTCCCGGAAGACTCACGGAGCCAGAAGGAGATTCGGAGAGGGGCCACAGGGTGGCCACACCACCCCATGGCGCGGGTCCCCCCCAGGCCGCGCCAGGGCATGGTGTGGGCCCCCTGGCCGCCCACCGACCTTGCCCTTTGGCCTATAAGAAGCCTCCCGAAGCATAAACCCTAGATAGTCAAGCCTCCATCCACGAAAAGTTCCGCAGCACCGCTTCCACTGAAGGGGAGATTCGGGGGACAGAAAGTCTCTGTTCTGGCACCCTGCCAGAACGGGGAAGTAACCCCGGAGCCATCTCCATCGATCTCCACCACCATCTCCATCACAATTGCTGATTCCCATGATGAGGAGGGAGTAGTTCTCTCTCGAGGCTAACGGTTCTACCGGTAGCTATGTGTTCATCTCTCTCTATGCATGATCATATTGTGATCATGAGCTTTGTAATCAGGTAGATCTACCTTGCTACTCAAGTGCTTTAATAGATCTCTGCTCTCCCCATGTGTGTGAAAGTGACAACGTGCTCACCATGGTGGCACTTAGGCTAGAGATTACAAATACTTGTTATGAGTTATATTTGGAGTTGGATGTCTCTATGAAATTGTGGTGTTTGTTGGACTCATCTAGAGCTCAAGGTGATAGTGTGGGGTTATCTAGATGGGAAAGGCTTACTTTGAGGTGTGTTGTTATAGCCCTACCATCAATTAGAGTGTTCAACCGGAGAGTAGTTAAGAGTAGTATCATAAAGAGAATATATTTATATGAGAGTGTTCACTAGTGAAAGTATGATCCCTAGGCCTTGTTTCTAAGCACGGAAACACCGTTTGCTACTAGATTCGTTATATGTTTGCTTGCTTCCATCTTTATTTCAGTTTGCCTTTAGTCTTTTCCACGCCATCAAGTTATTTTCTAGCACCGTTACCACTTATAATTATTCATACCACTTGTATTTCACTATCTCTTCGCCAAACTAGTGCACCTATACACCTGACAAGTGTATTGGGTGTTTTGGGGACACAAGAGACTTCTTGTATCTTGATTGCAGGATTGCTTGAGAGGGAATACCTTTGACCACCTCCTCCCTGAGTTTGATAAACCTTGGGTGATCCACTTAAGGGAAAACTTGATGATGTTCTACAAACCTCTGCACTTGGAGGCCCAACAATTGTCTACAAGAATAGAAGTGCGTAGACATCAACTACTGAGGAGCGTCTTTCTCCGCCTTCGACTTCCACTTTGGCTTTGGGGGCCTCATCGAGTCTGTGGCAGTATTAGATGCCACAGACTTCCCGCCGGCCCCTGACGTCGGAGCCTTCGCAACTTTCTTGGCTCGCTGAAGCTCCTTAGAGTACTTCGCAACCGTATTGATCAGCTGCGGGCCGTACTTGCCACAAGCAGTCGCGAAGGGAGCAAAGCCTACCTGCTGGTCATTAGTGTTAACAGGCATCGCCTTGGAGACCGCCGCAGGATCAACTTTGACTCCATGGGCTTGAACCATTACGAGTGACATCGAAGCGCCAGCCGCACGGAGCGAGTTCTTGGAACTTGCAGGGATGCCCCCGGCAAGGGACTCCACCAGCTTGTCCATATTCTCGATCAGCTCAGCCTTGGGCGCCAGCTCTTCCCGGAGGCGACTGAGCACGCCCTTGGCCTTGGAGAGCGTCCCTTGAACGGCGGCGTTGCGGTCCTCGACTGCCAAAATGGCACCCACCAAGGCATTGTCACGGCGGAGTGCCTGAGGGTCGAAGCTCAAATCGCTGGCATCTATATAAGAACCCAAGCATGGGTACAAAGGTCAGCACCAACAACAAATTCGAAAAAAGAAAAACAATGAAAATCCAGACAAGGGAATACCTGAGAGAGCCTTGGCAATCGAGAAATTTTGTTCCTCGAACGATTTCTCCCTAGCCACGATGGAGGCACGCAGATCCTCTTCACGTTTCCGCGACTCGTCACGCGCTGCGATTGCCTCATCGCAACTCTTTACCGTTGCGGCAAGCGCCTTTTCAAGGGAAGCGGCATCGCGGAGGAGCGCATCATGCTCAGCTACGAAACAAACAAAGAGAGGCTATTAACGGGATATATCACAAGGAGGACGAAGAAGAAGCAAGACACTTACTTTCAACTACGCGGTGGCGAGTATCCAGCATTGCATGCTGGTGACCCATCGCAAGAACTTGCTCCACTAAGCGAGCGACTTCCTTCACAATAAGCTGCGATAGGAGAAAACAGCAAAGGATAAGCAAGATGATAGAAGATGATACATTCAACTGCAAAAATAGAGGAAACAAATACGGCACTTACATGATCCTCCAAAGACTCCGAAGTCGATGGATTCGCAGTCGTCCGGATAACCATCTGGTGCTCCACATCATGCGGAGAACTCGATGAATTATGGCCGGAGTGGGCCGCCAATGGAGAAGGAGTGCGCTCAATCACTTTCTTGGCCTTGGAGGTCGCGACTCCAGATTCTTTTAAAAATTGGACGTCGCCAGAAGACGACGATGCTGGCTGACTTCATAACCAAACCAACATCAAGAAAAGGCAACCCCAAAAGAAGAACCAAAAGGAAGACCCATATACTTACCAATCAAAGTTGTCAAAATCGAAGGTTTGATCCCCCGACTCTGACGATGACTCCTTCAGCAGCCGCATCTTCTTGCGAGAGGATGGCGCCACGGCACTCACATGAATGGCAAGTATTGGCGACTCTGCACCAACACCTGCACCTTCTGGAGTCGAAGGGGACGACGCATCGGAATCCTCGTTGCACGAATGCTTGCGAGTGTCCGGACCACTCGACTCGGGGGCTTCCTCCTCCACATCAGATGGGACGGTCGACTCCGACTCCTCCTCTTCCAAGACTTCACGAGGGATAACCCCCTCGGGAAGAGGGGCATACAGGGTGACACCGCCCAATCCTGCATAAAGAAAACAATTTAGCACAAAGTCATGAAGCAGCAACGAAGCAGTCGACAAAGCAAAAGCTACTATGTAGCACAAATTTTACCTCAGGAGGAGGGTTAGCAGCATCGAACGGAGGAACGTCTGGTTCACCGGGGAGCACATCCTTGACAGTGTACTTGGTGACTAGTTGCACCCTCTTATCTACCTCACTCGCGGAAATGCCATCAGCAGATACATGAGTGACATCGTCTGCGCTAGCCCACTGGAACATAGGGTGGACTCTGGCCTGCAGGAGCTGGACGCGACGGCGCAGCCACGTGCGAATGAGGGCGCAGCCTCCCTCTTCCTTACCCATGTGACTCTCGAGGTTGAGGACACGCTCGTACAGCACATCTGTTTCCGCGGACTCGCCGGGCATCACTACGTTCTTCCAGGAGCGCCTCCTCTTGCACAGTGTCGTGGGGTCAAAGGGCGCGAGTCTGTAGTGGTCTCCGTCGGCCTGATGGTCGCGGACATAGAACCACTCGTCCCTCCACCCTTGGACGGACATCATCAGCTTGATGTCGAAGTACGTGACGAAGGGGTCAACGTGGATACCGCAGCCGCCTACATCGTAGACTACGGAGCTAGACGCCGATTGGTGCTTCAATTTGAAGAGGCGCTTGAAGAGACCGAAATGCGGCTCGATTCCGAGCCAGCACTCGCAGAGAGTAATGTAGCAAGCTACATGGAGGATGGAGTTTGGGGACAGCTGATGGAGCTGGATCCCGTAAAAACAGAGAAGGCCCCGGAAGAAAGGATGCAGAGGCAACGAAAGACCGCGGATGATGAACGCTAGGAACATCACCCGAAAGCTAGCAGGAGGAGAGGGGATTACCTCACTGCTAGGGATGCGCGCGTCCACGACTACGGAAGACAAAACTCCATCCTGGCATAGAAAACGAAGCTCTGAAGACTTTATCATGGATGCGCGCCACGTACCATTGGTGACGCGAGTGCCCGTGCCCTTCTTTTTCCCGGCGGCGGCAGTGCTGGTGCCCACAGCGGCGGAGCCACCCTTCTTCTTCGTAGAAATCGCGGCAGTGGCGGAATCGACCGCGGCACCTCCCTTCTTCTTCCCCATTCCGCGGCGGCGGTGTGACCGGAGGAAGTAGCTGGGAAATACGCGGAGCTAGTCCAGCGCCGCGAAGGAAAGGAGCGTAAAGAAGCAGAGGAGCAGCAGCAATGGTGACAGAGGCAAAGGCAGAAAAGAAGCAGATGTGAAAATTACCATCGCCGCATCGCTACTTAACCCCCTAGAAGATGCGATCCAACGGCTAAGAAAAACTCTATCAGACGCGTGGCGTTCATCGTGCTCGACACGTGGAGGACCTGAAGCGTGAACCGTCCCCCACTACCCCCATTACGCGTGAAAATCGAGGAGGCACAGTTAAAACAAAGATTACGTACGCCGGTCAAATCAGAGTCAGGAAATGGGACCCACCGCTCGTCACGTCCCGTCAAACTCGCTCACGCGGGCAACTGAGGTCATCGCATCGTCAGCACTAACGTCATACAAAGTTACGCAACAGAAGACTTCTACTACTTTAGTCCTTGTTCGAGTCTTCGACTCCATCAAGCACTCGGAGGCTACTCCCATAGGGAGCGCTGGTCGTGCACCCTACGATTTTTTCTTCTTCTTTTTACAAGAACATGGGCAATCAAAGAAAACCCAATCACTCGAATCACCATTCGACTTTGGACGTGGGTTACTCCCATAGGGAGCACCGGAAACAAATTCGACTGCAACAAACAACAAAAGACGACAGCAGTCGCAAAGTTCTTTAGTCCCTGCCTGAGTCTTCAACTCAACCAGGCACTCGGGGGCTACTTCCATAGGGAGCGCTGGTCGCGCACCCTATGATTATTTGTACATCGTACTGTGTATTGATAACATCCACATTTGAAGCTTATGGCGACACCGCCTCAAGAATTTTCCCTACAAAGAGACTGCGTCTCCTGGGCTACCCGAATCATCTCCGCGATGACAACATTCGGATGCTGTGCTTACAGCGTGAAGATAAGACCTGAATAAGGCCTGACAACGCATTTGCTGCGCACTACCAGAAATATATCCGTGCCTTCAGGTACGATGAACATGCCTTGACGGACGCGTCGAGTGCTCACACCCATATACTAGAATTCGACTCATGTAAGACCTCCACGGCTTGAGTCAAATTACACCAGCACTTTTCCAGATTCGAGTCCAGGGACTCGAGTTCGAGTAGATGGCGTTGTTTTACCCTAAGGTAGTTAACTGATACCGATGCATTGGTTAAATCAGGCACACACATCAACAATCCCTATGACATAAACAGAGCAGTCGAAAAACATACTCAATCATGCACTCGAAAGGCTTCATAAAGTCCCCAGTCGAATCTGCGATTCCACTAGACACTCGGGGGCTACTGACATAGGTATACCCTACAGGTACTCGAGCTTGGTATATACGGCATGAATACAGCAGAAGCCCACGGTGTCGCCAAAGCCCAAACGGAGAACTCGAGTAGCCTACAGACTCTCTATTGCTTGAAGAACAAGAAGAAACTAAAGATAGAAAGTTCAAAGGTGAAAAACCCTAACTTGTAACCGACTCGACCTGCTACCCGAGACCTAGCCTATCTATATAAAGTCTAGGAGGGGCGCGAGGAGGACATACGCAACCCTAGTTTCCACAACCCTCCCCAGATTGCATCTGCGCACCATTGTAATCATCGGTTCCTTCAATAATTCCACGAGCAGACAAGCAGGAGTAGGGACCTCTACGAGGCCTGAACCTGGGTAAATCTTTGAGTCCCCTGTGTGCTTGTTTGCTAGCCGATAGATGTCTCCAGGGCTCCCTCCTTCTCTAAAACCCAAGTCCATAACAATGGGCATTGATGAGTTAAACCCTCGTCAATTGGCGCCGTCTGTGGGAAGTGGGAGTGCTGATGTTGCGGCTTCTTCGGCCCCATCAACCACGATCTACAACTCCGCAACAGCTGAGATCTGCCAGCTCTTCGGCGCGTTCGACTTCACTGTCCACACGCCGGCCACTCGCCCAGCTTTCGAGTCTATGGGCGACGGAATCATCTTGGCAATCGGGAGCTTCCGCTTCCAAGTTGGTCAGATGGGCACGCTTCACATGCCTGACCAGTCGATGGCACCATCGATTGCTCCAGCGTCATGGTTCCCTCCACCAATCGACACCCTCAGTGAGCTCAACGCCTTGACAACAGTCGATAATACGGTCAGCTACAGTAGTCGCAAATCTGATCTGGGCGATCTGGCAACTGAAGATGGAGCCTACGGTTCCGGATCTGAAAGTTGCGGGACCAGCAGGTTCCCCAACCACTTCATGTGCGCCATCATAAACGCAGGCGACACCTCCGCCAATCGCGACAACACGGGCAACGGCGGCCACCGAGCCGACCCGCCAAATGGCAGCATACCCAATGGCGGACCACCGCCAAATGGCGGACCATCGCCAAACGGCGCCCCCGTCAACAACGGGGGAGCAGTCGAGCCTCCAACTATAATAAACGAGCAGACTCGTGAACGCGTCGTGATCAGGCTCAACGAACTCGAGTGGGCTCACTGCCGCGATGCCCTACGAGGCAACCCTCTACCCTTTGGCTCCCCGCAAGAACTGCTAATGCGCTACCATTGGCTCCTGAAGGAGGAATTCAAGCGCCAAGTGTGAACAATCGCGCAACTCGAGGCACGCAAAAAGGTGGCAGATGACGGGCTGGGCTCTCCTTCCACGGAGGATCCTCCTCAAAGGGCAACGAGCACATCGGAAACAAGAGGCGATCCTGCATGGCCCATCTCACCAAACAAGAACGCATAGAAGCTGCAAAGGTCCTCGACTTCAACTCTATGATAGTCGACACACGGGGCAATGTGGTCTCAAAGACACCGCAAGCTACAGCGACAGCGGCCACCATGTACCTCCTGAACAACCAACCGCCAGCTGGAGATCCCCGAGCCGCCATGCACCGATCTACGATCGCGGGCTTGGGACTAGTCGAGGCCGCTCTCGACAAGGAGCCCACGCCAGAGCCGAAGAAAGGCAAGGCTCTAGCAAAACGCTACTCCTCGCCCTCCTCGAGCGATGATAGCCACGACCTGTCTCGACGCCGTCGCTCACGGCGACACGATCACGACTACGACTGCATGATGACATCACGCAGCGCAAGATCGACAAGTCAAGGGCGCGACGTGCCCGATCAACTGACTCAGGAGATGAAGATGTGGAGCTCTGTGGCGCTAGATGCTTCAGTAGGGCCATCAGGCAAAAGCGAATGCCCAAGGGGTTTAAGCTCCCATCGGAGAACCCGAAGTTTGACAGCCTGTAGGACTCGAAAATCTTGTTGGAGGACCACATCTCCTCCGTCAGGCTTCACGGTGAAAGTCGAAGCACGGCCATGCAATGCCTGCAGCTACAGCTACAGGGCGCCGCCCGGGCATGGCTCAACAACCTCCCACGCGGATCCATTCGCAGTTGGGAAGAGCTAGTTTACAACTTTGTGCGCAACTTCAAGGGCACCTACAAAAGGCCCGCATCAATCGAAGAGTTGAGATGCTGCCATCAAAGGTCAGGCGAGTCGGTGCGCTCGTACATCCAAAGGTGGTCCATCATCAAGAACTCCGCAGAAAATATCTCGGAGGACCGCGCAATCGACGCATTCAATGGCGGCGTTCGCCGCATAGAGCTCAAGGAGGAGGTAGGCCGCTCAAAGCCCAAGACCATCGACCACCTAATGGAAATCACGAGTCGGTGGGCCGACGGAGAAGATTCGGTGAAAAATCATGCTCACTCCGACGAGAAAGCAGAACTCGAACGCAGACGCGATCGCCGAAGCAAACGCCGCATGCGCATCTACGATGACCGCGACGACGTCAACATGGTCGCAGCCGGTTACGCCGACATACACGACGACCACCACAACAGAGGCTACCGCAGCGGTGTACACCGTGACTCCAGGAAAACCACGCAAGTATGGCAGCGCCGCAATCGCGATGAGGCACCCGCAACATCCATTGAAGACAAATTGTCCGGGCCATGCACTGTGCACTTCTACATCGACAAGAACGACAGGAAAAAGAAGTCTAGCCACCTCCTCAAGGACTGCCGCGAGTTCCTCAAACTGCATGAGGGACTGGCTCGGATGAATCGCAACACAGTCAAAAGGGGCTACGGAGCCGCCCCAGGCGCCGTGGCACATGGAGCTCCGCCACAACCACCTGGACAACCCCCAAATGCAGTTGCGCCGGACTAGCACCACGGAGGCGAACCATACCCACGGGCCATGGGCACCATGATGATCCAAAAGGGTCGCCCCTCCAACCAGGTAAAAAGGCCATCACTCGCCAAGTCAATCTGGCAACAAACTCGCCACCATCTACCACTGAGTACGTCAGTGGAAGCTAGTCCTACATCACCTTCGACAAGCGCGACCAAACGCCCCAAGTACCTCGGCCAGGCCACTGTCCCCTGATGACCCACAAGTATAGGGGGTGTATCACAGTATTTTTGATAAGTAAGAGTGTCGAACCCAACGAGGAGCAAGAGGTGCTGGCTAGTGGTATGGATCAGGAATTCTCTGCAAATACTTAGCAAACGGATTTTTAGGGGTTTTCGATAAAGCAAGTAAACAAAGTACGAGTAAATAAAAGACAGTAGGAATAGATGCAGCAAGTGGCCTAATCCTTTATGCAGCAAAGGATAAGCCGGTTGTATTACTTAAGATG
The DNA here is from genome assembly GCA_910589775.1 of Avena eriantha. Taxonomy (NCBI): domain Eukaryota; kingdom Viridiplantae; phylum Streptophyta; class Magnoliopsida; order Poales; family Poaceae; genus Avena; species Avena eriantha. The sequence continues at coordinate 92,501,155 of OU342745.1, read as the reverse complement.
ACCAAACATTCTCGAGGACACATGGGAAGACTGTCAAGTGCTTTCGCTTCATACAGTCGATTAATCTTCTTTAGCTTGCCAAGTGTTGTGTGGGTGAACCTGTGCTAATGTACCACCCCATCCAAGACTAATACATACTTGTGATTATACCCCTTGCAAACATCTGTAAGTACAAGAAAGCTAACCACAGCTTTAAACTCTAAGACCTAACCACAGCTTTAAACTCTAAGACCCTTACGTTACTTGTGCAATGGTTTCCTAACGGGGGTTCAGGTTTCTGTCACTCCGACAACCCCTACGATTAGTATCCAAATACACAATGCATTCCCCTAGGCCCATATAAGTGAAGTTTCATGTAGTCGACGTTCACATGACACCACTAGAAGAAGTACACCACAACTTAAATAACAATCTATTGAATCTTTCTCAACGTAACTCCACTACTAGCAACAAGACTTCTCCCATGTCCTCAAGAACAAAATGAACTATTCAAGAGACATCATATGGATCATAATCAGAGATGGAATAATGATGTATAACAATCTGAACATAAACAATAATTCAATGGTTCACTCAATAGTATCAACTACAAAGAGTAATCAACACCGGGAAAGTTTCCCCTATGAACTATAACAAGATTCAACCAATTGTTACAGCAATATGGAGATGGTGATGAGGGTGATGATGATGGTGATGATGATGATCCCGATGAAGTCCAGCTTGATGGTGGTGTTGATGGCGACGATCTCCCCTCTCCGGGAAGGAATTCCCCCGACAGAAATCTGTTTGCCGGAGAGATCTTTCTCTCTCGTTGTTTTCTGCCCTGCAGAGGCGGCGGAATCTTTCTAAGGTCGCTCCCCGAGTCTTAGGGTTTAGGGAGGATGATATACGCCAGAGGGGAGAGGCTGGAGTGGGCCAGGGCGGCCACACCACCTCCTGGCGCGGCCTAGGGCTGCCCACACCATGGGGTGGTGTGGGCCCCCTGTGGCCCATCTCCACTCCATCTTCTGGCATCCTTAGTCTTCTGGAAAAATAGGATTTTCCGTATATTTTCCTGGATTTTCTGATCTTCGCGAATTTTGCCTCCAAACAGCACCTTTTCCATCAGAATCCTGACTACAGCGGTCCATGCTCCATAAGTCTTCAACTATCCAAAAATAGATGAAATAACATAAGTATCACCTCTCCATACGAAATATCAATGAATAATAGTGAATTAAGACATAGAATAGTGATGCAAAATGGACGTATCAACTCCCCCCAAGCTTAGACTTCGCTTGTCCCCAAGCGAAACTGAGCTCAATAAACATGGCCTCAGGTTTATGGAGTGAAGAGTCGATAAAAGAATACGGACAAGAAGCATCACATTCATCAAATACATAGATCATAATAGAAGACAACTCACTATTATATAACTCAACTTGTAATGAGTAAAGGAAACACAAAAAAGATACATAAAGTGAATCATGATTAGTAATGGCAAACTTAGCTCTTGGTCGAAGAATAGTTGATAAATTGCTGGAGTTCACAAATAACTGGTTTTCAATGATAGCTTTCAAAGTAGTAAACATCAATATAAGAGCAATGTGCAAAACAAGGAACATAAGAAACATGATTGAATAAATCATCATATGAATGAATGAAACACAACAACTCAAAATACTTGCTAAGATAGAAGGGAATAGGTTTACTGACTAAACTACAAAGTAAAAGAAAGGGCCCTTCGCAGAGGGAAGCAGGGATTGCAAGTCTCATAAAGAGCTCCCAAAAATTATGATACTTACTAGCTTTCAGCTCTCATTGCCCCTATCATAGGCATATTTTGGTGATTAAGGTTAAAGTGACACAACTAAGAGGATATGCTTGACAAGTTATAAGTTGAAATCTCATGCCCCTTACTTATGAGTATCGATCCTCATGCTACTCAACTTCAGTCACGAGCAAGCTCTTGTCATTGTAAATACATGCGTATCATTGAGAACCGCCAATGGGGTACCCCTTGCACATGACACAGGAGTTATCCCATAATCAAAATGACAAGGCAAGCAGACAGTGAGCATCTCAGCGATCTTTTTATTTGCTATTTGCATAGGTTTTTATTTAGGATGCTTCATAGAATGCTCACTATAGTTATGCTGCAAGTTTCCACCATGATTAGGCATGGCTTAGGCTAGAGGCCCAGGCGTTTCTCTAACACACATATAAACTCCATGATCTTACAAGTTTCACTTTTATTTCACACCGCCGGGATCCATAAGCAAAAGAACATGATATCAACTAGGTACAAAGTACGGAATGAAGTGTTGAAAGCGGTCCCCATGATACATGGTTCGGCTAACTTCAATTCATATAGCGCAAGCATATAAACAACAAAGAAGGACCCAATGGTTCAAGTTTATTAAATGCAAGAAAGTAAAGTGTGACATCAAGTTCGTGAGAGCTTTAATCACTAATTTTCACATAACAAGTTTCATTTGGGAGGTAGATAAAACAGGAATTTACTTGGAATAGCAATAATGCTAATAGGTAGGTATGGTGGACACAAATGGCAAAGGTTTTGGTTTAAAGGAGGTGGATGCACGAGAAGAATACCCTCTCAGTACAGGTTTTTGGCTAGAAAGTATAAGAGTTGAAGGAAACAAATAAACATACGAGTGATAAAGCCAAACATGCAATCTTCCTTGGAAGCACAGAGATCTTAACTAGAGAATACTAGACTTATGAGCAAATCAAGAAAGAAAGATGATGAATTTTTTTTTCTCTAGAGTACTTCTATCCTTTTCTTTTCAACTCTCAAAAAGGTGTTGCTACTGACCGAGCCAGGTTTGCCAAAACCAACTAAATTAACTCAATGATCCCAAAGTGATACCAATACTAACAACAAGATCAATCATATAACCACGAATTGAAAAATAATATAAGCTATGCAAAAGAGTGAATGATAGAGCTTCTCATTAATATTCCATAACGAAAACTCACACCAAAGGATACATATCTAACGAGAGAGGGGACACTTCCATAATGCAAACCATACTACATAATAACTCCTCTATTCATGATATGACTCTACTAATAAGGTAAAAAGATAGGAGATAGTGATGTGATACCGCGGCACTCCCCCAAGCTTGGAACAAACCAAGGGGATGCCAAACCTGATGACGAATTACTCCTTTGGTGGTGGTGTACTCTCATCTTTGTCCGTCTTCTAGGGTAAAGGCTTCCCATCAACAAAGGACATTGTGGTTTCCAACATCCTGAAACTTGCAGCAACACTTATGCGTTTAAACCTAGCCTCATACTCACAGTTTTGATTTCGAACGTCATAGAACTATGCTTGTAGTTCGTTGGTTGTTTGGCGGAGTGAGAGGACTTCATCTTTGAGTTCAGCAGTCTCCTTTTGGTGCTTGGTGATGAGTTCGGAACAAATCTTATGGATGATATCCACTTCACGCTCCGCCATCTTCTTGTACCTAAAGTCTTCTTGCTCTAGTGCTTCCATCTTGTCCTCCAGACTTCCTTCACCTTTAGGGCCTTGAACCTCATTAATCCGGACCTCCCCATCTTCGAGCAACAACTCCTTGGGATGAATCTTCAACTCTCTCATGTATGGGTTGATCATATCTTCTAAGGAATCTCCCTAGGCTGATCCAGTGGAAGACATCGTGGCTCCAAATCTGGGATTCTACCTGGCAGAAACAGATCGAAACAAAAACACGACGAAAACACGATATACGGACCTCGGGGGGTCCGGGGGGTTATATATTACGAAGTTTCATATCAAAAGGAAGGTACTGGGTGAAAACGAGTCGGAGGCAGAGTCCGGGGCGGACTCACCACCTAGTGGCGTGGCCAGGGGTGGGCCCACGCCACAGGGTGGTGTGAGCCACCCTGGCTCTGTTTCCGTCCCTTTTTCTCTTAATAGCTTTCCTTATTGACTGAAAACTACAAAAATATAGTTGGATAGTATTTTCGCGGAACTTTTCTTACTAGAATCGTTATCTATTTGAAAACAGACTCTGCAGGTCTCTGAATTTGGTATCTAGTAGATTCTTCCAGAGTCATCTCTTGAATATCATCGATATATTCATCTTCATACACTTACTACCTGAGTCATAAAACATTTATCTTCCTTATTACACCATTATCTCCACTTCCTAGAAATTTCTTTCACACAAAACTTCACACAGTTCTCATTAGCAACATTAGTATAAGTGAAGTGATAAAACCTTTTGAGTCCAACTTCAACTGAAAAACATCAAAACATAAGCTACTGTAGCAACTCCTTCCAAAAACCCAAAAAGAATTCAAAAAGGAAATCGAATAAAGAAGCAAATACAAGAGTGGCTAAATCTGTCAAAACATAACAGTAGGTAAAGATCATTTTTTTAGGAAATCTTCTGTTGCTCAAATAAAAACGTACAAAACTAAGGAAAGTTAAATAACAACCTGGGGAAGAAGCACAAAAAATTACAGCTCAATCCGACATAGAGAAATCCCTCACGAATTTTTACGGTGAAGCACAAAAATCTGTTTCAGGACAGCAACTTCCCCAAATATTACTTCTCTCTCATTAGAGGTTAATCTTGACACAAAAACCAAACAAAACGGATAAGGAGCGGTTATTACCGAAGTAATAACTTCCAAGACTCAAAGAAACAAAAAACAAACTAAAAGCAAAAACAAATTGGGTTGTCTCCTATAAAGCTCTTTCTTTATAGCAATTAAGATGGGCATGATAATTTTGAAGAAGCTCTCATAGGGATATGGATTGAAGCGAAAGAGAGCATTAAGAAGCAAAAACACACACACATTTAAGTCTAACCCACTTCCTATGCAAGGGGATTTTGTAAACAAACAAGTTATTGAAACCAGAGGCAACTTGCATAAGAAGGCAAAATAAGTGCAACATAAAAAAATTCAGCATAAAACGAGGAAACTTGATATTATTGAGATACATAAGAACACTTTTCCCTCTCTCATAGTAACTTTCAGTATCATGCATAAACTTAACAATATAGCTATCACAAGGACCATCATAGCAATGATCACTTATTATAACAGAAAACACGGGAATACTAGCTGTCATAACACTACTTTGTGAAACAATATTACAGGTATCCTTACAAAGGATAGGGTGTCCCTCTTTTTCATATTTAGTAACAAAGTCTTTCACATTTGCTATTATAGGTTCATCAACCATTTGTTTATCAGGTTCAACAGCTTTATTCATACTTTCATTAACCATACTAGCTATCATAGAATGTTCCTTTATCTTAACTAGGAAAGGCATTTTCTCAATGTAAGGTTTAGGTAAAACATGATTAGCAGTATAAACTTTAGTATTTCTTGCAGGAACACTCTTAGCAACATCTTTATAAGGCTCAGGATACTTATTCCACTTCTTTTTAGGCACTTCAATATAGGAAGCAAAAGCCTTAAAATAAGAAGCAATAGCTTGAGAGTCTAGACCATAAGCATTTTTAATATTTTGAAAGTCATCAGTTCCCATAAAAGATTCAATGCATTCATAATCATAATTTATACCTGAATTCTAACTTTTTCATTTTCCCAAGCTTCAGCATTGTCTTGAATACGGTCCAGAAGATCCCATTTAGCTTCTTCTTCCATACGAGTGAATGATCTAGCACAAGAGGCATCCAATAAATCTTTGTCGAGGGAGCCTTGCATAAAATTTGTTGATAATAATATTGTTGGGGAGCTCATGAATGGGACATTTGAGCATTAGTATCTTCAATCTCCCCCAAGCTTGAGCTGTACTCTCTCCATCAAGAGGCCAAAAGTTGTATATTTGATTCCGATCTTTATGAATCTCACTAGGAGGATAAAACTTTGAATAAAAGAGAGGTACTATTTCCTCCCATTCCAGAGCTTGACCATTCTTCAGCATCTTATACCATTCCTCAGCTCTTCCTTTCAGTGGTAATGAGAATAACTTCTTCTTAACTTGATCTGTAGTAATACCTGCACACTTGAACAACCCGCATAATTCGTGTATAAAGAGTAAATGATCACTGGGATGGACAGTTCCATCCCCAACATAGTAGTTATCCATAACACGATCAATAATTCTTGTAGGTATTTTGAAAACATCATTCTCAGTAGGTGGTGGCTTATCTACTACCTTAGCAGTGGTAGTAGCATTACCAAAGAAGAAACTTAGCAAATTATCCATAACGAAAATAAAGCAACTGACAGTAGTAAACAATACTCACAGTAGAAGTTTCCTTTACCAGCTCCACTCTCCAATAGCGCTTCACTCCCCGGCAATGGCGCCAGAAAATAGTCTTGATGACCCACAAGTATAGGGGGTGTATCGCAGTATTTTCGATAAGTAAGAGTGTCGAACCCAACGAGGAGCAGAAGGTGCTGGCTAGTGGTATGGATCTGGAATTCTCTGCAATTACTTAGCAAACGGATTTTTAGGGGTTTTCGATAAAGCAAGTAAACAAAGTACGAGTAAATAAAAGACAGTAAGAATAAATGCAGCAAGTGGCCCAATCCTTTATGCAGCAAAGGACAAGCCGGTTTTATTTCTTAAGATGACCAAACGTTCTCGAGGACACATGGGAAGACTGTCAAGTGCTTTCGCTTCATATAGTCGATTAATCTTCTTTAGCTTGCTAAGTGTTGTGTGGGTGAACCTGTGCTAATGTACCGCCCCATCCAAGACTAATACATACTTGTGATTATACCCCTTGCAAACATCCGTAAGTACAAGAAAGTAATTAAGGTAGAAACCTAACCATAGCTTTAAACTCTAAGACCCTTACGTCCCTTGTGCAATGGTTTCCTAACGGGGGTTCAGGTTTCTGTCACTCCGGCAACCCCAACAATTAGTAGCCAAATACACAATGCATTCCCCTAGGCCCATATAGGTGAAGTGTCATGTAGTCGACTTTCACATGACACCACTAGAAGAAGTACACCACAACTTAAATAACAATCTATTGAATCTTTCTCAACGCAACTCCACTACTAACAACAAGACTTCTCCCATGTCCTTAAGAACAAAACGAACTACTCACGAGACATCGTATGGATCGTGATCAGAGATGGAATAATGATGTATAACAATCTGAACATAAACAATAATTCAAAGGTTCACTCAATAGATCAACTACAAAGAGTAATCAACACCGGGAAAGTTTCCCCTATGAACTATGCAAGATTCAACACAATTGTTACAGCAATATGGAGATGGTGACGAGGGTGCTGATGGTGATGATGGTGGTGATGATGATGATGATCCCGATGAAGTCCAGCTTGATGGTGGTGTTGATGGCGACGATCTCCCCTCTCCGGGAAGGAATTCCCCCGGCAGAAATATGTCTGCCAGAGAGATCTTTCTTTCTCGGTGTTTTCCGCCGCGCAGATGCGGCATAATCTTTCTGTGGTCGCTCCCCGAGTCTTAGGGTTTCGTGGGGATGATATACGCCAGAGGGGACAGGCTGGAGTGGGCCAGGGTGGCCACACCACCCCCAAGCGCGGCCTAGGCCTGCCCGCGCCATGGGGTGGTGTGGGCCCCCTATGGCCCACCTCCACTCCATCTTCTGGCATCCCGAGTCTTCTGGAAAAATAGAATTTTCCCTATATTTTCCCGGATTTTATGATCTTCACAAATTTTGCCTCCAAACAGCACCTTTTCCATCAGAATCCTGAGACTGAAGGCCCAGAAGCATACTCGAAGCCCAGTCGGATTAGGTGAGCACCTCTGAATCCATATCTTGTTCGGTTGTAAACTATAAACCCTAGCGAGGTGCCTCCTATATAAACCTCCCTAGGGTACTCTGAGGACTTACGTTCCATCATACACCCCTTCGAGCGACTTGCTGCTTAAACGCCGAGCTCGCCACCCCTGTAACTCACTCTCCATCAATCTAATCTAGCAGGAGTAGGTATTTACCCTCCGGGGGGCCGAACCTGGGTAAACCCATGTGCATCCGCCCCAATCTTGCACCGCAGATGGCTGCTAGCTCTCGCCCCCGATTTTATCAATCGCAGCCAACTACAGCGACTGTCATGGCCATTTCCACGACAATTGGTCATGAACCCAATATATATATTTGTGGTGTCATACCATGCACTCCAACAAGGTGGCCTCGGCCACCGCCCTCTTCCATGAGAAGAGTTTGATTTATGTGGATCTTTTTGGTTGTTTTTGCTCATCTCGTGTTCTTATGGAAATCACACTCAATTTTGGCTTTTACTTGATTTGATTCTTGCAATCTTGAGTGTGTAGTACCATCTCAGTTTGGTTGTCTAATCCCAAGCCTCTCTCTGCATCCCTAAGCCATCTCTTCTAGCACACAAGTCCATTGATCACACTTGTGGGGGGTTTTGTTTGGGGACGCGCGGGCCTGAACCTGTGTACAATAGGAATTCAGATTTTAGGCCGGATAATCCGGCCCAAGTGTAGGCCGGATAATCTGGCCCTGGCGGCTGCAGTCTATTAAGGACTGGGCGTCGGGGGAAGGGCTCACAACGAGCAACACTTCTCCCCCCGACCCCCTCCATCTCCCTAGCCGCCGCCTGCCGCTCCCACCCACCCCGGAGCCTCCCCGGCCGCCGGATTCTTCAGGCCTTCCCGGATCTTCTTCTCCAAGACTCCGGGTACCTTCTCCTCCATGTTCTTCCTCCAATGAGTGAGGGTAACTCCCTCTCTCCCCATCTTTGGCTTGATGTGTCACTTGTTGGGAGGAACGTGGTTTAGAAGGTTGTTGTTTCGTGTAGAGATCGTAGTCTTGCAATACCTACGTATGATCTATGTTTATGCATTCAATCTAGGCAAATCTAAGATTTCCTGCTAGGTCCGGATTATCCGCCCCTAGCCAGGCCAGATAATCTGGCCTGACAGAGTCAAAACTGCTTCAGATTCTTATGGATTTTGTGCATTATGTATGTTTGGACTATGGACTGCTTGCCTACTTCTATGTTCTCTCTCGGGCTTGTGTGTGTGTGTGCTTATCCCCATGCTATCTATCTTTCTCATTTCACAGGTGGTTCCATCCGCATAATTCCTGCACACTTGAACAACCCGCATAATTCGTGTATAAAGAGTAAATGATCACTAGGATGGACAGTTCCATCCCCAACATAGTAGTTATCCATAACACGATCAATAATTCTTGTAGGTATTTTGAAAACATCATTCTCAGCAGGTGGTGGATTATCTACTACCTTAGCAGTGGTAGTAGCATTACCAAATAAGAAACTCAGCAAATTATCCATAACGAAAATAAAGCAACTAGCAAAAGTAAACAATACTCACAGTAGAAGTTTCCTTTACCAGTTCCACTCTCCAATAGAGCTTCACTCCCCGGCAACGGCGCCAGAAAATAGTCTTGATGACCCACAAGTATAGGGGGTGTATCGCAGTATTTTCGATAAGTAAGAGTGTCGAACCCAACGAGGAGCAGAAGGTGCTGGCTAGTGGTATGGATCAGGAATTCTCTGCAAATACTTAGCAAACGGATTTTTAGGGGTTTTCGATACAGCAAGTAAACAAAGTACGAGTAAATAAAAGACAGTAGGAATAGATGCAGCAAGTGGCCCAATCCTTTATGCAGCAAAGGACAAGCCGGTTGTATCACTTAAGATGACCAAACGTTCTCAAGGACACATGGGAAGACTGTCAAGTGCTTTCGCTTCATATAGTCGATTAATCTTCTTTAGCTTGCTAAGTGTTGTGTGGGTGAACCTGTGCTAATGTACCGCCCCATCCAAGACTAATACATACTTGTGATTATACCCCTTGCAAACATCCGTAAGTACAAGAAAGTAATTAAGGTAGAAACCTAACCACACCTTTAAACTCTAAGACCCTTACGTCCCCTGTGCAATGGTTTCCTAACAGGGGTTCAGGTTTCTGTCACTCCGGCAACCCCTACGATTAGTAGCCAAATACACAATGCATTCCCCTAGGCCCATATAGGTGAAGTGTCATGTAGTCGACGTTCACATGACACCACTACAAGATGTACACCACAACTTAAATAACAATCTGTTGAATCGTTCTCAACGCAACTCCACTACTAACAACAAGACTTCTCCCATGTCCTCAAGAACAAAACGAACTACTCACGAGACATCATAGGATCATAATCAGAGGTGGAATAATGATGTATAACAATCTGAACATAAACAATAATTCAATGGTTCACTCAATAGCATCAACTACAAAGAGTAATCAACACCGGGAAAGTTTCCCCTATGAACTATAGCAAGATTCAACCAATTGTTACAACAATATGGAGATGGTGATGAGGGTGCTGATGGTGATGATGATGATCCCAATGAAGTCTAGCTTGATGGTGGTGTTGATGGAGACGATCTCCCCTCTCCAGGAAGGAATTCCCCCGGCAGAAATCTGTCTGCTGGAGAGATCTTTCTCTCTCGGTGTTTCTGCCACGCAGAGGCGGCGGAATCTTTCTCAGGTCGCTCCTCGTGTCTTAGGGTTTCGGGAGGATGATATACGCCAGAGGGGAGAGGCTGGAGTGGGCCAAGGCGCCCACACCACCTCCTGGCACGGCCTAGGGTTGCCCGCGCCATGGGGTGGTGTGGGCGCCCTGTGGCCCATCTCCACTCCATCTTCTGGCATCCTTAGTCTTCTGGAAAAATAGGATTTTCCGTATATTTTCGTGGATTTTCCGATCTTCGCGAATTTTGCCTCCAAACAGCACCTTTTCCATCCGAATCTTGACTGCAGCGGTCCATGCTCCAAAAGTCATCAACTATGCAAAAATAGATGAATAACATAAGTATCACCTCTCAGTACGAAATATATCAATGAATAATAGTGAATTAAGACATAGAATAGTGATGCAAAATGGACGTATCATCCCCTCGTACTCGAGGCGCAAATTGGAGGCTTCGACATGAGCCACGTCTTCATGGACTGCGGAAGCGGCATCAACCTTATATTCGCGAGTACCTTGCGAGCAATGATGATCCCTCTGACCTGCTTAGAGGCCTCAGACACAACATTCCACGGCATCGTCCTAGGAAAGGGCGTGTACCCCCTTGGCAAAATCAACCTCGACGTTATATTCGGCACGCCAAAAAACTTTCGGCACGAGCGCATCGACTTCGAGGTCGTCGAATGGCCCTCATAGTATCACTGCATCCTTGGACGTGTCGTGTTCACGAGGTTCATGGCAGTGCCACGCTACGCCTATCTGCAGATGAAAATGCCAGGCCCTAATGGCGTCATCACAGTCAACGAGAGCTTCGAAAGGTCCGATAGTTGCCATAGGGAATTCAACAGAATTTCCCAGTCCTTTGGCATGCAGGAAGAACTCGCGAGACTAAAGGAGTCGATAGACAACAGTCTGCCTCCCCTGAGCCAGCCAAGTTCACCTGACCTATCTTTCGACTCATGGGTGCACACAAAGAAAGTTCGGGTCCACCCATCGGATCCCGCCAAGACGGCCCTCATCGCCAATAACTTGAGTCCCGCATGGGAACTCGTGCTCATCGAATTCCTCCGTGAGCACTGGGAAATCTTCGCCTGGTGTCCAGCGGACATGCCAGGGGTTCCCAGGAAATTCGCCTCTTTGAACAAGCATTTATATGCGATATCAAGGAAAGCACTTGGCTCGCCAACACGGTGCGAGTACCAAAACAGGACATGGATATCCTACGGATGTGCGTGGACTTCACCTCTTTGAACAAGCATTGTTCGAAGGATCACTTCTCGCTACCACAAAACAACGGTACCCGCACTACCAGAAACTGGTGTACGGCGTCTTCATGACGGCCTGGCGACTGCGCCACTACTTCCAGGAACACCCAATCGTGGTAGTCAACGATGGCCCGCTTGGGCACATCCTCAACAATCCCGACGCCACTAGACGAGTCGCACTTTGGGGAATTGAATTGTCTCCACAAGACATCACATATGAAAAGCACGACGCAATAAAGTCGCAAGTTCTCCCTGACTTCTCTCTGGGCCCCCAGGGCGCGACCATAAGGCAGAACACTTTATGATATGATCTATGGGGCAGAAAAAGGCTAAACCAACAATGATGACCTAATCGTACCATCATAGAGATACTAGCAGAGCGAACACGTCAACTATGTTGAAGTCGTCGATAAGGAAGATTGTAAGTAATAGGAAAGTACAACTATCCTCGCTAGGACAGTCAACATACACTGGTAGATCTATAGTCTTATGACTATTGTTTGCAATGAAACAACATTGTAAGAAATAGTTTACCACTCGTGCCTCGGAGCTGGTGGATGAGTGCACTTGAACACTTTTTGTAACATAGAATGATTGAAAGAGACCACCTTAAACACCAAAGGCCTCGGTAGCTTGAAAGTGAGAAAACATCCAATCTAAAGACCATGAGCTCTGATAAATCCTCTCCAAACATCGTCTATCACTACTTTGTTGTCTTCACGTGTCTTCAACTTCACGTACCAGGCATATCCACTACATATTTTTGAAGGAAATATGCCCGAGAGGCAATAAAAAATTGTTATTATCTTATTCCATGTTTATGATAAATGTTCATTTCTCATTCTAGAATTGTATTAATAGGAAACGTTAATACATGTGTGTTTTATAAACAAACCAAAGTTCCTAGTGATTCCTCTCATTAAACTAGCTCGTTGATTAACAAATGATCAAGGTTTCCTGATCATGAACATTGGATGTTTTTAATAATGGGGTTATACCATTAGAAGAATGATATGATGAACATACACCCAATGTAGATTTAGCAGTACAATATAGTCATTAAGTTTACATTGCTACATCAAACCCATACGAAGTATCCTAGTCCTTAGACCATGAGATCATGTCAATCACTAACATCGGAAGAGTGCCTTGATAACATCAAACGTCAAACCGTAATAGGGTGACTATAAAGGTGGGTTCAGGTTTTTCGAAAGTGTTATGTAGAGGCTCATGGATCAATAGTGGGATTTGTCCATCCTAATGATAGAGAGATATACTCTAGGCCCTCTCAGTGATATCACATCAACACCGCTTGCAAGGCGTGACTAGGTCACAAGGATGTTGTATCACAGAACGAGTAAAGAGTACTTGTTAGGAACAAGATCAAACTAGGGTATAGGTGATACCTGTGATTGGATCTCGGACAAGTAACATATCGCGAGACAAAATGAATTGGGTACAACATTGGTGGTTCGCATGATCATAAGAGTTATCGTTGAATGTGCAGGAGTCAGTACGGATCCACGGGTCCCACTTCTGATTATTGATAAGAGAGATGTCTCTATCATGTCTGCATTATTTATGAACCATAGAATGACACACTTAAGGTACTCCAATACTAAATGGTAGATAAAACATATCCGAGTATAATTTGTTAGAGTTGAAATTGTTCTGATGATCACCGGAAGTGTTTCGGGTCAAATTGCTGAAAATGATTTCATATGTGATATTGAAACAATGCAAGGGGTTTTAGGCAAATGTTTTTTAATTAAAAAAATCTGAATAAAATAAATAGAAGAGTTTTATTTAAAGAGGAAAATGCATTATACTAGTGGGTAATAAGTGCATGTGAGTGGAAGTGGAGTTTATGTGAGTGGAGAGTCCAACACATGAATGAGGGAGAGGTGGGGGCACCCTCCCATGGCCAAAGGCCATGCCCCCTTGTGCTGCCCCTCCCCTATAAAAGAAGGTCTCCTCCTCCTCTTCATTTGCACCACCTCCTCGTGAAGGTTCTCTTCCCCGTCTAGCATTTTCCCCATGGCTTTGAATTAGCGAAGTACATGTTCTGTTGGATTCTCTGGAGTAAGATTGATCTACTCTTCTGTTGCTCTGTTGGTGTGGAGGTGTGGAGTTTGTTGGGAGCCGGACGTGTGCCCGAGCACGGCTGCGTTGCTAGTTTGTAGTGCTCTTCAACTCGATCTTACGATCGGCAAGTGATCAACTACATTAATAATGAAATCAGTTTTCGTAAAAGGCTTTCGGTCTACGAGGGTAAGTTATTCTAGTTATCCCCTTAATCATTACTAGCATCTACTAGATTAGATCTTAGCGCAATTGGCATTCATATCATATGAAATTTTTGTTTTCTATGTTGCGAACCCTTCAGTTGTATTAGAGCCATATCTATGCGTAGATGTTCTATACGAGTAGAACACATATGGTTATGGGTGTTGATGATCATGTTATTGTAATTTTTATGTATATCGGATCTTAGTGGCATAGTGGGATGAAGCGACCCGGACTAACTTTACATGCCCTCGCACATGAGACTTGTTCCACGCTTAACATGAAACTCGTATTTCATAAGTGTCTAGCGGGTCTCTGTCTCTCCAACTATAGCTAAGATCTAGTTTACAACGGGTTGTTAATAATTTGTTTATCACCGTTGTGGTTGAAGTTCGTAGGGTGAATGATCTTCTTAAGCCCAAATCCACATAAAATATTCCAAACAAATTAGAGGCATTTAACTTGTTTTTGTAGGGCATGTGATGTGATATGGTCAGTTGTTACGAATCTTATATATGTGATGATATTATTTGTAAGTTATGATAACCGGCTAGAGCCATATGGTTGTTTTATTCTTTAAATGGAAATCCATGTAATATATACATTAGTGGAGAACAATCAAGATGGTGGCACCATAGACCTTGGAGCCACGTCGGTGGAATGATGGTGATCATACCATGGAGCACAAGATGGAGATCAAGTGCAAGAAATGACCATATCATACCACATTATTTATGCATGTGATATTTATCCCTTTTACACATCTTATTTATGCTGATGTCTTGTTTAGATCTTGGTGGTAGCATTATAAGATGATCCCTCTCACTAAATATCAAGACAAAACATGTTCTTCCTTTAGTATGCACTATTAAGAAAGTTCGTCGTTACGAAGCACCACGTGATGATCGGGTGTGATACAATCTATGTTCGCATACAACGGGTGTAAGATAGATTTACACACGTGAATACTAAGGTTATACTTGGAGCGTCTAGCATGTATAGACATGTCCTCGGAAAACGAACCGAAAGGTAAAGCACGAGTCATATAGTTGATATGATGATCATATTGATGCTCACATTTGTAGCTGCACCAATTAACGTGATGATCGGTCTTGGTGTAGTGAATTTGATTCATGTAATCACCAAAAGGGCTTGATGGATGTTGTTTTTGAGTGGGAGTTCATGTAGTAATATGATTAAAGTTGAACTCTATTTATCATAAACTAAATAAAAGTGAAGTTGCATAGTTTGTTGTAGTCAATTGCATGAGTTTATTACCTTGCGCTTAAATAGAGATAATAGAACTAATAAATTCTAGATATTTACTTTATGAACTAGTATCGTATTATTTTGAGTGTCAATCGAAAGTTTATAAGTGCTAATGCAAACTTTAAAAAATTATCAAACTCCATTTACTCCATGAAGTTTAATAAGTAGTATTAAATCAAGAGTAACAACTCCAACGTTAGTATCTAAATATCATGCTTAACTCCATGATCATTGATATTCAAACGTTGTTTCAGTATCAAGGTTATCTAGGAGCTGAAATAATTGTTTCAGAACCCATCATGTGTGGAAGATATTGTGATATCTGAAATAGTGCTTGGTTGCAATATGATAGAATATAATTTTAGTAAGATACATGTTCTCATATTTTATGAGAATTTGCGAAGGTTGGGGACGCTATGCGTCCTGATCTACCAAAAGGATTTGGGAATTAACAATATACTTGCAATTCTCCCTTATAGACTATAGTAGTTTGATCATGAAAGTTGTCATGATAGGATGCATAAAACATGTAGGTAAAATGTTTACTATACTAAAATATTACTAAAGAATGGATTTTGAAAGAACGTGAAACATTTGATGATGCTGATACACATCAAAGTGTAACTCCAAGAGTAACAGTTTTTGACTAACATGCTTTGGACTATGTGTCATGTGTATGGCACCATTATTGATGTTTATAGATTCCTCTAAAAAGGAAAGGAAATGTTGCATGAGAATCTAGAAAATATTTGGTAGAGAAGAAAAGACTGGAAATGTCCAACTTAGGTATATAGATGATATGCATGTTATGGCTGTATTCTTTGCTTGTTAAACAATGTGGTTCTTAGGTATTGGATACCGGATTGGTTGGTGCGAAGTGTCATACAGGACAGCACAATTCATGAACTACCATGGCCTAAGTAACTAGCAAGATAACATGTGATGATGTTCATCAGAAACAAATAAACTATTGTTGTGTTTCTCATTGACATCAAACCTAGCCTTCAATATTTTCTTTAATAATAATTATTTTGTTCCGGTATTATGACAACTAGACTTCTCTCTATGGCCCCGAGGTGCGGCCGTAAGGTAGAATGCTTTATGGTATGATCTATAGGGAAGGAAAAGCTGGAACCCGAAATAACAACCTAATCATACCATCGCAAAGATACTGGCAGAGTGAACACGTCAAATATGCGGAAGTCCTCGATAAGGAAGATTGCAAGCAATAGGAAAGTACAACTGTTCTCGCTAGGACAGTTAACATGCACTTATAGATTTATAGTCTTATGGATATTGTTTACCACGAAACAACATTGTAAGAAACAGTTTCATCACTCGTGCCTCGGAGCTGGCAGATGAGCGCACTTGAACACTTTTTGTAACATGGATTGGTCAAAAGCGACCACCTTGAACACCGGGGCCTCACCAGCTTGAAAGTAAGAAAACAGCCAATCTAAAGACCATGAGCTATGATAAATTCTCTCCAAGCATCGTCCATCACTACTTCGTTGTCTTCACACGTCTTCATCTTCACGTACCAGGCACAAATGCTACATATTTTCATCTCGATACTCCTTGGGATTGGATGGACAAGGCATCAAATGAAACAAAGTGGAATACACAGAACCCTTAACCCATTGCCCCTCTATCCAACATCCCAGAGTACTTACGCAAACTTGTCCACGACCTCGTCTTCATGATAATGACTGATCTTGAGTCGCCTTCCATGCTTCATAGGACCGATAACTCCATATTCCTTATCATCGATGTTGTTCTCTACAACCATGGGAGGAGAATCAACACGGGGCACCATCTTCTATCCTTCTGAAACATTGTCCAAAATTTCTAGCAATCAACCATTTTCTTGTATTTTTGGAGTTTCGGAATCTTAGGCATCACGCTTTTAGCTCGTGCCTCGAGCTCGCTATGAGATCTAGCTTCTGTCTACAGTTGTGTGACACCGCTCAAATTAGTCTCCACTTGGATATTCTTCCGCTTCGGTCACATTCTCTCCTTCGGTACGCCTGAAGATAGTCTACCCTGCCTTCTGAGTGGCTTAAATACAACAATCAAAAATGACAATCATAGGCATCATATATTAGGAATGATGCCCTAGAGGCTCACATTATGCCTTGTAGTTGTAACCTAGTATCCGATTTAGAGCTAGTTGTATGTGTCACTGCAATTGTTGCAGGTGTGGAACCACATACTTGTATCTAGGTCTAGCCAGTTTGTCCTTAGCTGTTTAAGGTTGGGAGGGAAACCCACTACTGAGACTAATTTGTAAGTTGGAAGATTACAATGTTTCACGTGTCATGAGCATGGAGATACTATCCTCCTTGCATTGGCTAGTTGGAAGAGGTACAATAGCTGGACCGATCCAAAGATTAGTAGGATGTTAGCACACTGTCATACACTCCGAATAACACAATGGAATCTTTAGACCTCGCGGGATCGCATGATCTGAGTTGTGAAAAGGCCAGCTTTGACTCCATCTAACGCTCATCGTAACTGGGAGTCATATGGGTGGTCTTGCGACGACTTCGAAGCAAGCTGCATGATGTCGATCGGTCAAGAAAGAATTTTCCCCTCCATCTTGGAGAGATATTCTCTGGGCCCTCTCATGTGATATGATTCAGAAGCATGGCCATGCGCTACTCGATCAAGTGTTGATCGAGGTAGTCTGACTTAGTGAAGTCGAAGGGAACCAGTTATCACTATAATGAGAAGAGAGTAAATTGGCACTAGGATGAAGGAATCTCCCCAGTGGTTTATCACCAATATCATGAGGCAAAGGGACTCTGATAGATCACCACATTGAGGGCACTTGCGTAAACTAGGACTTAGCAAGTCTTGCTAGAGGCCGTTGCCGATTATCAGCTCTAGTTGAAAAGTCACTGAGCTATTGCTCTAACTCAATGATTACTGAGTTGTGTCTGGCATACCATAATCATGCAGGGTCGCACACTTAAGAGAGTGGAACTAGGCGGATGTTTATCCGACTATCACAAGCCTGCAAGTTGGACTTGTTCATACAGGGACACGTGTCAATGGGTTGGACCCACTTTGACTAGGGTAAGGGTTTAGGACTGAGGGACATAAGTGTTGTGTGCCCTCACCAACTCGCCTATATAAAGAAAGGTGGGGGGAGGTGGTCAACAAGGCCAATCCAATCCAGTGCTGCTTCCTAGGATTTCGCTAGACTTGGCAACCACATTCTTGTCCCATGACGGCAAGACCGAGGCTAGCATATCACTTGTTGTTGTTCCACCTTGTATGCGTGTGTGTGGAAGCAGAGGCACCACACCTGCAGTGCTCGTCGGCGGTGTTAGGCGGTGGATTCAGAGGCGTAAGGAGGATGATGTTGGGGATATACTTTCCGGGTATACCCACTATGACTCACTAACCAGAGTGCCCCCCTTCGGGTTAGAGCTTTGCTCCACGGGCGGCCCAGTCAGGGAGAGAAGACGGAGGTCCATCCGACTATGGAAAGGCCTAGAAGACTTACCGACTTAGGCTTGTTTAGTTACTTGTAGTACAAGATGTACTTTGTAACCGACTCTTAGTCGTAGCCGGATAGGTCTCTCCTATAAACTCTAGGCTAGATTTCTATATAAGCCATCCTAGGGGCCAGCCTTTAGGGCAACCCAATATTCTACAATCTCAACTCGCATAGGCAAAACCCTTGTAACCCATATTTCGGCTTTGCCATATTACTAGATTGACAGCAGGAGTAGGATCCGTCCAAATACGGTGGACTCGAACCTAGGTAAATCTTGTGTGCTCACCGTCCCGGAATACCGTCGTATCACATTCCCGTTCTCCACACACCTCGAGGACCCCCTCTCGGCATACATGTCTTCAATCTGACGATAGTTGGCGCCCACCATGGGGCAGGTGAGTTTCGGATCTTCGTTCCGGGCGGAATCTATGATCAGAATCAACAAGACAATCACCGCCGGCCGTGTCCTCTGTGCCAACGACGTCCATCTTGCCATTCTCGGTGAGACTTGTGTAACATCCCAATTTCAGCAATCCTGATTTGTTGTCTAGAATGCAAAAATCAGGGGGATCAAAAACTTTTTCTTATGCTTTGGTGCAGTGCTTGCTTGTTGTTGATATCACTTGTGCTTGAGTATATCTTATGATACTCCTTATCTCACCCTCAGTTGACAAAAGCTATTTACAAAAACTATCTTGGCTTACTTTACATATCCTCAAATGTTCTGGCATTTTCAAAACAGGAGCCAAGATGCCCATGAAACCAAAACTATTTTGGTAGCTTCTATTTACAAAACTATGGAGAGATATATACTACAATCTCCTTATGTTTTCAAGATAGAACACTCAACTAATCTTACCTCTAGTTTTCCCAAAACTCTTGTTCAAAGCATTTGAATTCTTGGTAGAGATACCAAGAACCATCATCTTATTGAAAACTCAACCTATTCAAAATGCCCCAACCTTACCCCAAGCTGAGCTTTATGGTGAACCCTAGTAATAGTTGATTTGTGTATAAGATGAGTTGCCCTGATTTGCTGCCTGATGAGTTGCCTTGATCTACTGTTTGAATTGTTTGCTTAGGAGGTAGAATGAGCTACCTTAGAAGCTCATCACTAGGCTCAAGATGTTTCCAAATTATCAATCCCTAAACAAGATTACAAACCTTGTTATGATCCCTAGCCACTAGGTGATCATCTAAAACCCTCAACCAGATCTATTCTGAGGATTTCCATTCTAGATGTCTCCAATTCCCTGAAGACCAATATCAAGCAAGGATCTCTTATACTCACTCTATACTCCCATATCCACCACTTGTTAAAGCTCTGATACCATGCAACTCCTCCATGAACATTCCCTCTCATACTCTAGTCAAAATCCCCAAAACTGCCAATTTTGACTAAGTCTGGAAACAGTTTTCACATCCCCTTTTCGAATGCCTCCTTTTCTCAAACCATGTGCATTTTTGGAAATTCACTTGAACCATATTGTTAACCATCCTAAGTAATACCAAGGCCAACAATTTCCCCTGGATAGATCTTTCTCCAACCAACTTGTCCATGATGGTTTTGCAGACAAGAAAATAACATTTCTTGCAAAACTAGTCATCATACCTACTTTGGTAGAAGCTCACATCACCCTCCAACTTCCTTTGGACCAACCCTCTATCTGGTTATGTTCTACTCTTGCAGGTCTATCAAAACCTACTTCACTTGTTCCAAGTGGACCTCTGTGTGGATCAAACCCACATGGTTTAAGAAGCTTCAAGACTATTTCCGCATGGCAGCCTTAATTTCAACAAACTTTGCCATCACTTCTAGATCACCTCAAATTATTTTCATTCAAACTCCTCCTGCCATGATCATCTATATGACCTAGTATACCCCTACATCTATCCCTTGCACCAAGGTGAGCTCTGAGCTCCTAGATGCAAGCATGTTTTGGTGGCATAAAAATAACACCACCATAGATCACCAACTCCTTGCTTTCCATCTTATTCAAGTTGGAATCTCATTCCTCAAGGTTTCAAATGCTTGCTACCTCTTGTCTACTCCCTCCATCTTGATCACCAAGATTTATCAAGAATTATCCATAATTATTATGGCCCCAAAGCTATTTAATTTCTTAAATAGTCAAAATCTCCAAAACTCTCTCCATAAAAGAAAGTTTGGTTTTTACCAAACCACCTCCTCAACTTTTGACTCTTGTGAGTCCCACCTATCATTCCCTATATTTCCATCTCAAAAATAAATATTTTTGAGAAGCTTTATTATTTCTTTTTGCCCATTTTCTTAAATGGCTAAATTGGAATACTAATTGTTTTAATTACTTCTTTGTCTCAATAAATCTTGGGAAAATTCCCCTAATTGTGTATTCACATTTGGGACCCTTCCACACCAAAATCCATCCTTGCCCAATGCAACTTTATCAAATGATCGTCTAGAAATCATTTCTGTCCTTTTTGAGAAATTGGATTTAGGAGGACTACAACTCCTCTGAAAAATCTCAATTAAATCCTAGGAGTCTACCTTTACCGCCTCTACTCACCAGTACCATTTTCTCCTCTGGTCCAATGCAAATATTTGGATCTCCTTCCCAACCAACAATTGGATCAATTTTGGCAAACTAGTAAACCACTAGTCTAAACCACTTCCAAATTTCGTCAAATCACGCTCAAAGACTCTCCTCAGCACCAGGACACCCCACTGGTCGACCAACACTGCAGCACCACCTTAGCTCTTCTCATTTTGCCCTTGTACTAGTGGTAAGAGAGAGAGATAAACCCAAATCTTACAAAGATCTTCTCTAATTAATTACCCCTGATGCCACCCCCTCCCTCTCTGGTCCAGCAGGACCAAATACCACTACTACCCCTCTCCACCTCCCCCTGGACCAATCACTGGCCAGCATTTCCCTCCCCCTTGTCCAAGATGGTAATTAACCCATCTATCCCTCCCTCTTGGTATAAAGGCTAGCAGCCCTTCCCCAGCTCGCCCCTGCCCTCATTTGTCCCCTCTCACTCCCACTTACCTCCCGCAGCACTCCCTACCTCTCCCTAGCTCTGTGATGTCCGAAGGAAGAAGAAGAGGAGAGCCTCGGCCTCCTCACAAAATCGAGCAAGGCTCTCTCCCCTCTGCTCCATTTCTTCTGCATGTCAGCCCACAAGATCCCCTTCTCCTCCTCTACCTGACGGTGCTCTCCTTTTTGCCCAGGACCCTCTCCTCCGCCGTCGCCGTTGAGCACCGACGAGATCATCCTCGGCCGCCGTCGTGCGAGCTGCTTCCCGTGGGCCTCCACCGTCGTGCCGCCCACCGATCTGCTCAGCGACGTCGACCGCGTCGCCCTGCACCATCCCCGACCTTCCCCGAGCCCTCTAGTGAGCTCCCGCCTGCCCTCTCCGCCGCTGCCTAGGGTTTCACCATCGGCGTCCTGTTTCGCGTTATCAACGACCCCGAGCCGTCCATCGCGACTAGATCCGACTGCCACCGTCGCTCGGTACCGCTTCGGTGTTTTTGCCCGCTGACCGCCGGGCCCCGCTTGCCAGTTCAAGCGCCGGCTCCCGCGCGTCGTGCTGCCCCGCCTTGGGCCGGCCTGCCTCTGTGCGGCCCAGTTTCCCCAGATCCGGCCCACTGCACCTCTCTACCTTTTTACTTTAGCACCCTATTATTTCCAGAAAAGCTCCTGCTAGGAATAAATCCAAATAAAATGGTAAACCAAGTCCAAATGCCTATATCTAATTTTCTGGTGGTTCTCTGATGTTTTCTCAAACATGCAGAGGCAACCCCATGTCCAAAATAAATGTCAGTATTTGCTAGCAATTAATATGCTAACATGTATCTAGAACCCTAATTAATTTCCACAGAGAGTTTCACATCTCCATTTGAGGTGAACCAAAATCCAACTAGCAGGTATTGGAAATACCTATCATCCAGCACAGGTCCCATGTCAAGTTGAACAGTTTACTGCCTTTAGCCAAAATAACAAATCTAGCAACCTTCTGTCTTAGATAAATTCCACAGGTCTAACCAAAGGTGGTATTGACCTGATTCCACTTCCCAGTACCTCCTAGGATTAGTATCTACCATACCCCAGCAGTTCATAATTTATTGACCTCTGGTTGAATTTTAGTGATTTAAATACCTCTGTGATGGGTATTCTCACTAAATAAATCACTCCAGGAGTTTGGAAACTGCAATTTGAGTGAATCCAATTTCTTCAGAAATGTATTTTAAGTACCTATCACATTCCCTTTGAACCAACCCAATAGCTCATGTAGATTTAATCTGGTGGAAAAGAGAAGAATCATGCATAACTGTATTTAAGAATTTCCTGAGGGCATTCTGGTAATTCTTTGGACATGATTCCAACTCTATGTGGTTCAGTACAGAAAGTACTACCAAACCATCCATGGAAATAATTTTTGGAGCTCCAGAACTTTTCTGGTGAATTATTTCCTCAAACTAGAGTTTAATCCACTATAAAAAGCATAACTAATTCTAGGAAATTGATAATCAAGTGAAACCACTTGTGTCGGTTTTGTATTTTCAAGACCTATATGAGGATATCATGGTTAACCATTGATAACCTACTGACCACAGAACCCTAGTCCAAGCTCATTGTCTCTAGCTTTGACAACTATCATCCAAGAGAAAACCACCCTAGTGGCAATCTTGTAAATTCCACCATTTGAATCCCACCTATCCAAAAACTACCAACTCCAGTAGTATTTCTCATGTTTGTTTGCTGTATGGTTTGATGTTGTATGCCTTGTATTGATTGTGATATTTTCTGCTTGCATGTGTACCCAACGACGACGATAGTGTGAGTGTCTGACGACAAGAAGAACGGGATTTCTTATTATTATATTATTGGGTATTTTTGGTCATCTGAAGAAGTCCAGGGACTTATTGCTGATCACAGGCAAGCCACCATTCCTGAACTCTGATATATGTCCTACTCTCTTTTACCTGTTTTGTATCCTCTTTATAAATTGCATTATCTACTTGCATGTCTTGTTTTAGAAATACTACGCTAGTAGCTTGGCTCCTCCAAGTTATGATTTTGTGTCCTTCGAGGCACCACCCCTATGAACCTACCATTTCATCCCCTTTAGACTGAGAGTACAATGGTTAGCATCCTTCCTTCTTGGAAACCCCGGTTTTGAGAAAATAAACTGTTTTGGGATTTTCCCCACTACAAATGTTTCAAAAACGACTTTATAAAACCCTGGGAAGAGGCATCGTTCCCAGTGGAAGTTTTAACAAAAGAAATGGTGATGAGGAGAGATGTGAATGTGATGGGATGTTCTACGCCTTTACTGGAACATTTTTTATCCGCGCAACCACATTACCCCAGGTACTGGGCTTAACTTGTAGTTTGTCCGCATTAGCCGAGGCACTTCTACCATGCTTATAGGGGGAAATCCCTAGAATTCCGGGCAGGCGCGATCAGATCAAGGATCTGAAGCCTGTCGCTTGCTTCGGCAAGAGTGAGCCTGAACTGGTAGGAGGCCGATGCAACAATTGGGTCTCCCCTGGACGGTATGACTTAGGTAGTACGGAAGGAAGTGGAGTCTCTAGATTTAAGGTATACGCCAAGTTGCGGCTTGGGTATGCGCATGTACGGAAGGAAGGACTATGGCTGGGAGCCACATACTCGTTGCCGGGGAGAACAAACCCACGAGGAAAAGCATGCCTTTGCTAGTGTAGACAAGCGAAAGGTTAGGTTTGATTATCCGGACCCCCATCTACAGTGGTAGTGGGCCATGGTTGTATCCCGACGGATGTATTGATTCTTGTGGGTAAAGTATGCAAACTCTGTAGAGTATAACCTATTCGAATAGCCATGTCCACGGTCAAGGACGGTTGTAAAGGTGTTGGCTAGGAGTACCCAAGCTGTGCTTGTTTGGGAAACAAGTACGAAGAGGACGAAGGTTCCAGGGGAACCCGAGTTCGAAGGCTTTGTTTTGACCCGAGGGGTCAGAGATGTTTAAAAAGGGTTTTCAACTACAAAACTATTTCCAAAACTCTTTTTCAACAAAGATATGGAGATGTCTTGATTTACAAAACAAAAGCATGTTTTCGAAACTCTTTTTTAGCAAAGATAGGGAGATGCCATATCTTCAAAGTAGTTTAGATTTTCAAAAGATACCCCAGATAAAGCTATCTCGCCACCGCCAAAAATTGCATTTCCTTTGTTCACTTATCTTGGTGGTTTGAGAGTACATTGAAAGTACTCATGGCCGTGTCCCTGGCTATTTACTTGGCCAGACTTTTAGGAGATTAAGGTGACGTCCAGCGAGCTAGGCCGTCTTCCCAGTCAGTTGCCTGTAGGTTGAGGCATGATTGGGCTCTGCGCTTGGCGATGTTCCGCTACTTTTGATGATATAGCCGTAATGGCATCTATGTAAGTCTTGAAATTCGTTATGTATCGGATGTTGTAATGGTACCTATCGGTTATGTTCCACGGCTCACTGATCATGGGAACATGGAAATATGCATAACAGGGAGTTCTTGGACGAATAATCCGGGGAGCCCACAGACTTGGTATCAGAGCCATCCTGACTGTAGGAGACCTTAGTTAGCATGGACGTTAGGCAGGAAGCGACAAATTTATTTTCCAAAAGACAAGGGAGAAAAGATGACTATTTGCAAAAGTGCTTATGACTTCCCCCCTCTGTATTTTGAAAACCACTTGAATTAATATGATTTTCTAAGTTTAAAATTCTGCACACTGTCACTAACCCGACCCCATCTCACAAACCTGCTGTAGATGGCCTCTTTCCGCTCAGAGCGCATCATCGTTGGAGAAAGTTTCTGGCCCTTTGAAGAGAAACTTCACAACCTACTGAAGTTAGTCAAGAGACCCCCGCCAACTATTGAAGGAACCGAACTTCCTCGCAGTAACACCAATGTGATGCAATGGGTCATCAAGGCTGTTAATCCTTCCCCCGATGAGGACACCACGCCCACAATCTTCACCTTCCTCGACAGCACTTGGGTAGATGGCGTGGTGCGAGCCATACTGGAGATCATGGCGCGCCTCTGCAAGATCCACGAAGATGAGTTGAAGGATACTCCCTACCACTTGTCAGGGAAGCGAGATGAAGACGGACTACCTATTGAGTCTTTCCTCACCTGCTGCATTGGGAATCAGCTGGAGAATATGGAATACCTACTCCAACGCTCCTAGGAAGATCTTGACAAGGCCAGACGTGAGAATCTGCTCCTAAAGATGGATATCAACTTCCTCCGTAAGCGCGAAAGAAGTCTCCAAGCCACCATTGCCCGCTTGGCAAGGAAGCTGATCACTGAAGTACCCCCAACCCCTGAAGACGAGAACCCCGGGACTGACGACGAACTCTCCTTCCTCAATGAGTACCACCCTATCGTCCCGTCACCCGTGCCGACCGAGTCAACATCCAACCCTGCACCATGGGAAGGCACCACTCTCACCTTCACCGAAGATGAGCTGAATATTCCCCAAACCCAGAGGATCTGCAGTAGTTGGAGACCCCGAATGCTATCCAAGACTCCGCAGATGCACCCTCCGAGTAATCACCCATGTCGCTGTACTCGTCCCTTCTAGCAATAGGGTAGAGTCATGTATCGCCCCTGAACGCGCTTTGTAATGCCTAGTACGTACTATTAGCACCCTCGGGTGTGGATTTGGTTGGTATGTAATGACTTCCTTGATTGCTATGCTTGCTTGAATTGTTCCTTTTTGCATGTTTTACCCAAGTCGTTGCATCAGACCCAACCCGAAACGTCTGCCACCAACAAGACCTCCCTAGGATGGCCATGAAGACCAGAAGCTCGAAGAAGGCATGTAGCCGCTGCGGAGACGAAGGGCACCAAGCCAACCGATGTTCCGGCCACTGCCCCAACTGTGGAGAACCCCATCCACCCAAAGTTTTCCCAGCTCGACTTATCACTTGTTTCCTCTAAGAAGGCCAAGACCATGTCCCCATAAGATGTCCAATATATCCCTTCATTGGCAAGGCCCGTCAACCTCCCGATGTCAGCCTAGAAGAGTCGTCAACTCGGCTACGACGGAAGAAGAACCCCTGGTTCACGTGTGGACTACCTGGTCACTTCAGTAGAGAATGCCCTGAGAGAAAATCTTCCAAAACTTCTGTGAAGGAGAAGCTCAAAGACATCCAGGGTCCCCTCCCTCCTAAAAGATGGTCACCCTACCGCTCGCTGCCACGCAGCTCAAGACTGAAGATGTCCCTCGCCTTCCTAGGTGACAGCGCCCAGTGGAAGTAAAGATAGAGAGAAGCTCTTTAACTCACTCTAGGATCCCCCGATCATTGGCAAGCCTAGCCTGTAATAATCTAGACCATTTTCCCCTGGAACGACACCTATGATGCTATCTCCTTTTAAGTCGATGACCGCTACCTTCAGAACCGTCTTTTGTCCCCCCACCTTATCATAATGCCCCCGACTTGTGACCCTCCACTCTACCCAAGTCAAATCCTAAGGGGGAAAGACTGCATCTTTCCGCAAAACAGATAACCTCTCTGCCCGACCGTGTGACCCGAAGACACAGATCTCATAACACAGATTTGTCACAGACTTGGATACAACAACCCACTTAAGAGAAGTACAGTAGACCCTTACAGAAGGAAGATCCCTCCCCGCAATCATGGTGGAAGCCAGCTCGACCCCCCGAGTTCCAAGAAGACTAAAGTTCAACCTCCCAGTTGAGGTATTGCTGTTCGAAGACAAGGTCGGCAAGAACCACCTAGCACCAACTACAACAAATCCCCTAACCTTACTCTCTGAAATCTCGGGACGAGATTCTTTTAAGGGGGAAAGGTCTGTAACATCCCAATTTCAGCAATCCTGATTTGTTGTCTAGAATGCAAAAATCAGGGGGATGAAAAACTTTTTATTGTGCTTTGGTGCAGTGCTTGCTTGTTGTTGATTTCACTTGTGCTTGAGTATATCTTATGATACTCCTTATCTCACCCTCAGTTGACAAAAACTATTTACCAAAACTATCTTGGCTTACTTTACATATCCTCAAACATTCTGGCATTTTCAAAACAAGAGCCAAGATGCCTATGAAACCAAAACTATTTTGGTAGCTTCTATTGACAAAACTATGGAGAGATATATACTACAATCTCCTTATGTTTTCAAGATAGAACACTCAACTAATCTTACCTCTAGTTTTCCCAAAACTCTTGTTCAAAGCATTTGAATTCTACTCTTGGTAGACATACCAAGAACCCTCATCTTATTCAAAACTCAACCTATTCAAAATGCCCCAACCTTACCCCAAGCTGAGCTTGATGGTGAACCCTAGTAATAGTTGATTTGTGTATAAGATGAGTTGCCCTGATTTGCTACCTGATGAGTTGTCTTTATCTGCTGTTTGAATTGTTTGCTTAGGAGGTAGAATGAGCTACCTTAGAAGCTCATCACTAGGCTCAAGATGTTTACAAATTATCAATCCCTAAACAAGATTACAAACCTTGTTATGATCCCTAGCCACTAGGCGATCATTTAAAACCCTTAACCAGATCTATTTTGAGGAATTCCATTCTACATGTCTCCAATTCCTTGAAGACCAATATCAAGAAAGAATCTCTTCTACTCACTCTACACTTCCATATCCACCACTTGTTAAAGCTCTGATACCTTGCAACTCCTCCATGAACATTCCCTCTCATACTCTAGTCAAAATCCCCAAAACTGCCAATTTTGACTAAGTTTGGAAACAGTTTCGACATCCCCTTTTTGAATGCCTCCTTTTCTCAAACCATGTGCATTTTTGGAAATGCACTTGAACCATATTATTAACCATCCTAAGGACTACCAAGGACAACAATTGACCCTGGATATATCCTTCTCCAGCCCACTTGTCCATGATGGTTTTGCAGACTAGAAAATAACATTTCTTGCAAAACTAGTCATCATACCTACTTTGGTAGAAGCTCACATCACCCTCCAACTTCCTTTGGACCAACCCTCTGCCTAGTTGTGTTCTACTCTTGGAGGTCTATCAAAACCTACTTCACTTGTTCCAAGTGGACCTCTGTGTGGATTAAACCCACATGGTTTAAGAAGCTTCAAGACTATTTCTGCATGGTAGCCTTAATTTCAACAAAGTTTGCCATCACTTCTAGATCACCTCAAATGCTTTTAATTCAAACTCCTCCTACCATGATCATCTACATGACCTGGTCTACCCCTACATCTATCCCTTGCACCAAGGTGAGCTCTGAGCTCCTAGATGCAAGCATGTTTTGGTGGCATAAAAATAACACCACCATAGATCACCAACTCCTTGCTTTCCATCTTATTCAAGTTGGAATCTCATTCCTCAAGGTTTCAAATGCTTGATACCTCTTGTATACTCCCTCCATATTGATCACCAAGATTTATCAAGAATTATCCATAATTATTATGGCCCCAAAGCTATTTAATTTCTTAAATAGTCAAAATCTCCAAAACTCTCTCCATAAAAGAAAGTTTGGTTTTTACCAAACCACCTCCTCAACTTTTGACTCTTGTGAGTCCCACCTATCATTCCCTATATTTCCATCTCAAAAATAAATATTTTTGAGAAGCTTTATTATTTCTTTTTGCCCATTTTCTTAAATGGCTAAATTGGAATACTAATTGTTTTAATTACTTCTTTGTCTCAATAAATCTTGGGAAAATTCCCCTAATTGTGTATTCACATTTGGGACCCTTCCACACCAAAATCCATCCTTGCCCAATGCAACTTTATCAAATGATCGTCTAGAAATCATTTCTGTCCTTTTTGAGAAATTGGATTTAGGAGGACTACAACTCCTCTAAAAAATCTCAATTAAATATTAGGAGTCTACCTTTACCGCCTCTACTCACCAGTACCATTTTCTCCTCTGGTCCAATGCAAATATTTGGATATCCTTCACAACCAACAATTGGATCAATTTTGGCAAACTAGCAAACCACTAGTCTAAACCACTTCCAAATTTCGTCAAATCATGCTCAAAGACTCTCCTCAGCACCAGGACACTCCACTGGTTGACCAACACTGCAGCACCACCTTAGCTCTTCCCATTTTGCCCTTGTACTAGTGGTAAGAGAGAGAGATAAACACAAATCTTACAAAGATCTTCTCTAATTAATTACCCCTGATGCCACCCCTTCCCTCTCTGGTCCAGCACGACCACATACCACTACTACCCCTCTCCACCTCCCCCTGGACCAATCACTGGCCAACATTGCCCTCCCCCTTGTCCAAGATGGTAATTTACCCCATCTATCCCTCCCTCTTGGTATAAAGGCTAGCAGCCCTTCCCCAGCTTGCCCCTGCCCTCATTTGTCCCCTCTCACTCCCACTTACCTCCCCCAGCACTCCCTACCTCTCCCCAGCTCTGTGCTGTCCGAAGGAAGAAGAAGAGGAGAGCCTCGGCCTCCTCACAAAATCGAGCAAGGCTCTCTCCCCTCTGCTCCATTTATTCTGCATGTCAGCCCACAAGATCCCCTTCTCCTCCTCTACCTGACGGTGCTCTCCTTTTTGCCCAGGACCCTCTCCTCCGCCGTCGCCGTTGAGCACCGACGAAATCATCCTCGGCCGCCGTCGTGCGAGCTGCTTCCCGTGGGCCTCCACCGTCGTGCCGCCCACCGATCTGCTCAGCGTCGTCGACCACGTCGCCGTGTACCATCCCCGACCTTCCCCGAGTCCTCTGGTGAGCTCCCACCTCCCCTCTCCGCCGCTGCCTAGGGTTTCGCCGTCGGCGTCCTGTTTCGCGTAGACGACGACCCCGAGCCGTCCATCGCGACTAGATCCGACGGCCACCGTCGCTCGTTACCGCTTTGGCATTTTCCCCCGCTGACCGCCGAGCCCCACTTTCTAGTTCAAGCGCCGGCTCCCGCACATCATGCTGCCCCGCCTTGGGCCGGCCTGCCTCTGTGCGGCCCAGTTTCCCCAGATCCGGCCCATTGCACCTCTCTACCTTTTTCCTTTAGCACCCTATTATTTCGAGAAAAGCTCCTGCTAGGAATAAATCCAAATAATATGGTAAACCACATCCAAATGCCTAGATCTAATTTTTTGGTGGTTCTCTCATGTTTTCTCAAACATGCAGAGGTAACCCCATGTCCAAAAGAAATGCCAGTATTTGCTAGAAATTAATATGCTAACATGTATCTGGAACACTAATTAATTTCCACAGAGAGTTTCACATCACCATTTGAGATGGACCAAAATCCAACTGGCAGGTATTGAAAATACCTATCATCCAACATAGGTCCCATGTCAAGTTGAACAGTTTACTGCCTTTAGAAAAAATAAGAAATCTAGCAACCCTCTGTCTTAGATAAATTTCACAGGTCTAACCAAAGGTGGTATTGACCTGATTCCACTTCACATTACCTCCTAGGATTAGTATCTACCATACCCCAGCAGTTCATAATTTATTGACCTCTGGTTGAATTTTAGTGATTTAAATACCTCTGTGATGGGTATTCTCACTAAATAAATCACTCCACGAGTTTGGCAACTCCAATTTGAGTGAATCCAATTTCTTCAGAAAGTTATTTTAAGTACCTATCACATGCCCTTGTAACCAACCCAATAGCTCCTGTAGATTTAATCTGGTGGAAAAGAGAAGAATCATGTAGAACTGTCTTTAGGAATTTCCTGAGGGCACTCTGCTAATTCTTTGGACATGATTACAACTCTAGGTGGTTCAGTACAGAAAGTACTACCAAACCATCCAAGGAAATAATTTTTGGAGCTCCAGAACTTTTCTTGTGAATTATTTCCTCAAACTAGAGTTTAATCCACTATAAAAAGCATAACTAATTCTAGGAAATTGATAATCAAGTGAAACCACTTGTGTTGGTTTTGTCTTGTCATGACCTATCTGAGGATATCATGGTTAACCATTGATAACCTACTGACCTTAGAACCCTAATCCAAGCTCATTGTCTCTAGCTTTGACAACTATCTTCCAAGAGAAAACCACCCTAGTGGCAATCTTGTAAATTCCACCATTTGAATCCCACCTATCCAAAAACTCCCAAGTCCAGTAGTATTTCTCATGTTTGTTTGCTGTATGGTTTGATGTTGTATGCCTTGTATTGATTGTGATATTTTCTGCTTGCATGTGTACCCAATGACGACGATAGTGTCAGTGTCTGACGACAAGATGAACATGATTTCTTATTATTATATTATTGGGTATTTTTGGTCATCTGAAGATGTCCAGGGACTTATTGCTGATCACAGGCAAGCCACCATTCCTGAACTCTGATATATGTCCTACTCTGTTTTACCTGTTTTGTATCCCCTTTATAAATTGCATTATCTACCTGCATGTCTTGTTTTAGAAATACTACGCTAGTAACTTGGCTCCTCCAAGTTATGATTTCGTGTCCTTCGAGGAACCACCCCGATGAACCTACCATTTCATCCCCTTTAGACTGAGAGTATGGTTAGCATCCTACCTCCTTGGAAACCCCGGTTTTGAGAAAATAAACTGTTTTGGGATTTTCCCCACTACAAATGTTTCAAAAACGGCTTTGTAAAACCCTGGGAAGAGGCATCATTCCCAGTGGAAGTTTTAACAAAAGAAATGGTGATGAGGAGAGATGTGAATGTGATGGTTTTTCTACGCCTTTACTAGAACAATTTTTATCCGCACAACCACATTACCCCAGGTACTGGGGCTTAACTTGTAGTTTGTCCGCATTAGCCGAGGCACTTCTACCATGCTTATAGGGAGAAATCCCTGGAATTCTGGGCAGGCGCCACCAGATCAAGGATCTGAAGCCTGTCGCTTGCTTCAGCAAGAGTGAGCCTGAACTGGCAGGAGGCCGGTGCAACAATTGGGTCTCCCGCGGAAAGTATGACTTAGGTAGTACGGAAGGAAGTGGAGTCTCCAGATTTAAGGTATACGCCAAGTTGTGGCTTGGGTATGCGCGTGTACGGAAGGAAGGACTATGGCTGGGAGCCACATACTCGTTGCTGGGGAGAACAAACCTAAGAGGAAAAGCATGCCTTTGCTAGTGTAGACAAGCAAAAGGTTAGGTTTGATTATCCGGAACCCCATCTACAGTGGTAGTGGGCCGTGGTTGTATCCTGGCGGATGTATTGATTCTTGTGGCTAAAGTGTGCAAACTCTGCAGAGTATAACCTATTCGAATAGCCGTGTCCATGGTCAAGGACGGTTGTAATGGTGTTGGCTAGGAGTACCCAAACTGTGCTGGTTTGGGAAACAAGTACGAAGAGGACGAAGGTAACCTATTCGAATAGCCGTGTCCACAGTCAAGGACGGTCAAGTACGAAGAGTACCCAAACTGTGCTTGTTCAGGGCTCTTAGCCCCATCTGCATCTTGTCCGTAGTCGGACGCTCTATCGTTTTCAAGGTGATTTGAATCTTTGTATTGTATATCTGTATTCTTGACTCGCTGAGTCGCTGTTGTATATATATCTGTTCTGTGGGTCCCATCGAGGACTGTTGTGTAATGTTATTACTTCATTTTCCACCCGCACGAAAGTGCCTGGTGGGCGTCCTTGAATCGTTTCTATGCGGGTTTGGCGGAAAGGGCTAAAACTTGCATAGGGCCGATTTGAGGGTGTTACAGAGTGGTATCAGAGCTCAGCAGTTGCGATACTCCACTGGTCCAGCCTGTAGGATAACCTAGCTAACAGACGATCTAGAGTGTCAAAACTATTTTTGCAAAATCGGTTGGATAGATCTGGTTAGGTCTGATTTTACTCCTTACCCCTCTGCTGTTCTCCTCTTACCTCTACGTGTTTTGGATCTGCTCTCTTACCTTCTTCTAGTCTAGGATTTCTCGTGGTTGGGTTCCCATCGTACCTTCAGGTTTTCGCTTCCTCCTTTGGTAACGGTGTTTATACATCCTGTCTTCATGCTATCTGAGTGATCCTTTATCTGTGGTACCATTCTTTGTTCCTTGTTTGTGCCTTCCGGTGTTTTCTGGCGCGACGACATCATCTACGCCAGATCCGATGCAGAGTCTGCATCACTACTTTGTTTCCGACCATCGTTTGTCGAGATCTTCAGTCTAATTCCGAGAGTTGGTTGCATAATTCGCCTATTCGTGTGCAGAGTAATGGTTTGGGTGCGCGATGGACTGATCACCATCCGACTACTCTTATCATTCGCTCTCGTACATTGAATCGGTGGATCCAGCAATTTTACTCCGTCCACGGAAGCTAGAGGTGGCTTTATTCGTTGATACCTCTGCCTTCGCCTTTTGCTTCCGGAGTGTTCTCTCGACAATCACGGACAACGACTTCTTGTTAGTGGTGTCGCGAGAATTTACACGAAGCGCGAAGTTTCAAATCGCCGACCTTCTTTCCGGTACCATGAGGCGGATCTCGAGGGCGAGATCCACTGTTAGTGGTGTCGAATTGTGGCGCCCCGCCAAAACCACTACTAGAAAATCACGTTGTTTTTGTGCATTGCATCATCATGACCGCATGCTCATGTCATCATGCCACCTTGCATTTGAGCATCGTCATGTCATCTTGCATTTGTTTGCATAAAACTATTTTCGAAAAGTCTGTTTTTGTTTTCTAAACGCCCCGTCTTTATTTCAAATACAAAACCCGGACCTCCGGAATATTTTGGTTTGTCTAAATATGGTTTTCAAAAGCCCCGTTTTAAAGAACAATATTTAAATTATTTTATAGGAGGCAGCTCGCCAGGCCCGAAAGCCTAGCCGGCCACCTCCAAATTAAAACTAATCTAGCTTTAATCCAAACCCTTTCTACCAAATAATCTACCCAGCCTATCTTACCCAGCCCCTCCACCTCACCCCACCCTATCACCTCGCGCCACCTCACCCTGGCCCCTTTCTCCATCCATTCAAACGTCGCCACCTCGTTCCACCAGCCCACCAGCAGTCCACGTCGCATTCCCCTGGTCCACTCCCCTGGCCTGCCTCCATCCGTTCCCGCCCACTGCACCGACCGGCCGCCCCCTGGGCACGCGCCCCGACCCCCTCCCGATCCTCCCCACCTCGACCCGCGCCTGGACCCACCACCTGCGCCTCCCCCGCGCCCCTGCACGCCACCTACCCCGCGTCCACCGCTCGCTCCTCTCCCCTCCCCCGAGCCGCCTCCTTCCCAGGCGCCCGCCGCCGCCGGCCTTCCTCCGCCCCGCCGCCTCCGGCCCGAGCCCCGCCGCTCGGCCTCGCTCCCCTCCTCGCCTCTTCTCGACCCTTGCCGCCAGGCCTCACCGGTCTCGCCCGTCCCCGCCGAGCCCTCCCTCCCCGGCGGCCGTCCTCAAGCTCCCCGAGCCCCGCCGCTGCTCTCCTTCCTCCACCGCCACCAGAAGCGCCGCCGCCTACGGCCGCATCACCGCCTCGCCCTGTCCCTCCTCCAACCACTTGCAGCCACCCGTGTCCCTCTCCGCCGTGCCCCTGAGCTCGCCGACCGGAGCTCTGCCCCGCCGTTCTCGTCGAGCCCCGCCGCCAGCACCTCGCCTTCCCCCGTGCCGCATGCCGCGCATCTGGCCGCCCTATTGCCACCGCGGGTGACCTCCACCTCGTCGGCCGAGCCGCCTCGAGCCCCTCTATCTGTCTTCGGCAAGTTCGTTAGCGCCCCTCGCTTCCATGTGTTGCGAGACCGTCCCAAGTGGTCACGTCTCCGAAGCCCAGCACCGCGCGTCTCTGTTGTTTTGTGGATGGGGTACTGCAAGTGTGTTAACTGCGTGTCCGACGTCTGCACGAGAACCCGAAGAGCTAACGACGAGAACCTTGCCAACGCCAAGATCCTCCGGGAATCCGTGTACCATGTGTTGACGTCTACCCAAGTTCGCCTCGAGGCTGTCTAGAGAACCCGCGCCGTCCGCAAGACCAAGACCCTGAGGATCTTCATCGACGATGAGACTGTCGAGAGCCGCCAAGTGCACCCACCGCCGACGCCACTCGGGGAACCATCGACAAGACCGTCGGCGCCATTTCAAGTCCATCATCGACATCCGGAGGCGGATCCTCGAAGATCCTAGAGACCGATCTGGGACGCCAAGATCGCCACGAGACGCCAAGTTCTCCTCCCCGGACGCCAAGACCGACCCGACACGCGGACCCGACAAGATTGTCCCCAACCCGCCAAGTTCGCCTACCTGGACACCGTGCGACAAGATCTACTTCCCGGATCCGAAGACCCCGGTACCCGATCCACTCAAGTTCGCCATCGACGACAAGAGCGACATCGACCAGGGCGAATCCGATGCGCCCCAACGCCAAACCAAGCCCTTCTTCCCGGATGCGAAAAGATCTACTTCCGTTGTCCGAGACAGATCCCGCTGAGCCGTTTCCGTCCCGTCAAACCCTGTCGAACCCCGAACCCCTCGGAGCCCAAGATCGCCGAACCCTAAATGTGATTCCCTATCCGAGACCCCCATTATTTTTATAATATGACATTACTGACTGTTGCATAATAAATGTTCATCTCGCATGCATATCATAATCATGCCAGATCTTCTGTCGTAGTATTAAATATTGCACCCGGTGTTTCTTTTAGTGCTTTGCTTCTTCGCGGATTAGACCGATGAGTGGATGCGACTATCGACAAGTTCTCCAGTTATGATCCTTCGACAGTGTTTTCCTAGGCGAGCATCTCTC
The DNA here is from genome assembly GCA_910589775.1 of Avena eriantha. Classification (NCBI taxonomy): domain Eukaryota; kingdom Viridiplantae; phylum Streptophyta; class Magnoliopsida; order Poales; family Poaceae; genus Avena; species Avena eriantha. The sequence continues at coordinate 92,464,789 of OU342745.1, read as the reverse complement.
CCCCTTCTACCTATTTTGCATTTATAGTCTTTATTTCCCTCCTGTTGATCTATTGCTATCTGTGTCGTGATGCTTTAGTTTCCGTGCACCAGTTATATCCCGTGCAGCCTCTATATTGCCATGAACACCTCCTAATACCTGTTGTTTGGTAGATAGCTGGCCTTGCGAGTCGTAGTTGCTTGCTCAGGTGCGATCTCGTGTTGTCGAGTACCACAGCTGTTGGAATGGTGGAGATGTTTATTGGTGGAGATGATCACTACTTTAAATACAACTATTAAAATGCTAGATATAACTAATGCAGAGGCATCTGTGGGCAATAGATGTTATTTGGTTCTTCCACGCTCACTTGTGTCCCGTAGGACCCCGAGTACTTGATACATGTTCCTTGATTTTTCGCACTATCCACATCCAGGAGGCCTTATGGACCCCCCTGAGCCAGAGCTTGATTCATTTCTATTTCTTGGGGCCACAAAGTAGTTTGGGGCTTTATTACTATCCTATATCTATGCCATGCTTTACCGCTTTATTTAAGATTGTGCATGGAGCACCTGTACTGTTTAGGAATTGCGGAGTGTTTTCGCGGTATCGACAAGCCCAGTCACACTTTCGGGTTCCCAGTCGTTTACAGCCATTGGCGCAAACCTTGGGTCCGTCTCGGAGTCGGCCAACTTCGTTGCGGGTAGCTTAATGGGGTGGCCCCCTGAAATATTTCTGATTCCGGTGATCGCTTTGTCGTGAATGCCTCGTTGGGTTTTGAGTTGGTTTTTCCGAGGTTGATCGAGTGTGTGTTGCTATTTGTGCACCCCTGCAGGGTAAAACTTTCTGAAAGCCGTGTCCGCTGTTATGGACGACTTGGAGCATAGTATCTCGATCATAGACAAGCATAACTAAAGTAGTGCTATAAATTTGACTTAAGATGTGACTAGTAATCAGCTCAAGTATAACGGAATGGATATTAAAAATGCCAACAGCTGGTGGATCTGGGTTGTTTTGTGACATGCTACATGCCTAGTAAGTATTGCAACTCCAATGGAATGTGATAAAAGTGTCAACAACTGTTGGGTTTGGGATTCATCAGGACAATTATATCTGACTAGTAAATGTTCCAACTACAACGGGATGTTAACTAAAACTGCCCACTACTTATGCTATCAGGATGACTCATGATATCTATATCTGATTAGTAATTGCTGCAACTATAATGGAATGAGTAAAAATTGCCAACTGTGTGAGTTCCTTGGTCCGACTTCCTCGTTTGGTCTCGAGGGGGAAATACCAGGATGGGTTTGTTTCGTGTTAGCTTCAGGTTGGATCCGAATAGGTCTTTCTTATCCCTCTCTGATAACCGCCAGTTGTATCGAGTCTCTATAGGTTGTTTACTTCCGCTGCGATGCCGCTTCAGCCCACCATACCTATGTAGGCGAGAGCCGCCGAATTCTAGCCTCGCCGTGTACTGGCCTCAGTACTAACGCTCCTCTTTTTCCTTCGCCCTTTGTCGGCACCCCTTTTGTTTTAGCAGGTTTGAGATCGCCGTCATTAGCAGGGTTACCCTTCCGGCTTGGCCTGGGCAGGGTTATGGACGTCATTGGTTATTCTTCAGGGCTCTTAGCCCCATTTGCATCTTGTCCGTAGTCGGACGCTCTATCGTTTTCAAGGTGATTTGAATCTTTGTATTGTATATCTGTATTCTTGACTCGCTGAGTCGTTGTTGTATATATATCTATTCTGTGGGTCCCATCGAGGACTGTTGTGTAATGTTATTACTTCGTTTTCCACCCGCACGAAAGTGCCTGGTGGGTGTCCTTGAATCGTTTCTATGCGGGTTTGGCGGAAAGGGCTAAAACTTGCATAGGGCCGATTTGAGGGTGTTACATCGGAGATGTTTAAAAAGGGTTTTGAACTACAAAACTGTTTCCAAAACTCTTTTTCAACAAAGATATGAAGATGTCTTGATTTACAAAACAAAAGCATGTTTTCGAAACTCTTTTTCAGCAGAGATAGGGAGATGCCATATCTTCAAAGTAGTTTAGGATTTTCAAAAGATACCCCAGATAAAGCTATCTCGCCACCGCCAAAAATTGCATTTCCTTTGTTCACTTATCTTGGTGGTTTACGAGTACATTCAAAGTACTCATGGCTGTGTCCCTGGCTATTTACTTGGCTAGACTTTCAGGAGATTAAGGTGACGTCCAGCGAGCTAGGCCATCTTCCCAATCAGTTGCATGTTGGTTGAGGCACGATTGGGCTCTGCGCTTGGCGATGTTCCGCTGCTTTTGATGATGTAGCTGTAATGGCATCTATGTAAGTCTTGAAATTCATTATGTATCGGATGTTGTAATGGTACATGTCGGTTATGTTCCACGGCTCACTGATCATGGGAACGTGGAAATATGCATAACAGGGAGTTCTCGGACGAATAATCCGGGGAGCCCACAACTTGGATTCTGGCTAGGGAACCTGTGACCACCTACACCATCATGTCTTTTGGCGAGATCGATGTTTACCTCGGTTTCGCTGAACCCGCCCAACCCACCCCAGCGGTGATGATAGAGACAGAAGAACTTTCTAGATCCACTTTGTCTACGGAAGTGATAGAGTTCCAGGTCTCAGAAAACCCTAATCCCACCTAGCCCGCACCTGAAGCGGAGATAGTGGAGAAGATCGAATCTAAAGAGGATCTCCCTGTGGAGGCTAAACCTGAAGCAGATTTCCCTCAAGAGGCCGAACCTCAGGAGGCTCTCCTCAAAGAGGTCAAAGCTCAGTAAGATCAAAACAGCTACAGCTCTGGATCTGATTCTACCGATGCTAGAGCAGGACAATTGTTCTTGAGGCACATGTTGAGGCGTATGATGCTGCACGAAGACACAAGCATGAAACAAATCCTTGAGACCATCAAATGTTTCGATGAAGCTAACAAAGAGAGCCGCAACTACCTCGAGACGCACGCATCACACTTTGTTATATACGTTGGATATGGATTCGGCTCTGCCAATGCTGGAGACGACAATGACTCGGTGCTAGAGGCAATTGGAACAAACGTTGACTTACCAGCATCTTCGGATGATTCCATGACGTCGGCAGATTTCTGAAAGTTCTCTGTGGAATATGAAGAGGAATTCAAATCCAAGGCTACAGAAGAAGGAGAAGCTATTGATGAAGGATCCGGAGAAAACTCTCCCAAACCGCATGATGACATGGATCTCGGAGATAATCCCGAGGTCCAGATGTTCGAGAGTACTGATATAAGCCTAACTCCAAGTCTCTGACCCAAATCCGTCTTTGCTACCAGCGCGGCCAAGAAGGCAAAGAAGAAGAAGACTCTGGCTAAGGACCTGCCAACTGATGAGGTAATAGCCGAAGAATATGAAGAGGACTCAGATGAAGCTTTAATCACAGATGAGCCTAAGGATACTCCATTTGACGGACACATGGTTACCCCTGGTGCCCGTAAACTCCTTGGAGAAGCAATAACCACACCTATCCCGACAGCTGCAGGTCTTACACCTGTGGAATTCGAAGACAGGGCCCAAGCCCTAGAAGGGCACCGTCAAGTACTCCTTGAGGAAATCACAAATATCCTTGAGGAAAAGAAGCGCATTGCAACAGCAGGGCAGCCTAGCACCCTGTCAATACCCGGATTTTTAATCTTAGATGCCTGTTATGCCATACATCACAATCCCAGGATTACCATTTTTGCGAGACATAACAAATTGGATATCACAGTACATCATCCATTACAAACCATAATAAGGTCTTACACAAATAAAGGATCTCATGATCCACTCTTAATACAAACAAGCAGCGGAATAATAAGCGTAGCTGTGGGCTCCATCTACAGTGTCACAGGCAATGCTGACGATGGGAAATGATCCTAGTTGTCATGGCCGTCCTGCTGTCCTTCCCCCTGGTAGTCCTCCTCATAGTCTGGCCACGGGAATAGCCAGGGACAAAGCCATGAGTACTCTTTAAGTACTCGCAAACTATCACTAACAAGTAAGGTAGCTCTAGTAGGAATGCTAAGCTCTAAGTTTATTTGCAAAAGCTAAATTTGAAACCTAAGCTGAGTTCAGAAACAAAGAAATGTAAAATAAAGTTCTAAATCACTTAAGTTGGGAACTTAGTTTTCATAGTCACAACCCTGTTGTGGTTAAGTCAAGTCACAATTCATTTCATAAGTCATTTTGAAAACATCCGACGATAGAATAGTATGGTCACTCCAACTGTCCATGACCGCGGACGCGGCTATTCGAATAGTTTGACACTCTGCAGAGGTGGTACACTTTCACCACAAAATTCGATACATCCGTTAGGGATAACCCTGAATCATCATACTTAGTATGCGGATAATCAATCATAACCTTTTCTTGACACATTCTAGTATAAGCACCTCTCCTATGAGCTTGGCCTCCTAGCCATGGCCATCTGCCATCCTGGGCACTGCATAGGTGGACAATTGTAACATCCCAAAACTTAATCCAAGGTTAATCAAGATCAAATCTACCCAATTTAGGGTTAACAAAAACTTTTCCTTTTAAAATGATTAAGCCCTCATATGTGTGTGCATATAATTTAGGAGTTGTTTTGAATTGCCATGATAGAGTGATCCATTGATTGTAAAATGATTCTAAGGTGAATTAAACATCATCTAGATCATCCCCAATCATATCCTAAAGAAAAAGAAACCAAAAAGAATAAAATAAGGAAATGATCATTTGTGCCATTTTAACTAACTAGCCTACTTTGGCTATTCCTAGAACTCAAATCTTAATAGAAACAATTATGGTTCTTTGCACCCCTTGCTAGTACAAGTAGTGATGTGCCAAGGCCCACTTTGTTTCATCCCAAAAACTTTCAAACACTAAATTTAAATGGCATTTGAAAATTGAATGCAATTCATATGTATAGATCCCACTTTCTCAAAAACCACTCAAATGAATTCCATTTAACAAATCCTAGCAACCACAGTCTACTAAGCATCAGATCAAAGCATCCACCAAAAATGAGCTCAAAATTCAAAAATTTCTCTCATGCGGCCATTGTGTCAAACAGGTGGCAGGCAGAGACCAAATGGCCTAACTAATATTGTTCCTAGTTAAACCCATGTCCCCCTCTTAGCCCTCTCTGCTCTCCCTTGTCCCTCCTGAGTCCAACCAAGCCATCAACCAGCCTCCCACTTCCCCGCAGCACCAGTGCAACGCCGCACAAATGAGGTCACCACCGGCCAAACGCGGGCAGCATGCCAGGGACCGAGCCGCGCCATTCTAGCATGCCCACTACCTCTGCCCAACCCTACCTCCTCCCACGGTCCACCCCTCGATCAATCCCAGCCCCTGGACCACTCCCCAGCATCGCCGCCCTTTCTCTCTGCGAGCAAGCCAGAGCGCGCCAGAGCGCGATTGCCGCCAGCATGCAGCAGACCGCCCCTTGACACCATATCACGCACGCCGCTCCGCCTCGACCCCAGCAACCCACCAGACACGGTCGTGCACCGCCGCGCGACCCACCGTCGCCATGATCGTCGTCGAGCACCACCTCTATCCCAGAGCGCGTGAAGCCCCGACAGTTAGGCACCCCCCTAGCCGTACCATTGCGCCGTGGCTGACCGCCAGCAGACCGCCCACCGTCCGCCTACCTCTCCATGCCGATAGCCCCCCTGTTTTGCCGTCACCGACGAGCCGGGACCATGCCACTCGGTCTCACTGTCGCGCCTATATAAGCAGGCCTCCCCAACACCATCTCCTCACACCATTCCAGTCCCCTCTCTCCACTGACCATTTCCCCTCTCTCGCCGGAGCCGCTCGAGCCGCCATTCGCCGAAATTGCACCAGAGGAGACCTCTACAGAGGAGGAGATGCTGTCGTTGATTCCGTCCACCACAGCCCCTGTCGTTACCTCGCCCGAGTCCACCGTCGCCGTCCAGTTCGATCGCCCACCTTGCCGCACTAGCCGGAGCCCTGGTATGTCCCCAGTATACCCCCACTGGCCGTTTAGGGTTCGGTCTCACCGGCGACGAGTCCGTCGTCGACGACGACCATGACCGTTGATCCGCGTTCTAATCGTGTGGCCCCGATCGCTCGATACTGTTTCAGGTTTTAAAAGTCGCTAACAGGTGGGACCCCCTTGTCAGTCGCCCTCTGTGCCATTGAGCGTCACTAGGCCGGCCCGTTAGTTGTCCATCGCTAGCCCACAAATTCAAATAGGTGTTTTTCTATTTAGACTTAAAACCATTTCTGTCCCTTAGTTCAAAAATCAATTTAGGAAGATTTACTGAACCAAATTGAGTGATTCCAATTTTTTTGGAAAGCTTCTGAAAAGATCTATCCAAGCCCGTTGGATTTCATTCATTTAGAGTTAGAGATCTCTCCTAGTAAAAATAACAAGACAGAAGCATTTGCACATTCAAACATTTTTATAAAATCAACCATAATAGCTTTTGAGTTGATTCCAACTCTCAAAAATCACATTTAACCATACCAAAAATTACATGTAGTGACTTTGGACTAGTACCAAAATAGTGCTATATAGGAATTTCTAGTCACTTTAAATCATTAAATATTACACTTAAACTTATTAAAATGTGATCCAACCTTTAAATCACATTCCCATATGTTAGAATATGTGGTGATGACATGTGTCCATATGATCCCATATTTTAATTGAAGAATATTAAATCTTAGTTAATTTCAATGAGTAGAAATTACTTTTCCAAATAAAATAAATGAAACTAGTTCATTAAACCTTGTGATGCTTGTGATGATAATAGATCATCAAATGTGTGCCTTAGTGTGCTAAGTAGACTAGTTAAGTATTGCTTGATGATTGTGTATTCCGTATGTATTTATAGATGATAGTACCGACCAAGCTTACGAGGAGGAGGAGTTCTACCAAGAGGAGGAGGAAGAAAACTTCAACCACTGCACTACACAAGGCAAGCTAGCACTATACCAGTTAACCCTTGCAAGCTTTACTTGCAAGCCATCATTAACAATGCAAGCTAACCCTTGCAAGCTAGATAACCTAAGCAAAGGCATTAGGCATGCTTTGGTTATACCATGTTGACTTATACCTACTCCCAATTTTATTTACGAAGCTTTACTTTCTTTACTTTACTAAAGTCCTTTACTTGTTTGAAGGTAGCATAAATAGTATAAAACTTGACCTATGTAGTTAAACCTAGATGTCATTCGATGGCATGAGATTGAGATTAGCATCCCACCTTTGTGAACACTCTTAACTTAGTAGTTTAGAGCTTAACCAAAACTTGATTCACTTTAGATGGGAATACTTGGTGAAAATGATTTGTGAAAACCTTGGAATGATGAGTCATTCCATTGAGATGTTTTGACATGTGTTGAGGAACACAAATGGTTTATGATGATGAAAATGTTGAGGCATGAGCATTAGCCCTTTTACAAAACTGATGGTTGGGTTCGGATGCGATACTATTCCAATTTTACCGTACAACCACAATACCTAAATTGGGTAAGGCTTAGCCAGAAGTTTATATGCATTAGTATTAGTTCCCTTGCGGGAGAGGTTTGAGCTGAGGCTACCTCTCGATGATGTCCACCTATGTAGTGCCCAAGATGACAGATGGTCATGGTTGGGAGGCCATGCCCATAGGAGAGGTGCTTATACTAGGGTGTGTAAAGGAAAGGCTATGTTTGATTATCTACATACTAAGTATGATGATTCAGGGTTATCCCTGACAGATGTATCGAATCTTGTGGTGAAAGTGTACCACCTCTATAGAGTGTCAAACTATTCGAATAGCTGCGTCCGCGGTTATGGACAATTCGAGTGGCCATACTGTTCCGTTGTCAGATGTTTTCAAAACAACTTATGAAATGAATTGTGACATGACTTGACCATAACAGAGCTGTGACTATGACAATGAAGTTCCAACTTAGGTGTTTTCAAACTTCTTTTATCTTTCTTTGTTTCAGAACTCAACTTAGGTTTCAAACATAACTTTACAAGTAAACTTAGAGTTAGCTTTTCCTACCAGAACTATACTACTTGTTAGATAGTTTGCGAGTACTTAAAGAGTACTCATGGATTTTGTCCCTGGCTATTCCCGTGGCCAGACTATGAAGGAGACTACCAAGATGAAGGACAGCAGGACGGCTATAATAACTAGGACTATCTCCCATCGTTAGCATTGCCTGTGACTCTGAAGATGGACCCCACCGCTACGCTATTTATTCCGCTACTTGATTGTACTAAGACTGGATCATCAGATCCTTTATTTGTGTAAGACCTTATTTATGGTTTGTAATGGATGATGTACTGTGATATCCAAATCTGTTATGTCTCGCAAAAATGGTAATCCTAGGATGTATGGCATAATAGGCATCTGGGATTAAAAATCCTGGTGTTGACAAGTTGGTATCAGAGCCATCCTGACCATATGAGACCCTAGTCCGAAAGGACGTCAGAACAAAAACTTAGTTTCAAAAACCAAAGTGAGTATTTATGAAAACTATTTCCTCTCTTACCCGTGGGAATTCTTTCTCTCAAAGAAATCCATGTTCCTCTAAATTCTTACATTACTACATAAAACTTTGACACACTTGATCACTTCACTAAGTTTCTCATCCTAAATTCTTATAGATGGAAGCCCAATACAGCAAGTTCTACCAGTTGGGCAACGGAGGCCAACTAATCTTCGAGAGGGATTTGGATGCACTATCTGAGTTCTTGGAGCTTCCTCATCTGGAATTCCTTGGAGCTCAACTCCCGGGTCCACCAGGAGGAGATTTGCAATGGCTAGTGACTGCTGATCTTCGAGCCAAGATAGAAGAACCAGTATCTGGGAGGATTCAGTTCTTGGTGAGGGAGAACAACTGGCTAGATGGATTAGCCAGGGTAATGCATGAAGCTCTCGCACGTCTATGTGCCCTCAGTGTCAACCTCATCAAGGGAACCCGCTTTGTGTCGTCGGATTGAGGACAAGTACGCCATGAGGGGGTCCTCGAGGCGTGCGTAAGAGAGGGGTGTGAGACGTACGGTATTCCAGGACGGTGAGCACACAAGTTTACCCAGGTTCAAATCCGCCGGCTTTGGACAAATCCTACTCCTGCTAGCAATCCAGTAATACGGCACAACCGGAATATGGGTTACAAGGGTATCGCCTGTGCGAGTTGAGGGTCTAAAGTATTGGGTGTGCCCTAAAGGCTCTCCCTAGGCCGGCTTATATAGATATCCGGCTTAGGGTTTACAGGAGAGATCAATCCGACTACGACTAAGAGTTGGTAACAGAGTACATCTTGAACTACAAGTAACATTACGGGCCTAAGTCGGTAAGTCTTCTAGGCCTTGCCGTAGCCGGATTGAACTCCGTCTTCTCTCCCTGACTGGACCGCCCGTGAAGCAAAGCTCTAACCCGAAGTGGGCCACCCTGGTCAGTGAGGAACTGTGAGGATACCCAGAAAGTATATCCCCAACAGTAGCCCCCAGAGGCCTCCAAGATCCAAAGTCGGATTTTATCATCGTCTAGCTTGATCTTCGGCTTGCAGAATCTTGAAGGGTTCCTGAAACTTCACAACAAAAAATATGATCCAGGTCTTAAAAAACAAGTCGGACCTATCAACAGGTTACTCAGATTTTCCAGCTTGATTTCAAACTTAAGCCGGAACTTGGTCTCTAACGCCACCTGACACAAGCATGGTCAAGTCACGTCATCTGACAGGCATGCCGTCAGCACGATCGTTGGTATATCCCCAACACTTTGTTCACTATGCAAGGCGTGATTCCATGGGAATGCCGCTAGAGATGCCAAGTCACCCAATACTGAAGCGCCAAGTGGAGAACCACGACTTCCTGCTGTACGACTGCTAGAAGGAGTTGGACAATGCAAGAGAGCTAGCCAACCACAACCTTGCTATTGCTGCCCAGAAGGCCCGGACTTTCTCACTACAAGTCAAGGATTGTCAGTCTCTTCGCCATCAGCGTGCCAAGAAGGATCGCACCATCGACCGTCTCCGCAAGAAGGTGGCCGACCTCGAGAAGACCATCAAAGAGCAAGAAGCTCAGCTTGCCGTAAAGGAAGAAGAAGAGGAAGGTGAAGATATCCAAGGGGATATTGACTCCTACCTCAGTAATGATGATGACTTTCTGGAGGAAGATGCCATGGACTTCTACACCAACGATGATGACTCCAACTTCATCGATGATGAGTAGATGCACTAGAGCACTATCGTAGCATGAGATGTATCGGTCCCATTGTATCATAGCTTACAGAATGGTTCTTAAAACCATCTATTTTCCTTTGATGTTGTGGTGTGTGTGTGTTTGTATCGTGTGCTTGCTTGAATGAATGAAAAGAAGTTAGTTGCAAAACCTGAGTCAAACTCAAAGTTTTAGCTTTGAAATCAAAACCATGAACCCTAGAACTTTCCCTCTTACCCCTTTATCCATCTTAGTCTTCAGATGACTCGTGGAAACCCCAGAGGGAGCAGCTCATCGCAGGACCCAATGCTGCAGATTATGCAAATGCTAGTTGCAGATTGTGAAGCAAGTAGGGCAGAGCGCCAGGCCAACTTAGCAACACTGCAGCAGATCGCCCAGATGGCCCAAAATAACCAAGGGCATGGAAATCAGGATCATCATGGATCCAAACTAAAAAACTTCCAGAATACCAACCCCCAATCTTTAGTACTTCAGAGAACCCACTGGATGCTGATGACTGGTTGCAGACAATGGAGAACAACTTAGAAGTAGCTAGAGTGGATGCCAGCGAGAAGGTTCTTTTTGCCACCCACTATTTAGCAGGAGATGCAAGAGCATGGTGGAACAGTATCCGCACAATGAACCTTGGTCAAGTGATGACATCGGAAGCCTTCAAAATCAAGTTCAGTCGCACCCACGTGCCGAAAAAGGTATAGTCACCAGAATGAGGGATGAATTCCGAGAGTTGAAGCAAGGCAGAATGACTGTAGTGGAGTACTATGACAGATTCCTATCCCTTGCCAGGTATGCACCTGATGAGATCAACACAGAGGCCAAGAAGAAGGAGAGATTCCTGAACGGACTGCATGATGAGATGCAGACTGTCCTCGTCAACATCCGTTTCCAGGATCTCGAAGAGCTAGTCGACTCTGCCATTCAGATGGAAGGGAAGATTAACCAGGCAAACGACAGCCGCAAACGTCATATGATGCATCAAGCTGGATCCAACAGTCACTAGAAGTACCATCCCAGCCCGTTCGCAGGGTATGCACCAAGAATCAACCAACCCCCAATGTCTCGCCCAAGCTACCCCAACCGTAGCGGAGGAAATGTGAAGTCCGGAGGAAACAACAATCACTCCGGCAACACCAGCAATTTCAACCGTGCACCTCCCAAGAGCAACAACAACAACAACACCAACAACAACAACACTGCAGCCCAAACTGGAAGCAATGATGTGCCCATGGCAGCAAAAGACAAGTCGCAGATCACTTGTTTCGAGTGTGGAGTGAAGGGTGACTATTCCAATGAGTGCCCCAAGAAGATTGGCGCCACTAGCAATGTGAATGCCCCAGCTCAACAGCAGCGTCGTGTTCAACCAGGAAGAAGATTCACCCCAGGGAACCCTCACAACCGCAACGGCCGTCTCTTCCACATGAACGCCAAAGAAGCCCAAGAAGCGCCAGATGTAGTGTTGGGTATGTTTTATATCAACTCGGTCTGAGAAAGAGTGTTGTTTGATTCTGGAGCATCACACTCATTTGTCACCAAAGAATTTGCATCCACTAGTAAGGTTCACCCAACCAACTTGAAGCATGTCATGATAGTTCAAATTCCTGGTTCAACTACAAAAGCTAGAAAAAATTGCAAAGTTGTACCTATCAGAATACATGGGATAGATTTTTATGCTAATCTAATAGTACTTGGAACCAAAGGTTTGGAAGTAGTACTAGGAATGGATTGGATGTCAAAGCATAAAGGGCTGATAGACTGTGCTAAGAAAGCCATCACCATGACTAGTAGCTTTGGAGTAACAGTAGAGCATATCTTTGAAACCTTACCCCGTCAATTCAAGTGCAACAAAAGTCTAGCCCTACCCACCATTAACCAAGTCAGAGTAGTCTGTGAATACCCCGACGTATTCCCAGATGAATTGCCCGGTATGCCCCGGATAGGGATATTGAGTTCATTATTGAAGTAATCCCTGGAACTGGACCCATAGCCCAGAGACCCTATAGTATGAACCCCTCAGAGTTAGTGGAACTGAAGAAGCAGCTAGATGCTATGCTGGCAACAGGCTTGATTCAACCAAGTGCATCGCCATGGAGATCACCAGTGTTATTCGTCGACAAGAAAGATGGAGGCAACCGTTTGTGCACCGATTACAGAAAGCTGAATGACGTCACCATCAAAAACAAGTACCCTTTGCCAAAGATAGAAGATCTATTTGATCAGTTGACTGGTGCCCAGGTATTCTCAAAGATTGATCTTAGGATGTGTTATCACCAACTTAAGATTCGTGCAATGGATATTCCGAAGACCGCCTTTACTACTCTCTATGGTTTATACGAGTATACGGTTATGTCTTTTGGATTAACCAATGCCCCTGCTTATTTCATGAATCTCATGAATAAGATCTTTATGAATTTCCTGGATAAGTTTGTTGTGGTGCTTATCGACGATATCCTTATCTACTCCAAGTCAGAAGAAGAGCATGAGCAACATCTGAGAATCATCCTTGAAACCCTTAGAGAGCATCAGCTGTATGCCAAGTTCAGCAAATGTGAGTTCTGGCTGAAAGAAGTAGGATTCCTTGGACATATTGTGTCTGCCGGAGGAGTCTCTGTTGATCCCGCTAGAATTAAAGATGTCAAAGAATGGGAAGCCCCAACCACTCAAACCCAAGTCCGTGCATTTCTCGGATTAGCGGGATACTACCGCAAGTTCGTCGAAGGCTTTTCAAGCATCGCCCGACCTATGACCCAATTGTTGAAGAAGGACAAGAAGTTTGAATGGACCGACAAATGTGAAGCCAGTTTCCAAGAACTGAAGAAGAGATTGATTTCAGCCCCAATATTGATCATGCTAGATATCAAGAAGCGATTTGACGTATATTGTGATGCATCCAAGATTGGTCTCGGATGTGTACTGATGCAAGAAGGAAAAGTCATCGTCTATCTGTCTCGACAACTGAAGCAGCATGACCAGAACTATCCGACCCATGATCTTGAGTTAGCAGCCGTAGTTTTGGCATTGAAGACATGGCGTCATTATCAGATGGGTAATCACTATGAGATTTACTCGGATCACAAAAGCTTGAGGTATATTTCACTCAGAAGGAGCTGAATATGAGGCAAAGGAGATGGATAGAGTTAATCAAGGATTATGACCTTGACATTCACTATCACCCCGGCAAAGCCAATGTGGTAGCGGATGCTCTTAGCAGATTACCGTGCAGGCTAAACACCATGATCAAGGAGAAGCAACCCAATTTATATGAGGAGTTGGAGCAGTTTAGGACTGAGCTAGTTAGCAAAGGATTCTTAGCTAGCATTGAAATTCAACCCACTTTGATTAGGCAAATCAAGGTAGGCCAGAAGGGGAATGAAAGTATCGACAGAATCAAACATCGTATTGGTACAGGAAAGGTACCTGGATTCACCAAAGATGAAGGAGTTCTGTGGTACAAAGGACGGATCTATGTGCCAGCAGATTCGGAGCTGAAGCAAGTTATCATGCCAGAAGATCATGATACTCTTTACTCTATCCACCCTGGAGGAACAAAGATGTATCATGATTTGAAAGAGCAATTTTGGTGGCACAAAATGAAGAGAGAAATCGGAAGCTACATCGCCAAGTGTGATATCTATCAAAGAGTCAAAGCAGAACATCAGAGACCCGCAGGACTGTTGCAACCATTGCCGATTCCGGAATGGAAATGGGATTCCGTCGAAATGGACTTTATCACCGGTTTGCCTACTTCAAGTAGGGGAAATGACTCAATCTGGGTCATCGTTGATAGTTGTCCAAAGTAGCTCACTTTATACCTGTCAAGACAACTTACCAGAGTTCGAAGCTAGCAATGTTGTATATTGCTAGAATTGTTAGTCTGCATGGAACCCCCAAGACCATAGTATTAGATCGAAGAACTCAATTTACCTCGAGATTTTGGTAGAAAGTCCAGGAAGGATTAGGAACCAAATTGAACTTCAGCACCACTTATCACTCGCAAACTGATGGATAGACTGAAAGAGTCAACCAAATCTTAGAAGATATGTTGAGAGCTTGTGTGTTAGAGTATGGATCAAAATGGGAAGACTACTCGCCTTTCGCAGAATTCTCATATAACAACAGTTATCAAGCTAGTTTGCAAATGGTAGCATTTGAGTTCCTATACGGAAGAAAGTGCCGCACCCCTTTGAATTGGTCGCAAGTAGGAGAGAGTCAGATTTTTGGACCCGACATTCTCCGAGAAGCCGAAGAGAAGGTTCACAAAGTCTGTGAGCACCTCAAGACCGCCCAATCCAGACAGAAGAGTTATGCTGACAATAGAAGGAGAGACCTGACATTCAATGTCAGAGATTTTGTATATCTCAAGGTTTCACAATTGAAGGGAACGCAACGTTTATTCTGAAAGGAAAGTTAGCCCCCAGATATATCAGGCCTTTCAAGATTCTGAATCACCGAGGAGAAGTATCTTATCAACTGGAACTGCCTGAAGAGATGTCAGCCATCCACAATGTGTTCCATATCTCGTTACTTCGCAAATGCTTAGAAGTGTCAGAGAAGACCAAAGTTTTCAAGAATATCGATCACCGAGCTGTTGATATCAACAAGGACCTGACGTATCGTGAAGTGCCTATTCGTATCCTAGAGGAAGCCTACAGAACCACCAGGACCAAAAGTATCAAGTTTCTCAAGATCCAATGGAGCAATCATATCGAAGAGGAAGCCACTTGGGAGCGAGAAGATTACATTAGGACTGAGTTCCCAGATCTCTTTAGTTCCTAGTTTTCTTTCTTATATCTCGGGATGAGATTTTTTTTAAGGGCGGAAGGTTTGTAACATCCCAAAACATAATCCAAGGTTAATCAAGATCAAATCTACCCAATTTAGGGTCAACAAAAACTTTTCCTTTAAAAATGATTAAGCCCTCATATGTGTGTGCATATAATTTAGGATTTGTTTTGAATTACCATGTTTGAGTGATCCATTGATTGTAAAATGATTCTAAGGTGAATTAAACATCATCTAGATCATCCCCAAACAAATCCCAAAGAAAAAGAAATCAAAAAGAATAAAATAAGGAAATGGTCATTTATGCCATTTTAACTAACTAGCCTACTTTGGCTATTCCTAGAACTCAAATCTTAACAGAAACAATTATGGTTCTTTGCACCCTTTGCTAGTACAAGTAGTGATGTGCCAAGGCCCACTTTGTTTCATCCCAAAAACTTTCAAACACTAAATTTAAATGACATTGGAAAATTGAATGTAGTTCATATGTATAGATCTCACTTTCTCAAAAACCACTCAAATGAATTCCATTTAACAAATCCTAGCAACCACAGTCTACCAAGCATCAGATCAAAGCATCCACCAAAAATCAGCTCAAAATTAAAAAAATCTCTCATGCGGCCATTGTGTCGAACAGGTGGCAGGCAGAGATCAAATGGCCTAACCAATACTGTTCCTAGTTAAACCCCTGTCCCCCTCTTAGCCCTCTCTGCTCTCTCCTATCCCCCCCTGAGTCCAACCAAGCCATCAACCAGCCTCCCCCTTCCCCACAGCACCAGTGCAGTGCCGCCCAAATGAGGTCAGCGCCGGCCAAACGTGGGCAGCACGCTAGGGACCGAGCCGCGCCATTCCAGCGTGCCCACTAGCTCCGCCCAACCCTACCACCGCCCACGGTCCACCCCTCGATCAACCCCAGCCCCTGGACCACTCCCCAGCACCGCCACCCTTTCTCTCTGCGAGCAAGCTAGAGTGCGCCAGAGCGCGATTACCGCCAGCACACAACAGACCGCCCCTAGACCCCATATCGCGCACGCCGCTCTGCCTTCACCCCAGCAACCCACCAGACACGGTCGTGCACCGTCGCGTGACCCACAGTCGCCATGATCGCCGTCGAGCACCGCCTCTATCCCCCAGAGCGCGTGAAGCCCCCGACAGTTAGAAACTGCCCCTAGCCGCGCCATTGCACCGTAGCAGACCGCCAGTAGACCGCCCATCATCCACCTACCTCGTCACGCCGGTAGCCCCCATGTTTCTTCGTCACCGACGAGCCGCACCCATGCCTCTCGGTCTCACTGTCGCGCATATATAAGCAGGCCTCCCCAGCACCATCTCCTCACACCATTCCACTCCCCTCTCTCGCCAGAGCCGCTCGAGCCGCCATTCACCAGAATTGCACCGGAGGAGGCCGCTATAGAGGAGGAGATGCTGTCGTCGATTCCGTCCACCTCAGCCCCTACTGCTACCTTGCCTGAGTCCGTCGTCGCCGTCCAGTTCGATCGCCCGCCTCGCCGCACTAGCTGGAGCGCTGGTACGTCCCTAGTAGACCCCCACCGGCCGTTTAGGGTTCGATCTCGCTGGCGACGAGTCTGTCGTCGACGATGACCATGAGCCGTTGATCTGAGTTCTAATCGTGTGGCCAAGATCGCTCGATACCGTTTCGGGTTTTAAAAGTAGCTGACAGGTGGGACCCCCTTGTCAGTCGCCCTATGCGCCGCTGAGCGTCACTGGGTCGGCCCGTTAGTTGTCATGCGCTAGCCCACAAATTCAAATAGGTGGTTTTCTATTTAGACTTAAAACCATTTATGTCCCTTAGTTCAAAAATCAATTCACGAAGATTTACTGAACCAAATTTAGAGTTAGAGATCTCTCCTA
This sequence comes from Avena eriantha, assembly GCA_910589775.1. Lineage (NCBI taxonomy): Eukaryota > Viridiplantae > Streptophyta > Magnoliopsida > Poales > Poaceae > Avena > Avena eriantha. The sequence goes on along the minus strand of OU342745.1, from coordinate 92,447,950 downwards.
GTAAAAATAACAAGACAGAAGCATTTGCACATTCAAACATTTTTATAAAATCAACCATAATAGCTTTTGAGTTGATTCCAACTCTCAAAAATCACATTTAACCATACCTATCTGAATATGTAATAATATTAAGGTTTACATGCGGTGACTTTGGACTAGTACCAAAATAGTGCTATATAGGCATTTCTAGTCACTTTAAATCATTAAATATTATAGTTAAACTTATTAAAATGTGATCCAACCTTTAAATCACATTCCCATATGTTAGAATATGTGGTGATGACATGTGTCCATATGATCCCATATTTTAATTGGAGAATATTAAATCTTAGTTAATTTCAATGAGTAGAAATTACTTTCCTCAAATAAAATAAATGAAACTAGTTCATTAAACCTTGTGATGCTTGTGATGATAATAGATCATCAAATGTGTGCCTTAGTGTGCTAAGTAGACTAGTTAAGTATTGTTTGGTGATTGTGTATTCCGTATGTATTTATAGACGATAGTACCGACCAAGCTTACGAGGAGGAGGTGTTCTACCATGAAGAGGAGGAAGAAAACTTCAACCACTGCACTGCACAAGGCAAGCTAGCACTATATCAATTAACCCTTGCAAGCTTTACTTGCAACCCATCATTAACAATCTAAGCTAACCCTTGCAAGCTAGATAACCTAAGCAAAGGCATTAGGCATGCTTTGGTTATACCATGTTGACTTATACCTACTCCCCGTTTTATTTACGAAGCTTTACTTTCTTTACTTTACTAAAGTACTTTACTTGTTTGAAGGTAGCATAAAGAGTATAAAACTTGACCTATCTAGTTAAACCCAGATGTCATTCGATGGCATGAGATTGAGATTAGCATCCCACCTTAGTGAACACGCTTAACTTAGTAGTTTAGAGCTAAACCAAAACTTGATTCACTTTAGATGGGAATACTTGGTGAAAATGATTTGTGAAAACCTTGGAATGATGAGTCATTCCATTGAGATGTTTTGACATGTGTTGAGAAACACAAATGGTTTATGATGATGAAAATGTTGAGGCATGAGTCTTAGCCCTTTTACAAAACTGATGGTTGGGTTTGGATGCGATACCATTCCAATTTTACCATACAACCACAATACCTGAATTGGGTAAGGCTTAGCCAGAAGTTTATATGCATTAGTATTAGTTCCCTCGCGGGAGAGGTTTGAGCTGAGGCTACATCTAGATGTTGTCCACCTATGCAGTGCCCAAGATGACAGATGGTCATGGTTGTGAGGCCATGCTCATAGGAGAGGTGCTTATACTAGGGTGTGTAAAGGGAAGGTTATGTTTGATTATCTGCATACTAAGTATGATGATTCAGGGTTATCCCTGACAGATGTATCAAATCTTGTGGTGAAAGTGTACCACCTCTGCAGAGTGTCAAACTATTCGAATAGCCGCGTCCACGGTTATGGACAATTGGAGTGGCCATACTGTTCTGTTGTCAGATGTTTTCAAAACAACTTATGAAATGAATTGTGACATGACTTGAACACAACAGAGTTGTGACTATCACAATGAAGTTCCCACTTAGGTGTTTTCAAACTTATTTTATCTTTCTTTGTTTCAGAACTCAGCTTACGTTTCAAACTTAACTTTACAAGTAAACTTAGAGTTAGCTTTTCCTACCAGAACTATACTACTTGTTAGTGATAGTTTGCGAGTACTTAAAGAGTACTCATGGCTTTTGTCCATGGCTATTCCCGTGGCCAGACTATGAAGGAGACTACCAAGACGAAGGATAGCAGGATGGCTATGATAACTAGGACTAACTCCCATCGTCAGCATTGCTTGTGACTCTGAAGATGGACCCCACCGCTACGCTATTTATTCTGCTACTTAATTGTACTAAGACTAGATCATGAGATCCTTTATTTGTGTAAGACCTTATATATGGTTTGTAATGGATGATGTATTGTGATATCCAAATCTGTTATGTCTCGCAAAAATGGTAATCCTGGGATTGCGATGTATGGCATAACAAACATCTGGGATTAAAAATCCAGGCGTTGACAACAATCATAAAGAGGTAGCCTCAGCTCAAACCTCTCCCGTGAGGGAACCCATCCTAATGCATATAAACGTTCGGCTAAGCCTTACCCAATTCAGGTATTGTGGTTGTACGGTAAAATTGGAATGGTATCGCATCTGAACCCAACCATCAGTTTTTATAAAGGGTTAAGGCTCATGCCTCAACATTTTCATCATCATAAACCATTTGTGTTTCACAACACATGTCAAAACATCTCAATAGAATGAATCATCATTCCAAGGTTTTCATAAGCAGTTTCACCAAGTATTCCCATCCAAAGTGATCATGTTTTATTGCTTAGCACTAGTCCCTAAGGTTAAGAGTGTTCACTAATGAGGAGTGCTAATTGATACGTCCAAAACGTAACTACTTTCTCGAACACTTTTGCCATTGTTTCTCCTCTAAACTTGTGTGATTTGGATGCAACTAACACGGACTGATGTTGTTTTCAGCAAAATTGCCTTGGTGTTTAGTTTTTGTGCAGAAAATCAACTATCAGGAAAAATCCCGGAAAATATGCCAAAAATCCTATTTCACCAGAAGACTCTTGGAGCCAGAATACGAGACGGAAGGGGGCTGGGCCTAGGCCACACCACCTGGTCGTGTGGGCTAGGCGTGGCTGTGCCAGGGGGTGGTCTGGCCATCCTAGACACCCCCTCGGTCTCCCTCTTTGCCTATAAGATGCCTTCTAACCTAAAAAATCAGGGGGGTTCGACGTTTTTCCAGAAGGAGTTCCGCTCCACTGCCACTACCAGATTCCATGATTCGGAACCAGAAACTCCGTTCTGGGACCCTGCCGGGACGGGGAATTGGAGGAGATCATCGCCATCATCATCACCATCGCTTCTCCATCAACCACCCATGTTTCCCCCATCTATGAGTAGGTTGTGGGGATGGTAGGGATTGGATGAGATCATTCATGTAATGGCATCAGATTGTTAAGGCATGGTGCCTAGTATATTCTATTAGTGCTTTTTGACTTTGTTGCGACTCGTTATGCTTAATGCTTGTCACTAGGGCCCGAGTGCCATGATTTCAGATCTGAACATGTTATTGATTCATTATGATAGTATTGTTTTTGGTCTTACCTGCAAGTTGTATACACACGTTGTTGTCCGGAACCTATGGCCCCGAAGTGACAGAAATCGGGATAACCGGAGGGAATGGCTTTGATGTGAGGATCACATGCGTTCATGGAGTGTTAATGCTTTGCTCTGGTGCTCTATTAAAAGGATCACCTTAATTACCAGTAGTTCCCTTGTGGCCCCGCTGCAAACGGGCTGGCAGGACAAAAGATGTTGTGCAAGTTCTCATTGCGAGAATGTATGACTATATATGGGACACATGCCTAGGATTATCTAGTACTTGGATGATGTATCTTATTTATCTGCAATTGCCCTAGGTTCTGATTACCATGTGAATTGTCTTGTACATGCAACGCCCGTCCATCCATCCATATGCCTACCGCACTCGAATCCTACTGTTTACTGCTATTGTTACTACTATCTTTACTTCACTACTGCTGCTAGTTTACTATTCCTACTACAAAACTGTTAGTACTGATAAACTGCTGTGAGCAAGATTGTTTCCAGGTGCAGCTACATTGACAACTCAGTTGTTAAGGCTTATAAATATTCTTTGGCTCCCCTTGTGTCGAATCAATAAATTAGGTTTCACTTCCCTCGAAAATACTGCGATACACCCCCTATACTTGTGGGTCATCAAGACTATTTTCTGGCGCCGTTGCCGGGGAGCATAGCTTTATTTATCAAGTTCACTTGGATTCATTATTGTTCGCTGCCATCCATCCATCATGGGTAAGTCTCGCAATGGCAAGGTTCCTATTTTACCATCCACTACAAGAAGAGGTACGGTCCTGAACACCTCTGTTGCTCTTGATTCACCATCTGTTATGAGTAAGCTCGTTACACCACCACATACACATGCTACACACACAGCTACTACTGCTGAATCTGAAAATTATGATACTTATGATGCTGCTTCTACTGTGCTTGATAAGAATGGTTCATTAGGTCATTTCCTAGATGCTACGATTGCTAGAACTATAGCTGGAAATACTGAAACTCCTAATGATAACACTACTACACCTGTTAGTTCACCTAAGTCTAGTGAGAGTTATGATATTGAATACGGTTATGTTGAGATGACCGATGAATTTATTAAAGAATGTAAAAACACCCATGATAGGAGCGCTTCTAAGAGTCTCCTTGAGAGGCGTACTATTAGACCCAAATTGTCTCCTATTGCTTAGTTTGTTGCTTCTCCCATAAACATTAAAGATAAATATTATGATTTCTCTCTTGATCTATCTTACATAGCTATTGTTGAGAAACAACCTTTTTGTGGGACTAAGAATGAAAGTGCGGTAGCACATATGACTGAGCTTTCTACCATGAGTGGCTTGTTTTCTGATGATATTAAGATGCGTACTTAATTTGTTGCTAAGATTTTCCCTTTTTCACTGAAAGGGGAAGCTAAATCTTGGTTTAGTAATTTACCTCCTGGATCTATTGATAGCCCTAATTGCTTGATTAGTACTTTCCTACAGAAATATTTTCCTCCTAGTGCTAGACATGCTATTTTGCAGGAACTTTTTGATTTTAAACAGGGAGAAAAAGAGATATTGCCTAAATCTTGGGCAAGGTTTTGTTCTTTGATTCATGCATAGGCTGGAAGTCCATTACCTAAGAATGTGCTTCTTGATATATTTTATAATGGACTAACTAAAGAATCTAGGACATACCTAGATAGTTGTGCTGATTGTGTTTTTAGGAATAGGACTCCCAAAGAAGCTGAGGAATTAATGGCTAAAATAAGCAAGAACTATGAAGATTGGACTCCTCCTGAACCAGCTATACCTGAAACAATTGTACCTGAACCAGCTATATCGGCGCCTATACCATCATCTAAGAAGAGGGGAGTTATTAGATTGAGTGATGAAGTTATGAAGGAAGCTAAGAAATGTCTTAAGGAGAAGGGAATTAAAGCTGCAGATGTCAAGAATTTACCTCCTATAGAAGAATTATGTAAGCCAATTCCCCACTCATTCACTATTGAGGTACACTCTCTCCAACACTTTGATGAAGATGATATCCCTCACTCTAAACCACCTGATCAATGCTTAGAAGAATTCGATATCTTTATTGTTAAACAAGATAATTTTAATAAAAGGGTGCAAAATCATTTAATGGAAAACACTAGAGCTATTGTTGAGTTAAAAGATATTGTGGAAAGAACCTCTAATGATGTTAAAATGATTGTCAAACATTTTCCAATGGTTCAAACTCAAATAGATCAACTTATTAAAGTGCAAAAATACTTTCTAGTTAACGCTGCTAAAGAAAAACATGCTTATGAAATTAGAACAAGAAGTGGTGCTGCTACTAAGGATCCTCTATATCCTGAGGGGCATCCCAAAAGAATCGAGCAGGATTCTCAACAAGCTGAAAATAGTGGTACAACTTGTAAGAAAAGAAAAAAGAAACATAAAACTATTGTAGAACCCTCTGAACCTGCTATAGATCCTAATAGTATATCTATCTCTGATGCTGAAACCGAAAGTGGTAATGAAGAAAACAAAGTTCCTAATGAAGAAAAAGTTGAAGAAGAACCTGAAAAGCACACTAAGAATACTAAATACACTAAAGAAGATTTTGTTGCTAAGAAACATGGTAGTGAAAGAGAGCCTTGAGTCCAAAAACCTATGCTTTTCCCTGATAAGAAACACAAGTCAAAGGAATATGAACACTATAATAAGTTTTGTGAGTGGTTGAAACCTTTATTCTTGCAAATTCCTTTGACTGATGCTATTAAATTGCCTCCTTACTCAAAGTATATGAAGGATATTGTCTCGAATAAAAGGAAGATCCCTAATGAAGAAATTTCTACTTTGCTTTCTAATTATTCCTTTAATGGTAAGGTTCCAAAGAAACTTGGAGACCCAAGGATTCCAACTATTCCTTGCTCTATTAAGGATAATTATGTTAGAACTGTCTTGTGTGATTTGGGAGCTGAAGTTAGTGTTATGCCCTTCTCTCTCTACAAGAGACTTCAACTTGAAAAACTAATACCAACTGATATATCTCTGCAAATGGCTGATAAATCTACCACTATTCCTGTTGGTATATGTGAGGATGTACCTGTTCAAGTGGCTAATAATTGCTTGATATTAACTGATTTTGTTGTGCTTGAAATGCCTGAAGATGATAATATGTCTATTATTCTTGGGAGACCTTTTCTTAATACTGTAGGAGCTGTTATTAATTGTAATCAAGAAAAGGTGACCTTCAATGTTAATGACAAGGAGCATAATGTATATTTCCCCAAGAAGATTGATAGGACTTATGGTTTAAATTCAATTGAACATGTTGATGGCATTCAAGTTGGAGAAATATATTGTCCCATACCAAGAAAAAAATTTGAAACTATTATGATTGGGACCATTGCTATCAAGGTTGAGGTAACATAATCATTAGTGGAATACAAAGTTTTGTTTCATAAAAAATTGTTTTGGTAACAATACTTGATCAACCTTGTTAACAAAAGGATTTCATTGAACAAAACAATGTTTTCACCATGATTATCTCCGCTTACTTTTATTCTTTCCACTTTAGTTTTTGCTCTCGTTTAGTTTTCTTTTCAGTTGTTAGTTGCTTGCATGTTAGAGTGTCTTAGAACTTCTGTAGTTCTAGCCTTGTTTTGTCATTGCATCATTGCAAAAAAAAATTGTCTGTCAGAAAATCATCCATATGTACCTGAAAATTGCCCAAAAATAAAGTGTCTCGAAAAATTCCAGAAAAATCATACTAAATTTTTACGTGAAAAAAGGGGCAGAGGAGTGCCTGGAAGGCACCAGGGGGGCCCACCAGGTAGGCACACCACCTGGTGGCGCGGCCAGCCCTTGGCGCACCAGCCTATGGTGTGGGCCACCCTGGCCCTCCACTCACTCTCTCACTTGCCACTTTCTTCTCTCTCCCGAGTAGACACTAGTTCATTTCTCAAAATTGTGTTCTTGTTGTGCTTGCCCTTGTTTTCTCGATCTCCTTGCTCAGCCCATCTTTGCTGCTGAAATTTGGAGCATTTGTTATCCGGTATGTGACTCCTCCGCTTGTCCAAGTAGATTTGTGTTTAGTGGTTTATATCTTGAGTATTTTCCTGCTGTAGGTGACAGGTTATGAGAGCTTGTAAGCTTGTTTGATGCTTAGATATTATAGTTTTGATGCATGTTTAGGCCTCTTACAAGTCCCTATGAGTAGTGCCTTTCATTATATTCACTTTGCAATCACTTGTTTAATAGATGTTTAAATTTCAGAATAGAAGATGAATGAGCATCAACTAAACCAACATGAACTGAGGGTGCCTGAGGTTATGAAGGTTCACTGAGAAGAGGAAGTTTTTCCCTCCATCTATCCATGCTCCGAATTCATGTGAGCTGCAGGAATTTCCTAGGACTTCCATACTTTGGTTGCTAATGCAGGATTGGAGCACTTTTTGGAAGATGAACCTTGTCAATTTTTTAAACTAATGATGTTTGTAGTGTAGGACTTTCAATTTAGTTACTCTTTGCCTAACCCCATGGTCTACTACAAAATTTACAATATAGCTGTTGACCTTTCTCTTGATGATTTTTGTGTAGCTATTAAGGTACCTCAGTGGGGATCATGTGGAAGGATTAAGGAGCGGCCTGCACCACTCATGGACTTGTACGCAGAGATTTGCCAAGGGAGCAGCTTCTCGAAGGAGAGCGGGAAAATCCGTAACATTCATCTCCCCTCCATTCGCTACTTTGCCTACTTTATTGCCAAGTGTGTTCTTGCTAGGAAAACTGACAATAAGTTATCTTCATATGATCTAGCATTCATCTCTGCTGCTCTTAAACGAGATAGGTCTTACAACTTAGGTGCTTTGATAGCCTTCCGTCTTGCTGCTAACCGCGAGAAAGGTGGCATTTGTGGGGGCCTCATTGCTTCTCGTTTACTAGCATCGCATGGTTTAGTGCCTCATCATCTAGACCTACAGTTTCCCATAGAAAGGCTTGATCTTAATTCCATGATACAGCATAAATTTGTTTCCTCGTGGGCTAGTTTGAGTGAGTTGTCTTATGAAATAACCTTTCTCAAAGCTGGTTGGAGAAGGAGCAAGTCCGAGCGTGTTGTTCTTTTGCCTGCACCTGTTTTGTTTAACCTTGATAACAGGGTAGGATGGTCCCTCACAGAGGAGGAGCTTGATACGCCCTTGGGAGAGCTCTCCCAACAGGAGCAGCATACTAGAAGGGAAGTCACAGATGATTTGGTCCAGCCCTCGAATGAGAGGGAGTCTTCATATCAGCAGCCTACCTATGATTGGGGAGCTTCTTCTTCTTCCCACGGGCCTAACTATGATCATTCTTACAATGACCCGCCTTCTTGGAACCCTTACTCGTATCTAGATTGATACCCACTTAGGCCAAAATCCTAAGCTTGGGGGGAGGTACGCCGGCATCGCACTCATCTCCATATCATTTTGCGTCGGTACTTTGTATATTCATGTTTCGTTCTCCTTTTAGTTTTCGTTCTTTCTTTGCTTTTGCTTTCTAAAATACAAAAAGACCAAAAATATTTATGTTGTTTCTCTTTGGTTTGCTTCCTTCTTGTTGCCTTGGTTTGCTTTTTCCTTTTTGCTTTGTTTGAACTATTCAAAAAACCCAAAAAGATTTTGCTTTGCTTGTTCTTCCTTTTTGGTTCTTGTTTTAAAAATCGAAAACACCAAAAATATTTGTTGTTCTTCTTTGGTTTTGTGAGTTTGTTGTAGGGTTCAGCAGTTCTTAGTGGGATTTGGTTTCATATTATTATTCAAGCCACACAAGTGAAGAGCAATAATGAGGATTAATGACAACTTGAGGTGTGGTAAGAGGCTGGTAACAAACTCTATTTTTTTCATTTTTGTAGATATACTCGTCATTGTGGGCATGCTTAGTCTGTTCATGTAGGGTGTATGTTATTCATGGATGCTTAGTAGTTCTTGCTTTCATACGATCCAGCTTGCTAATAGTTTGTAGCATGTCATATGAATGTTTGCTTGCATTACTCTATTCATAACTTGGTATGACACCGTGGTATCCTCCTCTGAATGTTTCATTTGAATTGACTTGGCACATGCTCACGCATGCATATGACTGAAATAATCAGTTAAGCCTCGATGAATTATTTTGCCTTGAGGGTCTTGAATCACTCTCATGCCATGTTTACTCCTGTTTTGTTGCAAGCATGATTATGATAGCTAGTACTCTCTCGTTTGTCGCTCCCTTACTATTGCTAGCCTTCGCTTACACTGAGTAGGTCTTACTCATCTTTCCAACTCCCTAAAACCAAATATTGCCAAAAGTGTCCACCATACCTACCTATTAGCATCATTTGCTATTTCCGTGCATATTCAATATGCCTTATTTTCTTCCGAATAAAATGTTTGCTTGTAATGAGAAAGTTAGTTAGTAAAGCTCTCACGAACTTGATGGTACACTTTATTTCCTGCACCTAATAAACCTGAACCATTGTGACTGTCCATGAAAGTTATACGCTTGCAAATTATAGGCTGGGGATTAGCAGAACCATGCTGTCACGGGGAACGCTTTCAACCCCTGTAAATATATACCCAGTTGATACCATGCTCTTTTGTTTGCGGATGTCGTCGGTGTGAAATAAAAGGGGAGCTTGTAAGTCCATGGAGTTATATATGTGTGTTAGAGAAACGCATGGGCCACCGGTCTAATCCATGCTGTCATGGTGGAAACCTGCAGCGTAACCATAATAAGTATTTATGAAGCATTCTTCTTATAAAAAAGAGAGAGATAGCTATTGAGAAAAAGAAAAAAAAGATATTTGAGAAAATAGGAAAGAGAGAAAAAAGCACCATTTTCCCATGGTAAATAAGAAGATTGCTGAGATACTCATTGTCTTCTTGCCTTGTCATTTTGATATGGGGATTCTTCCGTATCATCGGGCAAGGGGTACCCCGTTGGCGGTTCTCTATGATACGCACGTATTTATGATGACAAGAACTTACCGGTAACTAAAGTTGAGTAGCATGAGGAGCGACCCTCGTACTCAAGGGACATGGGATTTCTAGTTTATGGTTTGTTGAGCATATAACTCAGATAGGACCTCACTTTCACCTTAACCATATTAAAGATGCTTATGATAGGGGCAATGAGAGCTCAAAGCTAATGAGTACCATACTTTCAGCATTTGGAAGCCTTTCAAACTATTCAAAACCTTTTCATTTCCTTGTTGAGTCTCCACCTATTCTATGAGCACCTTCCTGAGAGCATAGTTGTCATTCTTAGTGTAATGTGCTTGTCTCAAAACTTGATTATTTGTGTTATGACTTTGATGCTTGTATCTTTGATATCTTTACTTCTAGTCTTCACCTAAACTTCAGGGTGCCTTGGCTCATAATCAAAGGCAAGCAAGATACCACTCTATCATACATTGTTATGAGCATTGTAATGTTGCTTATGTTAATGTTTCATGCTACTTATTATTTTTGAGTTGGAATCTCTTCATAGCTTGCAATGCCTATTAAGTAAACTTAGTTGCATACTCCTTATTATGAATTATCTAAGTAGTTGATCACATGCTGAGAATATATACATCATATGAAGAAATGTGTTCGTGAAAGTTCTTTTATCGCACTCAGTTTTCAACTGAATTGCTTGAGGACAAGCAATAAGCTAAGCTTGGGGGGAGTTGATACGTCCAAAACGTATCTACTTTCCTGAACACTTTTGCCATTGTTTCTCCTCTAAACTTGTGTGATTTGGATGCAACTAACACGGACTGACACTGTTTTCAGCAGAATTGCCTTGGTGTTTAGTTTTTGTGCAGAAAATCAACTATCAGGAAAAATCCTGGAAAATATGCCAAAAATCCTATTTCACCAGAAGACTCCCGGATCCAGAATATGAGACAGAGGGGGATTGGGCCTAGGCCACACCACCTGGACGCGCGGGCTAGGCCTAGCCGCGCCAGGGGGTGGTCTGGCCGCCCCAGACACCCCCTCGGTCTCCCTCTTCGCCTATAAGATGCCTTCTGACCTAAAAACTCAGGGGGGGTCGACATTTTTCCAAAAGGAGTTATGCTCAGCCGCCACCACCAGATTCCACGGTTCAGAACCAGAAACTTCGTTCTGGCACCCTGTCGGGACGGGGAATTGGAGGAGATCATCGCCATCATCATCACCATCGCTTCTCCATCGACCATCCATGTTTCCCCCATCTATGAGTGAGTAATCCCCCGCTGTAGGCTATGGGGATGGTAGGGATTGGATGAGATCGTTCATGTAATGGCATCAGATTGTTAGGGCATGGTGCCTAGTATCTTCTAATAGTGCTTTTTGACTTTGTTGCGACTTGTTATGCTTAATGCTTGTCACTAGGGCCCGAGTGCCATGATTTCAGATCTGAACATGTTATTGATTCATTATGATAGTATTGTTTTTGGTCTTACCTGCAAGTTGTATACACACGTTGTTGTCCGGAACCAATGGCCCTGAAGTGACAGAAATCGGGATAACCGGAGGGCATGGCTTTGATGTGAGGATCATATGTGTTCATGGAGTGTTAATGCTTTGCTCCGGTGCTCTATTAAAAGGATCACCTTAATTACCAGTAGTTCCCTTGAGGCCCCGCTACAAACGGGCTGGCAGGACAAAAGATGTTGTGCAAGTTCTCATTGCGAGCATGTATGACTATATATGGGACACATGCCTAGGATTATCTAGTACTTGGCTGCTTTATCTTATTTATCTGCAATTGCCCTATGTTCTGATTGCCATGTGAATTGTCTTGTCCATGCAACACCCGTCCATCCATCCCTATGCCTACCGCACTCGAATCCTACTGTTTACTGCTATTGTTACTACTGTCTTTACTTCCCTACTGCTGCTACTTTACTATTCCTACTACAAAACTGTTACTACTGATAAACTGCTGTGAGCAAGATTGTTTCCAGGTGCAGCAGAATTGACAACTCAGTTGTTAAGGCTTATAAATATTCTTTGGCTCCCCTTCTATCGAATCAATAAATTGGGTTTCACTTCGCTCGAAAATACTACGATACACCCCCTATACTTGTGGGTCATCACTAATCTCAATCTCATGCCATAGAATGACACCTAGTATAGGTCAAGTTTTATACTCTTTATGCTATCTATACTACTTTCCAAAATCTCACAAAGCATTACTTAAAGGTAAAGAAACTTTGGTAAAGTAAAAGATTAAAGCTTGCAAGTAAAACTTGGGATGGGTATAAATAAAAATGTATAACCAAGCATGTCTAAGGCATCTTGCTTAGGTTAACTTGTATCTAGTGATGGCTTGCTAATAATAGCTTTCCAATAATATCTTGCCTTGATTGGTGCAGTGATTGAAGTTCTCTTCGTCTTCCTCGGGGAGAACTCCTCCTCCTTGCAGACTTGGTCGGTACTATATAAATGAATACGGGATACACAATCACCAAAGAATACTTAACTAAGCACACTAAGGTTCAAACTTGATGATCTAGCATCATCACACTCATCACAAGATTTAAAGAACTAGTTTCATTTATTTTATTTGAGAAAAGTAATTTCTACTCACTGAAATTAATTAAGATTTAATATTCTCCAATTAAAATATGGGATCATGTTGACAGAGGTCATCACCACATATTCTAATACATGGGGATGTGATTTAAAAGGTTTCTCATATTTTATAAAGTTTAAGATTATCATTTAATAGATTTAAAGTGACTATAAATGCCTATATAGCATTATTTTAGTACTAGTCCAAAGTCACTGTATGCAAACCTAAATATTATTACATATTCAGATAGGTATTGTCAAATCTGACTTTTGAGAGTTGAAATCAACTCAAATGCTATTATGGTTGATTTTTGAAAAATGTTTAAAGTTACAAAAGTCATTGCCTTGTTATTTTTTATATAGATTATATCTAACTCCCAATGATTTAAATCCAATGGGCCCGCGTAGTGCAGCTGGGCTGGCCCATTTCCTTTCCCGCACTAGCCCACAGATTCAAATTAGTATTTTCTAATTTAGTTGAAAATCCAACGTGAAGCGGTACAGGGCACTCTCAGCGCTACGATTAGAACAAGATCTACGGCCGTGGTTCGTCGTCTCTAGTGAACAGCTCGGGCGAGAACAAACCCTAACGCGGCACGGTGGGGGTACATGGGGGCTCACTAGGGCTCCAGCTAGGCTCGGCGACGGGGGCGTTCGGGCTGGTAGACGACGGCGGTTCAAGGCGTGGTCGCGGCGGCTCCTAGGGCAGCTCCAATCGGCGGTGCCTCTTCTCCTCTGCTGCGGCAAGCTCAAGCGAAATTCTGGCGAACTGCAGCTCGCCTTGCTCCGGGGATGGTGTGTGGAGGATCAGTGGTGAGAGGGGAGTGAGATGGTGTGCAGAAATGGGGTGGAGAGGGCCTCCTTTTATAGCTCGATGAAGGGAGCAGCATGGCATGGTCGGGCTCTGTCAGCGACGCGTCTATAGGCTGCTATCGGCATGGCTGAGAGCGGCGGTCAACGTAGTGCTCCCTCGCAGTCTTCTCTAGCTTAAACGCGCGGCAAGGGGCGGTCGCATTTGGTCGGGAGCGTCCGCGCTCTGGGCGGAGACAACGGGTGCTCGATGCGGCGCACGGAGGCTATTGGTCGCCCGTCGGCGAACGATCTATGCTAACTGGTCGGGCGCATGCTCAGCATGGCGCAGACGCACTGGGCGCGGCTGTGTTGCGGTGGTCCACGGTCTGGCAGCGCTCGGGGAAGGGACGGAGAGGGGCGACGCATTGGTGGCTACCTCCTAGACATGGCGGGAGAGAGCGGGGCGCTCCGAGCTGAGCGATCCATGGTCGACCGGTGAAGTGCTGCTCGGGGTGGCTCGGTACTGGCGCAAACAGCAATGGGGAGTGGTGCTAGGGTGTTGGTTGGGACTAGAGGGGACAAGGGGAGTGTAATGGGGCAAAATGGTGGAGAAAGCATTGATCAAGAACAGTAAAAGTTTGGCAGCTAAATCTGTGATCACCAAGTGTTTGATGAAATGGCCGAAAGAAATTTATATTTGAATTTTTGATTCAAAATTTTTGAGTGGTCTGGTATTAAGCTTGAGAGACTAGGTTTGCTTGGGATTGCCAAGGTGAATTCATTTGATGTGTTTTTGAAAAATGAGGATGTTCACATATGTATTGGATTCAATTTTCAAATGTCATTTAAATTGAGTGGCTAAATGTTTTTGTAAGTTTGTAAAGTGGGCCTTGGTACATTTTTACTTGGTCTAGTAAGGGGTGAAAAGATCTAGAATTGTTTCTATTAGGAATTGACTTCTAGGAACACCTAAAGTGGCCTAGTGGATTAAAATTGTCAAAATGACCATTTGTCTTATTTAATCTTATTTGATTTCTTTTTCTTTGGATTTTTTTTGTAAATGGTATAGATGATGTGGCATTCACCTTTAAACCATTTCACTACATTTAGAACAAACAAGCATGGCATTTTCAAACAATTCTACACTAATGCAAACACACATGCATTCATATGCCTTTTCTTTAATAAAAGTTTTTGTTAACCCTGAATTGGGTGATTAGGAACTTGATAACCTTCATTCAAGATTTGGCATGTTACACACCTTCCCCCTTAAACAAAATCTTGTCCCAAGATTTAAGAAAAACTAGGAACTAAAGAGATCTGGAAACTCAGTCCTAATGTAATCTTCTCGCTCCCAGGTAGCTTCTCCTTTGGTATGATTGCTCCATTGGATCTTGAGAAATTTGATACTCCAGGTCCTGGTAGTTCTTAAAGCTTCTTCCAAGATACAGATGGGCACTTCACGATACGTCAGATCCTTGTTGATATCAATGGCTCGGTGATCAATGTTCTTGAACACTTCGGTCTTCTCCGGAACTTCTAAGCATTTGCAAAGTAACGAGATATGGAACACATTATGGATGGCCAACATCTCCTCTGGCAGTTCCAGTTGATAAGATACTTCTCCTCGGCGATTCAGAATCTTGAAGGGTCCAATATATCTGGGAGCTAACATTCCTTTCAGCGGAAAACGCTGCATTTCTTTCAACGGCGAAACCTTGAGATACACAAAATCTCCGACATTAAAAGTCAGGTATCTACGTGTCTTGTCAGCATAACTCTTCTGTCTGGATTGGGCGGTCTTGAGGTGCTCACGGACTTTGTGAACCTTCTCTTCGGCTTCTCGTAGGATGTCGGGTCCAAAAATCTAGCTCTCTCCTACTTGCGACCAATTCAAAGGGGTACGGCACTTTCTTCCATATAGAAATTCAAATGGGGCCATTTGCAAACTGGCCTGATAACTATTGTTGTACGAGAATTCTGCGAAAGGCAGACAATCTTCCCATTTTGATCCATACTCTAATACACAAGCTCTCAACATATCTTCTAAGATCTGGTTGACTCTTTCAGTCTGTCCATCGGTCTGCGGGTGATAAGATATGCTGAAATTCAACTTGGTCCCTAATCCTTCTTGGACTTTCTGCCAAAATCTCGAGGTAAACTGGGTTCCTCGATCCGACACTATGGTCTTGGGGGTTCCATGAAAACTGACAATTCTAGCAATGTACAACTCTGCTAGCTTTGAACTCTAGTAGGTTGTCTTGATAGGTATAAAATGGGCTACCTTAGACAGTCTATCAACTATGACCCAAATTGAGTCATTTCCCCTCCTAGATGTAGGCAAACCCGTGATAAATTCCATTCCGATGGAATCCCATTTCCATTCTGGAATCTGCAATGGTTGCAACAGTCCTGTGGGTATCTGATGTTCCGCTTTGACTCTTTGACAGATATCACACTTGGCGATGTAGCTTCCAATTTCTCTCTTCATCTTGTGCCACCAAAATTGCTCCTTCAAATCCTGATACATCTTCGTTCCTCCGGGGTGGATAGAATAAAGAGTATCATGAGCTTCTTGCATGATAACTTGCTTCAACTCCGAATCTACTGGCACACAGATATGTCCTTTGTACCACAAAACTCCTTCTTCATCTTTGGTGAACCCAGGTACCTTTCTTGTACCAATACGATGCTTGATTCCATCGATACTTGCATTTCCCTTTTGGACTTCCTTGATTTGGCTAATCAAAGTGGGTTGAAGTTCAATGCTAGCTAAAAATCCTTTGCTAACTAGCTCTGTTCTAAACTACTCCAACTCCTCATGCAAACTTGGATGGGCTTCTTTGGTCATGGTGTTTAACCTACATGGCAATCTGCTAAGAGCATCCGCTACCACATTGGCTTTGTCGGGGTGATAGTGAATGTCAAGGTCATAATCCTTGATTAACTCTATCCATCTCCTTTGCCTCATATTCAGCTCCTTCTGAGTGTAAATATACTTCAAGCTCTTGTGATCTAAATAAATCTCACAGCGGTTACCCATAAGGTAATGACGCTAGGTGTTCAATGCTAAAACTATAGCTGCTAGTTCAAGATCATGAGTAGGGTAGTTCTGCTCATGCTGCTTCAGTTCTCGGGATAGATATGCGATGACTTTGCCTTCTTGTATCAACACACATCCGAGACCAATCTTGGATGCATCACAATACACATCAAAAGGCTTCTTGATATCTGGCATAATCAATATTGGGGCTGAAATCAATCTCTTCTTGAGCTCTTGGAAACTTGCTTCACATTTGTTGGTCCATTCAAACTTCTTATCTTTCTTCAATAATTGGGTCATCGGTCTTGCGATGCTCGAAAATCCTTCTACGAACTTGCGGTAATATCCCGCTAATCCGAGAAATGCACGGACTCGGGTTTGAGTGGTTGGGGCTTCCGATTCTTCAACATCTTTGATCTTGGCGGGATCAACAGCGACTCCCCTTGCCGACAGAATATGTCCGAGGAATCCTACTTCTTTCAGCCAAAACTCACATTTGCTAAACTTGGCATACAATTGATGCTCTCTGAGGGTTTCGAAAATGATTCTCAGATGTTGCTCATGGTCTTCTTCTGACTTGGAATAGATAAGAATATCATCGATAAACACAACAACAAACTTATCTAGAAAGTTCATAAAAATCTTATTCATGAGATTCATGAAATAAGCGGGGGCATTGGTTAATCCAAAAGACATGACCGTATACTCATACAATCCATACCTGGTGGTAAAGGCGGTCTTTGGAATATCCGTTGCACGAATCTTGAGTTGGTGATAACCAGTCCTAAGATCAATCTTAGAGAACACTCTGGCACCAGTCAACTGATCAAACAGATCCTCAATCTTGGGCAGTGGGTACTTGTTCTTTATGGTGACATCATTCAACTTCCGGTAATCCATGCTCAAACGGTTACCTCCATCCTTCTTATCGACAAACAAAATAGGTGATCTCCATGGCGACGCACTTGGTTGAATCAAGCCTTTCTCTAGCATAGCATCAAGTTGTTTCTTCAGCTCCACTAACTCTGATGGGTTCATGATATAAGGTCTCTAAGCTATGGTCCAGTTCTAGGAATTAGTTCAATAATGAACTCGATATCCCGATATGGGGGCATACCGGGTAATTCATCTGGGAATACGTCAGGGTATTCACAGACTACTCTGACTTAGTCTATGGTGGGTAGGGCTAGACTCTTGTTGCATTTGAATTGGCGGGGCAAGGTTTCAGATACATGCTCTACTGATACTCCAGAGGTACTGGTCATGGTGATGGCTTTCTTGGCACAGTCGATCAATCATTTATGTTTCGACATCCAATCCCTTCCTAGTAGTACTTCCAAACCTTTGGTTCCAAGTACTATTAGGTTGGCAGAGAAATATATTCCATGGATTCTGATAGGTACAGCCTTGCAAATTTTTCTAGCTTTGGTGGTTGAACTAGGAATTTGAACTATCATAACATGCTTCAATTTTGTTGGTTGAATCTTACTAGTGCATGCAAATTCTTCTATAACAAATGAGTGCGATGCTCCAGAATCAAACAACACTCTTGCTAATACTGAGTTAAACATAAAACATACCCAGCACGACATCTGGTGCTTCTTGGGCTTCTTCAGCATTCATGTGGAACAGACGGCCGTTGCGGTTGAGCAAATTCCCTGGGAAAATCTTCTTCCAGGCTAAACACGGCGTTGCTGCTGAGCTGGGGCATTCACATTGGTGGTGGCTGCAAGATTCTTGGGACACTCATTGGAGTAGTGACCCTTGACTCCACACTCAAAACAAGTAATTTGGGACTTGTCTTTGGCTGCAACAGGCACGACATTGCTTCTAGTCCTTGGGGCAGTATTGTTGTTGTTGTTGGACTTGGGCGGTGCATGGTTGAAGTTGTTGGAGTGGTCGAGGTTGTTGTTGTGGTTTCCTCCGGGCTTCACATTTCCTCCGCTACGATTGGGGTAGCTTGGACGAGACATTGGGGGTCTATTGTGAGAATGTCATTTTGCGGCCCGAAAGTTGGAGTGTCCAGGCAACGATGTATCCAAGTTGCTTACAATCAGCTCTGTTGCCCAAAGTTGGCGTGCCATATACTCAGAGGGTCTTTTTCGGCATGCATTCAACTTTATGTTTCAATACAAAATATTAGGCTAACGGTCGTCAAGTTGGGCCCCCTATCAGTTCTTGCTGTTATGTCGCTCCCGTCACTTTGGCGGGGTGGCTGTCACGTAGGCTTGCAGCGCTGGCACAATGGATAGGACAACACCCCCTGCTCAGTGTATTGACTTGACAAAACAGGGCACATGTATCGGTGTTATAATTATTTTTTGTTTACTCAAAAGCTGGAACGGCCACCACCAGCATCTCTCCTTGGACTTCCGTCTCCATCGTTAACCACTACCTTAAAAGTGCATTGACGGTTCCACCGTTCCCTACCTCGCAGAAACCACTCTTCTTCTTCCTGTCATCTTTCTTCTTCCCGTCTTCTCCTTGCCGCCATGGAAGATCGTCGCACTCTAGAGACAAGCTTCACTACCCATGACAATAAGAAGATAGACGTTGTCTACACCAACAAGGAGGAGATAGTGGTGTGAGTCCTGAGGATGTACGAGGGTTGGCTTGAGAAAGAAAAGGACAAGTTTGTGGGATTGGACCTAGAGTACACCTCGGAGCACCCATATGAAGGGAGTGAAGTCGCCGTCGTTCAACTGGCCATGCGGAAACACGTCCTCGTCTACCACCTCTCCTGGTTTGTAGACTGTAGCTAACGCTTTTAGAGTTTTATCCTCTTGTTCTTTACCCACTTGCTCATCTTGCAACTACTGGATTTTATTTAGGACCAAATAAATTATGACAAGACAATGTTAAGAGTCTTGATCTTGCATTTACTAAACTTTTCAAAATTATAGTCAGATGATGATCTTGCATTGACAAAATATTTGTAGTTACAAATTTTGGTGATGACAAACTACATACTTTCAGGACTGACAAGAATTGTCCGGTGCTGCGCCAGTTCCTTGTAGAAAATGGAATTGTTTTCTGCACTGTCGACAATGCAACTGATTTTTCGAAATTTTATCAAGAGGGAATTATAATTCCTGCGCACAACTGGATCGATATTCAGAGTCTTGTCAAGATCCTAGGGGGCTCGAGGAAGGATGGAATGGCATCACTCACAACTAGAATCCTCGATGAGTCGTACGACAGAATGAAGGCAGATTTCCCTACTGATAGGCACGATTTCTGGGACGAGTGGTTGTTGTCTAATATAAACCTGAAGTATGCAGCCATAGATGCTTACGTGACCTACCAGCTATACAAGAAGATCCATTTTTTCTATGTTACCTCGTGTTTTGCCCTATTTGCAAGAGGGAAGACGATCTTAGGGGATCCCTTTGTAGAAAATGCAGAATAGCTGAGTTTGAAGCTGCATATGCAAAGGAAATGGCTGCATCTAAAGCAGCTGATAGAGAGGTTGCAGAAGCAGCTGAAAGAGAGCTTGCAGCTAAAGCAGAAGCAGCTGACAGAGAGGTTGCAGCGGAAGCAGCGAACAGAGAGGCGGCATCTTCTAGCGGCAACAATCAGGTCTGTGATGCACCGCTAATTGTTCCGCAGGACACTGAAGATAGGGAAGAGAAGTCAGATCCCAGGTGGGACGAAGCATATCGTGAGTTGTGGAGTACCTAGAATGATCGTAGTTGATCGCCTAGGAACGATGGCAAGCGCCTCAAGTGGGCTGATGAGAAGTGAATTAAATTTTACTTCTCAGTGTTATGTTTCTATTTTGTGGAACTAATTTATCTTATCAAGATGTCTAGCGCCTCAAGTGAGAGTAGTTAAATAAATTTAACCCTCTTTGTGTTATGTTTATGTATGTGTCTTGTAGCTTGTCAAGATGGTAGCTCGTTAACTGGCAGTTTGAAAGAGTATCATTTTCCTCTCTCACTAACCAGATATGTTTCATTTTGCCTAAATTGGTAGCAAATCTAGAGAAGATTCTCACTTCGATAATTCGTTCCCTTTTGGACCTCTTTTTGTCGATCAGGTAGCAAATCTAGAGCAGCAAATCACACTAGGCAGAATACATTCATTCAGAAAACAAAACAAATGTAGATATAGCTGTGCGTAGCTAAATAGGATATAGCGATAGAAAGTAGGTTGCTTAACGAGGTTCGATGCATTCAGCCAGAAATAGGATGCAAGCAAAATATAGAAAATCAAAAGAAGCTTCTTAGCAGCAGCAGACACATTCAACCCCTTATTCATGCGCCCGCGCCTCCGCCTCCTCCCTCTGGCGCTTCCTCCACTTCTTGCTGCCCAATCCCTTGATCTTGGGGGCCTGGGGCCTGATTGGAGGCATGCGACCCTCTTTGATGGCCACCCGCTGGAGGTTTCGGAGGTGAATGGCGAGAGCCCGGTGTTTAGTGATGTAGGCGTTGACGTTCACGGTCTCGCGCTCTCCGCCTTTGTGGATGCCGGAGCCCGGGGCCACTGCATGCTTTAGTAAGGAGTTGAAGTCGGTGCCAGCAGAAGGGGCAGTGCCAGGGGCCTCCCCTGAAGAAGGCGTCATACTGGTCGGCCTGCAGCCTCCTCAGCACCTGACGAGTCTTGGTGTGCATGGACTCGTCATCGCTACAGACGTCGTTGCTAGAAACCTATTGGAAGAAAAGGAAATGGGGGAGTAGATGATGTAAGAAGATCGAGCAATCGAAATGCGAACAAGCGAATCCTAATAAACCAAGATCTAGCATCCAACGATGGGAATGGTAGAAGAACCAGGGGAGGGGAGTAAACCCTAGTTACCTCCGACCATGGGTCGTCGATGCCGATGTCGTAGGGGTTCACGGAGTGATGTACTTATCTGGATCATAGGTGCCCATGAAGTGTTGGATCTGCTTGTGACCGGCGAGAGCCTCCTCGCCGGCGGGGGGCTCCTCTTCGGCGACTACGTCGGTAGCGGGGACAGGGGCCTGGATGGGAATGGCATCTACTGTTGATGCCTCGACTGGGGCTTGTACGGGGACGGTGGCTGCTTTCAATGCGTCGAGGGGGACCGGCAAGGAGACAAGGGCCTCATCGGCGGCTACGTCGATAGCGGGGACGGGGGCCTGGACGGGAACGGCGGCTGCCATCGATGGCTCGATTGGGGACTGGACGGGGACGACGGCTGCTTTCAATGCGTCGAGGGGAGGCAGCGAAGAGATGGGGGCCTCCTCGCCGGTGGCCTCGGAGGCGACGATGGCCACCATATCCTCCTCCACCATCACCGGCGGGGACAAGGTATTCTCGAGAGTTTGCATATGCTGGTGGGACAGTGGAGAGGGTTGCGTGGGGTGAGTGAGCGAGAGTGAGAGTGGGTGTACGGAGAGGGGCTCTATAGTTAAGGTGGATGGAAGCAAGGCACGTTTCGTTGCACCACCGTGAAACGCGCCGTGCAGTCTACTGCATCGTGCACCGCGACACGCGCACGATACGTCACTTTTTTTCCCGGGCCATGCATGGCAATTCTGTATTAAGCCGCATGCAAAGGGCGCATACACAATTTCTATGTACAAAGTTTGACACGGCCGTAAAATTGGCGATAGTTAAAAGTGGAAATGTAGAGGGGAAGGTAGGTGGCTGTACGGCGAGATTTGTGGGGTTGTGCTAGATCGGGTAGAGGGATGTGTTGATGGCTGCGAGTGACTCGATGAAGGCAGAGACGTTAGGTCTCGTCGATCTCAGCTCTTCGGCCTCCATCTAGCGCGTGCAAGCTTCTTACAGTGGGGCCCAGTTGGAAGTGAGATTGAGAGCCGCTACGTAAAAAATAGGATATGTCTTATTAAAATCAAGTGGCAATAAATTGCAGTTGTCCATCGATGACTGTGCACTCGATGACGCATGTGTTGTGGCGTATTAGTAGCAGTAGTAGGCTTTTTAGACTTGATTAAACATGACATGACCGCTCAAAAACTTTTTCCATGGACGGCTTCATGTTCCTTCTTGTAGAAGTCTCGCTGAGGGAGACGTCTATGTTGTCTCACGTTATACTGTGAAGGGCACGACGTGTGCAACGTCATCATTGGATCGCACAGAATAAACGATTGGTGCGCACGATCTGCGTGACAACTGTGACAACCAATCAGGGAGTAGAAGACAGAGTGAGCACAGGTTTGGGCTTCTATGAAAGATAGAGAGAGGGGGCAAAACTAAGTAGTATCAAAAAACCAAGGGCAAAACTGAGTAGTATAAAAATGGAAAGTGACTGTCTTGTACAATGAAATACATCGTGGCATACATCAAATTATGCCAAGATAGATCCACTAGAGTTCATTGGATGTCTGTTCTTCTCATAAACCACATGGACCCACTAGAGTTCATTGCTTGTGTGTTATTGTCATACATCACATAGATCCACCGGTGTCATTGCATATGTGTTCTTTTCATAAACCACATGTTGATCCACCAATGTCATTGCATGTGTGTTCTTTTCATGAACCACATATGGATCCACCAGTGTCATTGCATGTCTGTTCTTTTCATGAACAACACCCAGTGTCATTGCACGTCTGTTCCTCTAAAAAAACATATGGATCCACCAGTGTCATTGCATGTGGTCATTGCATGTGTGTTCTTCTAAACAAACCACATATCGATCCACCAGTGTCATTGCATGTCTGTTGTTTTCATGAACCACGGCTAGAGTCATTGCATGTCTATTCCTCTAAACAAACCACACATGGATCCAATAGTGTCATTGCATGTGTGTTCTTTTCATGAAACACAACTACAGTCATTGCATGTGTGTTCTTCTCACAAACCACATAAGGATACACTAGTGTCATTGCATGTGTGTTCTTCTCATGAACCACAGCCAGTGTCATTGCATGTATGTTCTTCTCACAAACCACATAAGGATCATTGGATGTGTGTTCTTTTCATGAACCACACCCAGTGTCATTGGATGTGTGTTTTTCTCACAAACAACACATGGATCCACCAGTGTCATTGCATGTGTGCTATTTTCATGAACCACAACTAGAGTCATTGCATGTTTGTTCTTTCCACAAACCACAAATGGATCCACTAGTGTCATTGCATGTATGTTCTTTTCATGAACCACAGCTAGAGTTATTTCATGTGTGTTCTTCTAAACAAACCACACATGGATCCACCAGTATCATTGCATGTTTGTTCTTTTCATGAACCACACCCAGTGTCATTGCATGTCTGTTCTTTCCACAAACCACACATGGATCCACCAGTGTCATTGGATGTGTGTTCTTTTCATGAACCACACCCAGTGTCATTAGATTTGTGTTCTTCTCACAAACCACACATGGATCCACCAGTGTCATTGGATGTGTGTTCTTTTCATGAACCACACCTAGTGCCATTGGATGTGTGTTCTTTTCACGAACCACACCCAGTGCCATTGGATGTGTGTTCTTCTCACAAACCACACATGGATCCACCAGTGTCATTGCATGTCTGTTATTTTCATGAACCACACATGGATCCACCTAGTGTGATTGTATGTTTGTTATTTTCACAAACCACACATGGATCCACTTGTGGCATTGCATGTGTGTTCTTTTCATGAACCATAGATAGAGTCATTGCATGTCAGTTCTTCTCACAAACCACATAAGGATCCACCGGTGTCATTTCATGTATGTTCTTTTCATGAACCACACCAAGTGTCATTGCATGTCTGTTCCTCTAAACAAACCACACATGGATCCACCAGTATAATTGCATGTGTGTTCTTTTCATGAACCACAGCTAGAGTCGTTGCATGTGTGTTCTTCTCACAAACCACATAAGGATACATCAGTGTCATTGCATGTGTGTTCTCCTCATGAACCACAGCCAGTGTCATTGCATGTTTGTTCTTCTCATAAACTACATAAGGATCCACTAGTGTCATTGGATGTGTGTTCTTTTCATGAACCATGGCTAGAGTCATCGCATGTCTATTCCTCTAAACAAACCACACATGGATCCAACAGTGTCATTGCATGTGTGTTCTTTTCATGAACCACAACTAGAGTCATTGCATGTGTGTTCTTCTCACAAACCACATAAGGATACACTAGTGTCATTGCATGTGTGTTCTTCTCATGAACCACAGCCAGTGTCATTGCATGTATGTTCTTCTCACAAACCACATAAGGATCCACTAGTGTCATTGGATGTGTGTTCTTTTCATGAACCACACCCAGTATCATTGGATGTGTGTTCTTCTCACAAACAACACATGGATTCACCAGTGTCATTGCATGTGTGCTCTTTTCATGAACAACGGCTAGAGTCATTGCATGTTTGTTCTTTCCACAAACCACATATGGATCCACCAGTGTCATTGCATGTCTGTTCTTTTCATGAACCACAGCTAGAATTATTTCATGTGTATTCTTCTAAACAAACCACACATGGATCCACTAGTATCATTGCATGTTTGTTCTTTTCATGAACCACACCCAGTGTCATTGCATGTCTGTTCTTTCCACAAACCACACATGGATCCACTAGTGTCATTGGATGTGTGTTCTTGTCATGAACCACACCCAGTGTCATTGGATGTGTGTTCTTCTCACAAACCACACATGGACCCACCAGTGTCATTGGATGTGTGTTCTTTTCATGAACCACACCTAGTGCCATTGGATGTGTGTTCTTCGCACAAACCACACATCGATCCACCAGTGTCATTGCATGTCTGTTATTTTCATGAACCACACATGGATCCACCTAGTGTGATTGCATGTCTGTTCTTTTCACAAATCACACATGGATCCACTAGTGGCATTGCATGTGTGTCCTTTTCATGAACCATAGCTAGAGTCATTGCATGTTAGTTCTTCTCACAAACCACATAAGGATCCACCGGTGTCATTGCATGTCTGTTCTTTTCATGAACCACACCAAGTGTCATTGCATGTCTGTTCCTCTAAACAAACCACACATGGATCCACCAGTATCATTGCATGTGTGTTCTTTTCATGAACCACAGCTAGAGTCGTTGCATGTGTGTTCTTCTCACAAACCACATAAGGATACATCAGTGTCATTGCATGTGTGTTCTCCTCATGAACCACAGCCAGTGTCATTGCATGTTTGTTCTTCTCATAAACTACATAAGGATCCACTAGTGTCATTGGATGTGTGTTCTTTTCATGAACCATGGCTAGAGTCATCGCATGTCTATTCCTCTAAACAAACCACACATGGATCCAACAGTGTCATTGCATGTGTGTTCTTTTCATGAACCACAACTAGAGTCATTGCATGTGTGTTCTTCTCACAAACCACATAAGGATACACTAGTGTCATTGCATGTGTGTTCTTCTCATGAACCACAGCCAGTGTCATTGCATGTATGTTCTTCTCACAAACCACATAAGGATCCACTAGTGTCATTGGATGTGTGTTCTTTTCATGAACCACACCCAGTATCATTGGATGTGTGTTCTTCTCACAAACAACACATGGATTCACCAGTGTCATTGCATGTGTGCTCTTTTCATGAACAACAGCTAGAGTCATTGCATGTTTGTTCTTTCCACAAACCACATATGGATCCACCAGTGTCATTGCATGTCTGTTCTTTTCATGAACCACAGCTAGAATTATTTCATGTGTATTCTTCTAAACAAACCACACATGGATCCACTAGTATCATTGCATGTTTGTTCTTTTCATGAACCACACCCAGTGTCATTGCATGTCTGTTCTTTCCACAAACCACACATGGATCCACCAGTGTCATTGGATGTGTGTTCTTTTCATGAACCACACCCAGTGTCATTGGATGTGTGTTCTTCTCACAAACCACACATGGACCAACCAGTGTCATTGGATGTGTGTTCTTTTCATGAACCACACCTAGTGCCATTGGATGTGTGTTCTTCGCACAAACCACACATCGATCCACCAGTGTCATTCCATGTCTGTTATTTCATGAACCACACATGGATCCACCTAGTGTGATTGCATGTCTGTTCTTTTCACAAATCACACATGGATCCACTAGTGGCATTGCATGTGTGTTCTTTTTCATGAACCATAGCTAGAGTCATTGCATGTTAGTTCTTCTCACA